>JBBMJY010000024.1:228338-255260 GCA_037833715.1 Toxotes lorentzi
TGTGTCTGTGTGTGTGTGTGTGTGTGTGTGTGTGTGTGCGTGTGTGTGTGTGTGTGTGTGTGTGTGTTGAACCTTTTTACAGTCCTTTATATTTGTCTTGTACCTTTCTGTTTCCACCTGAGTTGAAATCTTTTCAGCGTCAGCTTTAACTTTATTGTTACTGACTCCCAGCAGCTCAAACACGGATCTGAACATAAAGCACAGTTATTTCAAAGTGTATTAATATAACATATCAGCCAACATTTGAAGTCACATCTGAGCAAAAAGCATTTGTGCCTTTTTCTCTTCGACCTTTGTGACAAACAGTGATTATAACTGGCTCACAAAGGTCCGAACCCCAGCTCAGCATGTCACTGAGGAGTCTTCATTTCCTGTCAGAGTGGTATATGCTAGAAGATTTGTGTTAAAGTGCTATATGGTTTTAATTCAAAGGTCTGTTTCAGGCTCAGATCCATCTGATTGGTAACCCAGTGTCATGGGGCGTGGCCAACCTCGCCCTGCTGGCCTATCAGCTGCTGGCAGCCATCTACCTACTGAGGAGGAGGCGGGGCTACAAAGACCTACCTGATGGTACACACGCACGCACACACATCATTCATCTCACCTCACCATAAGTGATGCTTCAGGCCCCAGGTCATGGCGTCTCTGGTACAGACTGGATCAGTGTGTCTGATGATCAATACGTCTGATAATCATCTTCTTCATGCTGCAAATTTTTAACTATCACTGAGTCATTGTGTGTGTGTGTGTGTTTTGTTCAGGTGTGTGGTGTCAGTTTGTGCGTCTGGGCTGTGTGTGTGTTGGTGGGTGGTTGGTGAACTTCGTTCCCTTCCTGCTGATGGAGAAAACTCTCTTCCTGTATCACTACCTGCCCGCCCTCTGCTTCCTGTACTTGTTGAGCCCTGCCCTGGTGGAGCACACACACACTCACCTGCTCAGGTACACACACACACAGACAGTGGGTTGTAAAAATGTAGAGCAGGATATCATGAAGGATCAGGTCTGTATGAAGGAAGTTAAACAAGGCTACAGAGGTTTACACTGCATTTTTATTAAAAGTAATAAAAATAAAGTAATAAAAATAATCTTCATCCTTTTTTATTGGCTAGATTGATATAATGTTTATAAAAATAGGCCTATACATCCACCTCATGTATTTACATCATATGTTGTGCTCTGCAGCAGTGTTACACACCGGCGGGCGCTGTGTGTGTGTGTGTCAGCTGTGTTGTTGACGGTCATCCTGTCCTATCGAACCTTCTGCCCTCTGACTTATGGAAGACCCGAGCTCTCAGCCAATCAGCTGCAAGAACTCAAGTGGAGAGACACCTGGGACATCTTATACCGCCGCCGCTAGAGACACTGAGACAGAGACAGGTGGACAGACAGGTGTGTCCCTGTTGTCACGGTGAGGTGAACTGAAGCGGTTTGTGAGCTGAGAAGCACCTGAATGTGCCGTTAGGTGCGTCTCTGTGAGGTCATGTTGGAGGTGGAGCTTCAGTCCTCTGACCTCAGTGTGAGACAGGAACTTCTGAAAATAGAAACCGTTGACTGATTCAATGTGAATTTTAAGTGTAAAAGTACAAAATAAAATGTAATGACCGTTGAAACGTGGTGTTTTTATTATGACAGTCTCTGAACTGATCCTTTCTCCTGAAAAGGTGCATCCAGAGAGGTGGTGGTAAGACAGCACTGTCAGCGCAGGTCTGGACCTGGTCTGGATGGAGAAGGGGGACTGTGTCACCTGGTCACCGAGCCCCAGTTTTCTGTAGACCTGGTCCAGGTCCGCTGTCTCCTGGAATCTTAACATGTGATGTCCACCTGATCACTTTGTTTAACAGAGAGAGGACAGTCCGTCCTGATGAGGTCCGTCATCTGACTCCTCCTCACAACATGAATGGTTGATCATCAGACACCATGAATATGACCCTAACCAGGAGTTAGACTGAGCCGCCATCACTCAGAGCAGCAGTGAAACACTGTGAGCTGAAGAAACTGAAACTGAAACCAGAACTGCATTCATTTTACTGAAAAAAAAGGAAAAATAAAGTCATCCGGCGGAAACAAAAACTGCGTCAGCACCGGAAGTGGGGTTAGGGGAGGAAAATAAAGAGCGGACCGCTTGCGCTGTGGTTTGTTTTGCTGTTCGTGAGTTCAGACGGACAGAAAGACAGGCGCATGAGCCTCTGTCACGTTTGAGCCGGGTCTCGGTCTGAACGGCGAAACTCCGCGGAAGAATTTCCCCAGCCGCACAGCCTGCTGGGTAATATGTTAACGACAGAGCTGCGTTGATTGGTGTTCCGTGGCGCGCGGGGACACGGAGAAGGGACACAGTAAAGACAAACAGGGAATCTACTGAAGGAGGACGGACACACGGGGCGAGACGGAAACTGCCGAAGCTCAGAAAGTCTCCGGCGCTTCTCAGGTACTGGTACCGCTCAGTGTGGTCCTAGTCCTGCAGTACCACCGTTCAGTCGGACTTGGATGTGAAGAAGAAAAGTGATGTGGTTTTAAAAAGACTTCATGGTTCTCTGAGGAGTCGGAGTCCAGGTCTAGAATCAGGGTCTGAGAACGATGAAGGCTTTTTGAAGTGACTTTGTTCTTTTAGTAAAACACACGTTCAAACACGTGACACCATGAGAAGAGCTTCGGTTACACCACGTTTATTTCACTAAGTCAGACTTTACGTCGGTTTAAATATGTTTAGAGCGCGTTAAAGGCTGAGTTCGCCCAAATTACAGAAGCATAAACTATATATACTATACCATGGACTTTATTAGTCCCACAACGGGGACATTGACGTGTTAGGCAGCTCACAAGAAAACATTAACACTATGCAATGACAGATCACCTGAGTGAATCATCCGCAGGTCACCTGGTACTAAGGAAAAGCATTTGCAGTTGCAGCTTTAGTTCCTGTGGGATCAGACACATGAAACCAGAACCAGTTGACAGGACGGGTACTGCAGGAGACGAGGGAACATGACTGACTGTTCGCGTCTGTGTTTGTGTGTGTGTCCACAGACATGTCTGTCTCTCTGTCAGAAGAGAGAGACAGGATCCAGCGACAGGTGGAGGAGCTGGAACAGAGTCTGTCTGTAACACACGCTGAACTGGAGCTGCTGAGCAGTGAGACAGGTACATATCTGTCTGTGTCTCTGCCCACATGTTTGTCTCTCTGCCTGCCTGTTTCTCTAACGGTGACCTTGTGTCTCTCGATCAGATGATGAATCAGGAGGTGATGGCCCAGAGGATGAGGAGAGACAGGTAACACACACACTCTCTGGACTAAATCACACCCATTTGGTTACGGAGTTGGTGGAGAGTCTAGACAACCTGCACCGACCACAGACAAGGTGTTCTGGGTCCAGTACACAAAGACTCTCACGTCCCCCTTCAACACACACAAAGCAGTCTAACCTAACGGTTGTATGCAAACACTCAGTGGCGTGTGTGTGTTACTATGTTTGTGAGGACATTTCTGCATTGTGGGGATGTGGTTCAGTTTGATGGTTCAGACTGGGTTTAGGGTTCAGGGTAAGCTGAGACTGGTTGGGGCTAGACAATGCATTATGTCAATGAGGGTCCTCACTAGTAGAGAAAGACAAATACATGCATGTGTGTGTTCAGTCTGCAGCAGGTCTGTTGGCTCAGAGAGACAAGATCCAGAAAGAGATTCAGAACCTGGAGGACGTCCTTGGACCACACAGTCCAATCAGTGTGTCAGGTACCTGTCTCTCTCTCTGCCTGTCTGTCTGTGTGACGAGTCTTGATGATTAAAGTGTCGTGTGAAGCTGATGCGGCTTTGTTAACGTCTGATCTGTTTGCTCAGATGACGGTGGCAGCAGCAGTGAAGAGGTCAGTAACCCCGTCACATACACGCGGTTTACGTCTGCTGCAGCCGACGAGTCGGTGGCTCACCCTGTCTGTGTCTGTCTGTCTGTCCGTGTTCAGAGTGAGCTGGGTCTGCCTCTGTCTGTGGACTCCTGTCTTCAGATGAACCTGGTCTACCAGCAGGTGGTTCAGGAGACACTGGGCCAGCTGGAGACACTACTGACACTCAACCACAGACAGCAGGTCAGTACTGACACTCAACCACAGACAGCAGGTCAGTACTGATATTAACACGTTCTCTCTCTGTAGAAGGAGCTGGTGTCTCAGCTGTCTGGACCAATCAAAGAACCTTCCAGAGAACAGGCCGCCCCCTCCTCCTACCAGCAGCCAATCAGCATGTACCTGGGTCGCTTCCTCAAACCATACTTCAAGGACAAACTGACAGGACTGGTAAGACAGAGACAGACAGACAGAGAGATAGAGACAGACAGACATACTGTTCAAAGCTGACCAATGAGGCTCTGTCTTTGTCTGTGTCCAGGGTCCTCCAGCCAATCAGGAGACAAAGGAGAAGGCCAGCAGGATGACGGGATGTCTGGACAACAAGAAACTGAAAATGAAACGATGTAAGAATGAAACAGCTGCTCTGACACGTACAAACCTGTAAACACAAACATTCACTGTTCGACTCTACGTACATGCGCATCCTCACAAATCTGTTGTCTGTCTGTGTCTTCAGGGGAGAGCTGGCAGAAGACACTGCTGATCCACTCAGTGACCAGAGACAGTCTGAGGAGACTGATCCAACCCAAACTCTCCAAGTAATCTCAGTTTATTATTGTTATTGTTGTTGTTGTTGTTGTTGTTGTGTAGGAGGGATCGAGCAGTGTCCAAATCACCACTGTTGTGTTCTGTGAGTCGGGCTGAGGCGCCGTCTGAAGTACTTCAGGAGCACTTCCTGTGTGGACTGTCCACAGTATCATGATTTTGTCTTTTTGTTCAGTGGAGGCAGTGATATGGTCCTGTACAGTTGTAATGGTACTGTTCTTTATAAGAACAACACGTCAGAGCATCTCCACCCACGTGGATCAGGGTCCTGAGCACTGGTCCACTTTCCTGGATTACAGGACATTAAAATTCAGATGCTTGTGTCCAAAGTGACGTCAATTTGTCCACATATTGGGAACTAACAGCACACCCCCACTGCCACTTAACAACAGGCTGTCACCATAACAACGGTCCAGGCGCTGACAGGAAGACCTGGACAAGCACAAGTAAAGTCCAGTGTTACAGGGTCTGTAGTTACTGTCAGTCATGTTGGTGGTGATGCTACTTTATAGCAACCTGTCTGTCTCTCTGCACCTCTCTGTCTCTTTCAGGGTGGACTACCTGAGTCAGAAACTGTCCTCAGCACAGGAGACAGACAGGCAGCAGCTCAGAGAGCAGATAGACAGTTTGGAGAGAGAGATCGACCTGCTCAGGTACGTGTGTCCATCCAGAGTCCTCAGAGTCCCCGAGTCAGACTCTGAAAGACCAGGTTCAAGTGTGGCTCAGGTTCCAGTGACAGTGCTCACAAGTACACCTATACAAATGTGTGTGTGAGGTATGAAGTCTAATGAGTGTCTCTGACCGTGCCATTCTCTGTCTCCAATTGGTCAGAGGGAAGAACGAGGACGAGCTGATTGGTGATCGCTATGAAGAACATGACTGGCAGAAAATCTCCAATATTGATGTGAATCTAAAAATCAACCAATCAGATGATAAGTGTAGAAACATCAGACTCAATGATGAGACCGCCTCCTCTCCTCCTCCTCCCCCTTCTCCTCCTCCCCCCTCTTCCTCAGTTTGAAGGGACGAGGGACGCGGAGGACATTCGTTGTTTCTGGCAGAACTTCCTCCACCCGTTGATCAGTAAGACTCGGTGGAGTCAGGAGGAGGTGCAGCAGCTGAAGGAGGTCAGCAGGAGACACGGTGAGAGGCAGTGGGAGACCATCGCACAGGAGCTGGGGGTGAGGAGGGGGAGGAGGTGTCTCCTCCTGTCTTTTAACAGTCTCTGTTTCACCTGTCTTTCCCTCATGTCTGTCCCTTCTCCCGCTATCTGTCTCTGGTATCTTTGACCTGTCTCTATGTTACTGGTCTGTCTCTCACCTGTGGCCTTGTCACCTTCCTGTCTCACCATTTCTCCACGTCTAGTTCACCTGTCTCTCTCCCTCTGTCTCTCCACCTGTCTGTGTCTCAGACGGGGAGGACAGCCTTCATGTGTCTTCAGATGTTCCAGCGTTTTGTCTCAGACTCGTTGAGACGCAGTAGTTGGACTCCAGCTGAAGATGCTGTGCTCAGAGAGCTGGTGGACAAGATGAGGATCGGAAACTTCATCCCTTACACGCAGAGTAATGACATCACACTCTGACATCACACACACCATAGCCCTTTCTCCCCCCTCCCCCACACCATCTCCCACCCACTTCCACTCCGTTTGCGTGAGTGTGTGTGTGTGTGTGACCCGTGAACCTGCTCAAACTAAGATCAACATTTAATTATACAGATGTGAACAACTGGAGGGAACGTGTAGGAAACAGGTGATGTGATCATGTGATTGTAAACCGTTATATTTACAGGGACTGTTACAAAAACCAAGCAGCATCTAAACATCAGAGTTAAAGGGGGGGCAGGTTTTTTTTACCCCCACCCCCACTGGTCTGTGTGCTGTGTACAACATGCCGATACAAACCATGGTTATTAAAGGCCTGTCGCTCTGTCGACCTGTCTGTCTCTCATGCTCAGTGAGTTACTTCATGGAGGGCCGGGACCCCGCTCAGCTGATCTACAGGTGGAACCAGGTTTTAGACCCGAGCCTGAAGAAAGGCCCATGGACCAAAGAGGAGGACCAGGTAGGCAGGGGACGGGGCTTAGAAAGGACACATCTGCAGAATAAATGACAGTTACTAACCAGACTATGAGCAAGAAACACTGAACACCTGGACAGGTCAGCCCTCACCTGATGTGTAAACACCTGGAAGCAAGGTTGTTATGTGACCAGGTAAAGACTGTTCCAGTAAAAACTGTTCAGTTGCTTTAGATACTCAGTGACTTCCCTGTGTAGATACAGTAAACAGGTTAACCAGATAAACTAGAGTTACTGCAGCACATGATGCAAACACACACACAGAACACACTGCACCAAGAAACATGCCATTATCACGCACAACATACGTCCACGTGTTTAAGAAAAGAGCAGCTGAGTCGACTTTAAGGAAGAGTTTAACATTTTACAGTTAGATGAGAAGAGGACTCCCGCCCCCACATCTCAGTGTGTTAAACATGAAGCGTCAGTCTGTTAGCTTAGCTTTGCATAGGACTGAAAACGTCTGTAACGTCCACCTACCTGCCCCTGTCAAGCTCTCTGATCACATGTTGTATCTCAGCGGTTTCATCTGAACAAAGCCTGATAGAAAATCTGTAAAAACAACTATTTGCTGTTTTACAGGGAGTTATGAGCTGGACTGAGAGCGGTGCTGATATTTTCCCTCTCAGCAAATAAAGGCACTTTCCAAAATGTCGCACTCTTTCGATGTCTTGTTTCAAACAAAACATCGGCAGGTGCTGGCATCACGTCTGGTGGGGTGAACAGGTGTCCCAGAGACACTCATCTGCCTATCTGTGTCTCTGCCTGTCTGTCTCTCAGCTCTTGCTGCGAGCTGTGTCTTGTTATGGGGAGAAGAACTGGTGGAAGATCAGGTTGGACGTTCCTGGACGCACTGACAGTGCCTGCAGAGACAGGTGAGACCTGATTAGATGAGAGATGAGAGAATCAGAGTCTGTTTGATTGTTTCTCTCACAGTAAACGTGTGTGTGTGTGTGTGTGTGTGCGTGTGTGTGCGTGCACGTGCGGGTTGCAGGTATCATGACTGTCTGAAGGCGGGAACAAAGAGAGGAGCGTTTGACAAACAGGAAAGAGACCTGCTGCTGCAGCTGGTGGACAAACATGGCGTCGGTGGGTGTTGAGGCTTATGGGTACTGTGGTTAAGGCTGGGTAACCTCTGGAGGGGCCCCTGTTGACCCCCCTGTACATGGCAGTTTCATTATTTCCTCAGGCACCCAGAAACCAACCAGCTGTGTGCAGCTGCCATGGTAACAATTTTAATCACGG
Source organism: Toxotes lorentzi (assembly GCA_037833715.1). Taxonomy (NCBI): domain Eukaryota; kingdom Metazoa; phylum Chordata; class Actinopteri; family Toxotidae; genus Toxotes; species Toxotes lorentzi. Next base: position 236,323 of record JBBMJY010000024.1, read on the forward strand.
ATTAATAATCTCAGGTCTCAGGGTTCTGAAGGTCTGTGGAGATCAGATGTATAATCTGGTTCAATGCAGCGTATTAAAACCAAAAAATAAAATCTCTTCTGTACGTCACTGGAAACCAGTGACAAAGAGGGAAGTATGACCCCTGAATCCATAAAGAACAGCTGAGGAACAAAGCACATCAAGAGCAGAAACATCCCAAAGTTCGTCACAGTAATAAATAACGCATCTAAATCCATTAAAACGCCAGAAAATAAAAGACATTAAAATAGAAGTAAAGAGAGAATTACAAGTGTAACTGGCTTTTGAGTGCAGCAGCAGAACAGAACAGACAAAAACCGAAAGATCTAATTTGCTTCTCACATTTTAAACCACTGGGGAATTGAACCTAAAACCTTTTGTCAGTTTTGAACCTTTATCTATGGTTTGGTTCTGATGATGTTCTGTGTCCCCGTCCACTGGTGGTGCTGCAGTTTGATCCATGTCTTTAAATCAACATCTCATCATCACGTCCTGTTTGTCTCTTGTCGTCAGATAACTATGATAAATGTTGGTCTGTTTTTCAGGTCGCTGGGCGAAGATTGCCGCTGAGATCCCACACCGTTACGATGCTCAGTGTCTGAGAGAGTGGAGGAAACTGAGCAGACCACGCCCACCTCCTGCTCAGGTACACAGGGCTTCCTGAGGGGGAGGCGGGGGTGAACTTTATCCAAACTGCTTTAAAGAGAAAAAAACCTAAATCAGATCAGGTCAGATCAGGATCAGGACCCCCCTTTGCATTTAAACCAGCTCCAGTTCTCAGTACACCTGCACACAGGTTCTCAGGTTCCACAGGTTCTCGGGTAGGCTATTTAAGCATCTTGGAGAACTTTATATCATTTCTTTAGTGTCTTTGTCTCTTCATGTGATCCCAGATTAGCTCCATGATGCTGAGATCAGGCCTCCGTGGGTCCAAACCACCTGGGTCCAGGACTCACTGTCCTTCTGGTCTCTAGAGACAATTCTTTATGACTCTGTGTTTGGGCTCGTTGTCCTTCTGCAGGATTAATCTGGGACCATCAAACGTCCTGATGGAACAGGTGTTGGAGAAGAATCTCAACACACAGTGTCTAAACCTTTTGCTTACCCTCTGGGTTGTGAGGGTAAACTCAGTGAGGTGTATCTTAGTCCAGGCCTTCTTATGCCAAATAAACAAAATAATTGCACTATTTATAGAAAAACAGCAAAAAGAGGAAGTAAGTGAATATGACCCAGTAATGAGATGACTACCAGGGAAAAACACAAGGAATGAGAACATCGTCAGCATAAAGTGAAATCTGATGATTTATCTTGTATGTGTCCTGTAGCTGAGACTCCTGTTTCCATGGCAACGCAAATAATAAATGTCTTTGTCTGGTACCTCATCAGAACCATCCACATACGTGAAAACAGGCTGTGACTGATCTAACGCTCTCTGTGTCAATAGAAAGGTAACAACGCTAAAAAATCAAGGAAGAGTCGAGGAGGAGAGAAGAAGAAGAGGATTTTCCCTGTCAAGAAGAACATCAGGAGGAAACTGCTGAGACTCAAGGAGGAAGAGGAGAGCAGTGAGGAAGAGCAGGAGGAGATGGTGGTGGAGTACATGGACAGTGATGAGGAGAAGAAAACGGAGGTAGTTGTGCAAGTGGAGAGGATTGAGGAAAAGGTGTTGGAGGAGGAGGAGGAGTACACCGTCCCTCCCCTACAGGAATGGATTCCAGTTGAAAAAGCACAAAATGTCACCTTCCTCAGCTTTCATCCAGTGGCCTTACCTTCTTCTGGTGATGGCCACAGTGGGGAGAAGGTTCGGTCAACCATCCTGGGCAAGTTTGGACGCTCTGTGGTCATTGGACCAAATCCTAGAGAGCTGCCATGGGAGGATTGCCACAGAAGCAGCACCATGATGATGGTGTCACCTGACCAGCTCCGAGCCCACCTGTACCATCAGGCACACAAGTTCAATAACCAGAGCTCCCGCGCCCAAGAGAAACCCCAGAACAGCAAACAAAACCACCTGGGCCGAGTGACAGACATGGGGATGGACTATGAGCTGCAGGCCGCGTTAACTCCCTGGATCGGCAACCTGCTGATCCCAGCAAAATCCAGACTGATGGCAGCAGATGCCCTGAGGGAGCAAGGAGAGAAAACCAAGCTCTCTTCAACTCCTGTCTTCCTGCTCCTCCTTCAGACCATGAACGTGGACACCACGGGGTGCAAGGAAATGATAGAGCAGAGAAGAAACAGGACGGTGTTACTGACTCCACCCCCAGATCGCTCCTCTGTCAAGATGAAGAACCCGAAGACCATTGCAGGAATCCTGCAACAGAGGAAGGTCATGAAAGAGGGGCTGCAGGAGTTAGACCTGCAGCACAAAATGATGCTGAAGCAGCTTCAGGTCCTGCAGCAACAAGAGAAACAGCAACAACTGCTGCTCAAACAGCAAGTTCGACCACAGCAACTCATATTGCTGCAGCAACCACAGCCTTTTCCACCTCGTCTCCCCTCATCGATGCCTCCTCAGAATCATTCCGGCGTTCCTAACATTCATCCTCAGATTTCTCCTATGTCATTTCCTCGGGCTGTCTTCATTCCTCACCCTGTCCTCCAACCTCAGCAACCTTATGTTGCTTCCATCCAGCACAGACCTCGCTCTTCCCTGAACACATCCCCTCCATCTCCAGGTAGACCACCTCCTGTCGAGCTCGTCACCTCTTTGTTACATGCATCTCCTACACTTCATAGACTGAATGTCTCCCCTGTGTCTATGGTCTCGGTGCACCAGGGTCCTACACCTACCAGCTCTGCCTCCATCTGCCAACAAGCTGTACCTTTGACTCAAAACCTCAGAAAAGACCAGCCCCCATCCCCTAATCCGACTGTTTCTACTGGTTGTAGACTGGTCAGTCAGCACCGTGTTCCCTCCATGTTCAGTTCCCATGCAACTTGCCCCAACAAAGATTACCCTTCCCCAAGCTCCACCCTGAGTCTACCCACAGGGAAGGGGCAGGAGGCGGCAAACAATCAAAAGGCTGTTTGCAACAATCAGAACGAGGTGGGTTTTGGTGGGGCAGGTACAGGTGTGGAAGGAGCAGGTGACAGTGTTATTGAGGAGGGATGCAGAATTCAGAAGCCCGCTCAGAAGGCCAGAGCTCTGCAGGAAGCCACTGAAGCCAAGGTAACTGCCTTTTTAGGAATACCTGTAATGAGATGATAATCAAATTTGGGGAGAATTTGAAAACATGGGCCTTTAAATTTGATTCAGTTTTGTTTTTTTTCCCAATTCAGGCTGAATCCAAGAAGAGAGCTGCTTCATCTCCAGAAAAGAAAGCTCAGACTCAGAACACAAACTCTCCTCCTCAGACCCTCTTCATCCTTCCTCCTCAGCAGCTCTGCACTCCATCCGTCCAGCTGGTACCTCAGACTCCTGCCTGCTCCCTGACCACGCCTCTGACAGCTCCTCAGAGACCTGCTCCTGCTGGGGTCATCGCTGCTTCTTCAAGCAAAATTGAAGCTCCTTCACTTGCGCCTCCGCCAGCAAGAAAAACTGCACCTCCTCCTGTTGGACTGAATGTTCCCCCTATCTCTGTGAATTTGCTCCAGACCACCACACCTTCCTGCTCTGATAGGAATGTGTCCGCAAGTCAGCACACTGCTTTAAGCTCTGATTCCTCCCCAAACACAACCCCAAAAGATCAGCCCAGACGGAGGAAACGAGGCAGGGGGGAGGAGCAGGATCAGGTAATAAGCAATCAGGATGACCAGTGTGCAGTTGGGATAGGTTGCCTCGTTGGTAGGGCTGGTACAGGTCTGATCCAGGAAGGGAAGAGGGTTCGGAAACTCAGTCAGAAGGCCTTAGCACTGCAAGAAGCTACTGTAGCTAAGGTAAGAACTGTTTCCTCCCTGTCTGTTTTTTCTTCATATTTCCGTCTCAGATTTGTCTTTCACCTCCTATCAGGCCATCTCCTCCTTGTGTGTCGTCTCGTCTCAGTCTGATCCCCTCCTGTGTCTTTTGTTTCCAGGTTGAGGCCAAGAAGAAGAAAATTTCTTCTCCTCAAAAGAAGCGCTGTCGTATGCCTCGGTCTAAAGAGGAACTTGTCATGCAGCCGGAGACTCCGCTTCCCAGGTTGCATTTACTTCCTGGTCAGTCAATGTGGGTCACGACTCCTGGTGGGCTGGTGCAGCTGGCAGAAGCCCCGCCCCAAGGCCTACAGCTAGCATTGGTGTCAGGTACATCCCTTCAACCTCCACCGGGTAATATTTTAAACCACCCACCAGCCGCACCCCCTCTGCGACTCACCTCTGACAGTTGGCGACCAGGTGCACTTAAACCCCCTGCTGTGTCTGTCCACCTGTCCACCTGTCCACCTAAGGCCCTTCCCCCAACTTTTGTACTGCAACCTGTCCCAGACCCTCACTCCTCCTCCCTCCCCTCCTGCCCCCCCTACTCTCCCTCCAAACTCTTCCTACCTTACAAGGGTGCCGTCAGAGTGGACCCAGCGAAGCCCCCTCCCCTCAGGAGTGAGGCGCTGCAGTTCAACCCCTCCCTGATGTTCCCAGAGCCCCGGGTGGCAGTGCGTAATTGGCTGAGCGGGCAGGGAGGGGTGGTGGTTCCTGGACTGGACGTGGCTCTGCCCTACCTACCGCCCTTCGTCAGCAATCTTAGCACGCTCAGTGCGCTGCTCCAGGCCAAGAACTCTCTGACCAAATCATCCCTGTCGATACTGTGTCAAAGCTCCGAGTCCCGAAAGCCCCGAACCAAACTCAGACCTGACAACAGTACAGAGAAAACCTCCCGTCAGCCTCCACCAGACTCCACCTCTGACCTCAGACCCGCTGGGGACCAACCAGGTACCACACACCTGACACACCTGACAGGTACATACTGTAGGTGGTGCTGTTTTCTGTATCTGTTTGTCCATGGTGGGATCACTGCTGAATTCTTCTGTTCATCAAAACATGTCACATGTGTGCGAAATGTACAGAGCAGCAAACCAGAATGTTTTTAATCCAGAATGGGTCATTAGTGTGGTTTACGTAGAGCCAGTGAGTTTTTTAAAGGGGGGCCCCGGGAGATAAGTTGAGCACCAACTGAACGTTAACGTTAGTCCCTGATCGTTCCATTTTCTTTATGCAAATATTAGCATTTATTTCTTTTGGAAAGGAAATGCTTTTTGGTGGTGGTTGTATTTTCTTGTTTTTCCGTCAGTTTTAGTTTTAGTATCTAAGCCCTTTTGATTTACAGTCTTTTCATTGACCAGTTGCTGTTGACTGTCTGCACTGCAGGCATGAGCCAGAAAAGGCAACAGACGCTTGTTTCATGCACGGTGTATTTTTTCATCCAAGGTTCTTATCAAACAATCACACACCATCTTTTTTCAAACACAGACCCAAGTATGACCAAAGCGTGTGGCTCATGTAGATCTGCTTGGTGTACACACCAGGATACCCATGATTGTCAGAAGGTATTTCACACACTGATCAGTTCTGAGTCCAGGTGTGTTCTCAGGTGTGTTTGATTTGTCTCCCTGCAGCTCCTTCTGTCAGCTCTGACCGCTTGCAGGAGGTGGAGGAGGAGGAGGAAGCAAAGGAGGAGGAAGCAAAGGAGGAGGAAGCAAAGGAGGAAGCCGAGCTTGTGGCGGCAGTCCGTCAGCTAGTGACAGAGCGTTTCTCAGGTAACCCCGCCTACCAGCTGCTGAAGGCGCGCTTCCTGTCTTGCTTCACTGTTCCTGCCCTCCTGGCCACTATCCAGCCAAGCCCAGAGAAGACTGTGGCCTGCCCAGCCACTCAGGAAGAGGAGGAGGAGGAGGAAGAGGAGGAAGAGGAGGAGGAGGAGGAGGAGGAGGAGGAGGAGGAGATGGAGCTGAAGAAGATCAAAGAAAGAGGGAGACAGAGGAGAGCAGAGGTGAGTAAAGGATTCAGGATTTTCAAACTTTTCTTTAAGATTGGTCTCATTTACAGTGTTAAGTGTTTACTCAGCTACACACTTTTTATAGTATCTTATGATGTGATGCTAAAAGTTGCAGTACCAGTAACAGCCACCAGACGTCACCATCAAAAAGTCCTCAAAACCCAGACATTACATTTCACTGGCAGGGGCGCCATTGGGCATCATGATGTTTTTCTTCTCACACTTTTAATAAGCAGTTATTCTGATTGTTTAATTTAATAAACTGTAATAAACTGGGCCGTGGTGGTCAGCTGTTTACTGTGTGGCTAAACTACTAATGAATTGCTTCCTGCCAGTCATGAGCAGAAAGCAAGATGGTTTTGCCGACTTTGAACGATGTTGTCCGAGCAACATCGTTGATGTTTGAGGTCGGTGACCTGCGGACTCTGAGGTGGATTCCCTGTGCGGTTCCCAAGCGACAGGTTCTACCGATGTCTCAGCTGTTTGGCACTTGGAAGTTGATGCTCCGTTGGTTGTGCTTGTGCAGTCTGTGGGGGTTTCTCGCAGGATGAAGGAGGATTTCTGTGATGACACAAAAACCTTCAAAAATCCTCAAAGTGAATCTGTGCTCACAATGAGAAAGTCATAAAAATATTGTAAGGCACTTCTGCTCCTCTGATACAGTTGGTGTTCACTTGTAAAATACAGAAAATAAAGCTTGTGTGTTATAAACAAAGGAAAAATGACTGGGATCATGTGGGAAAGGAAAGGACGGATAAAAAACGAGAGAAAAAAAAACGAAGATCGCCGAGGGTCCGGCTGTTTATAATGTAAATATCATGTACACGTTTTGAGAGACTTGGATAAACAGACAAAAACTGATCCAGGTTTCTGATCCGTTTCACAGGTGGCAGGTGTTTCTCCAGCCTGAGGTACATTTATATGAGTCTCACACTGATACTGATACGTAGGATACGACATGACGCACAACATGAAACTAAAGACGTGGGCACAAGCCAAACCAATAAAATGAGGGGGTACAAATTCCAAATCAAACTCTATATCAGCACAAAGTACATGGAGTAGAACATTTTATCAAAAGAACAACAATATTTTTGTTGTATTGTCATTAAATAATGAGAACAGACGTCATAAAACCTGCTCGTGTACAGAGACAGGGAGCTGAACAACCAGGTTTCAAATCCTGGATACAACCAAGGTCAGAACCACTCACAAGTGTTTTTATTTTATTTTCTTCTCTAGGGATCTCTACTGCAGCATGACGGCTCAGGAGCGCCGGCCAGCCACTTCTCAGGAATCATCAAGACTAACACACCCATCCCCGACCAGACCAGGCCAGACCGGTAGAAACCAGATCAACGCAGTCCACTAAAAATCACAGATCTATGTTTGGTTCATACGTTGTGATCAGTTAAAGGGCTGAAAGATTCTCCTCTTTAATCCTGTTGCATTGAAAGTTGAAACGTTTTAATTTGAGCTCTGGAAACTTTACAGTTCAGAAATGAGTTGTTTTCATTCAACTTCTCAGAAAATCACATTGTCAAACATTAAAAATCTGTTTAAGATCTGGTGGTGTCCACAGGTAACACAGCTCATAAAGGAAACAAACACTAATATAAGTAAAACCATAAATGTACCAGACTCCAAAAAATTCTCTGCAGGTTAATTTTCACAGAAATTTGAAAAGTGAAGCCAATGTCTGCATGTAGGCAGGACGTCAATCTATAAATGCATTGACGATTGGAAAGTGATCAGCAGGGATGTGAAGGTGATCGGTTGGTCAGTTTGGAGCTCTGTGGTGCGTTCAGGAACCTCAGTTTTAAAGTGGAGCACTAAAACACATTATTTGATGTTATCTGCTTCAGTTTCTGTAAAGAAACATATTTATGAGCTGATTGTTTTGTAATAAAGAGAGTTAATGTGAAATGAAGCTGTGTGCACTCACATACATGTTTACTGCCATTTAGTGTTAGGCCTACAAAGTGGGGACTCTGTGGACTGAGAGGACCGAGAGGACTCTGGCCTCTGAGAACTGACCTATTTCCACACTTTATTTTTTTTTTTTGGTTTGACTTCAGCTGAATGATGGAACTTCCAGGAATCAGAGTAAAAACAAACGTTACAAACATGATTGTGCTGTGACATCACTTCCAGTTTCAGTCAGCTGATGCTTCCTGTTCAGCGAGTCATTCCTCTTCTGACTTCTCTAATCCTGGCTTCTTCCTCTTTCTGTCCACACAAACTCTATGTTCTGTAAAATAAAAATAAATAAAAAATACTCGGATCCTTTATCACAGTATAAGTACTGATACTATCCATTATAAGTGAAAGTCCTGCATTTGTTAGAAAGATGCACTTAAGGGATTGTTGAACTGTTAAACTTTATTATATCATTATTACTGACGCATTAACGTGTAAGCAGCGTGTTAATGGTTCAGGTGGAACTGACCAGAGCAGTTTTGTGTTGAAGTGACACTGCTGATCATTTTCTTGATTAAAGGTAAAGTAAAAGTTACTGTGAGAAGTGATGTCACTTTCCACCATCTTTGTTTTATCCAAACAGTGAAAACCTCAAATTTATTAAAACTAAAGTAAAATGATCAAATTACATGATTGAAAGGAAAAGCAGAACATGTGAGAAGCTGAAAGTGTGTAAGCTGCTGCTTCTTTAATAAAGCATCATATTCTGGAAACTCGAATTATGAAGTAACACAAGTGAAAATGCAGAAAACTTCACATCTGTGCTTAGTTACTTAATATAATAAATATATGTGTGTGTGGGTAAAAATATAGTTTATAATATCCTGTAACCCCCCTCCGAATATACAGTGTGTATATACATTATACTAATATAATAACACTATGATGCTGGACCATAATTATTAATGTGTTCACCTCTATAATGTTACATCAGATCTGCAAAGTAATAAAAGCTTTACAGAATCTACCTCTGAAGCAAGCAAATACTCAGGTAAAGTACAAATACCTTGAAATGTTCTGAGGTGCAGTATTAGAGTAAATACTTAGTATCTTTGATCACGAGTCATAAAGTAATGAACAGGTTTCATGTCAGAGCTCTCTTCCCTCTATTTACTGGTTTATCACGCTTTATGTTTTTGTTTGTTCTATGTTTATATTTTTGTTTCATATCCTGCAGATGTTGTGACTTTCAGAACAGATGTTCAGATAGGGAGAGCATGATTTCACCTGTGTGTTTACGTCCTGTACAGGTGTGATGTGATTGGTAGATTCAGATGAATGTGATGAATCGTGTCAGTGCCAGTCAGAGGGGGTGGAGACTGAACCGCAAACAGGAAGTGAGAGAAACGACTTCTTCCTCAGAAAAGACAGAGGCGACGACAGAGACAGACGGAGAGAGCGACAAGCCAAGAGACGGAGAGAGCGAGACGGACAGGGAGAGAGAGACCATATCGTTAATGGCCATGTGTGTCAGGACAGTGTAGATGTGTGTACTGCGTGTTCAGTGTGTGTTTGGTGTGTAACAGTGTGTAGTGTGAACTGGGTGTGTGTGTGTGCCTCAGTGTGCAGTGATGGATGGAGTGTGTGAGGACGACCTCTGCTGGCTGCAGCTGGACGATTTCAGGATGCTGCTCATCAAAACCATCGAACCTTCACGAATCACTCCCTACCTCCGACAGTGTCAGGTAACTCCTCCTGCTGCACCTGCTCCTTCAGATGCTCCTTATTGCAGCTAGTCTCAGGTACTCCTGTTGCTCCCGCTCAGGCTCTCTGGCTCATCCTGCTCCACTTTGCCAGAGTCTGGTTTTCTTACCCTGCTGCTCCTTAAAATGGTGCATCTCCTCCTCCTTCTCCTGCTCCCCCACCCCCCATTTGGTTGTTTTGTGGTGGATGCTGTCAGGTGATCAGTGCTGAGGATGAGGAGCAACTCTTCAATGACCCCACCCTCGTCATCCGGAGGAGAAAAGTCGGTAAGGAACACAACCTCAGTGGTTTTATGACTTATAACTCAGACCTGTTCACTTCTTTGAGCTCCTCAGACCACCACCACCCAGAGTCCAGGGGCAGCAGGTTTTTATTTACACGTTTCGTCACCAACATGCTGGAAAATGCTGTTGTCATCCTTTGTAATGAAGCCAGAATCTAAAACCAGCCACTGTCTAGGGAGCCAGGTCTGAGTCACCACAGTCTGCTGGAACTCAGAGTCTGGATGTAAGGAAGGTTCTCCTCATCTTTTCCTCAGTCTCCTCTTCCACAGGTTAACCTTGGTCCCACGGTTTACACCTGAGGCCACATCCAAACCTGGCCGTTGAGTCACTCGTATATTTGTCACTGAGGTCATGTCCGAGTTACTCAGATAATGTCCAAGTCATCCAGGTCATTTTCCAGGCACGGGGGTTGTGGTCTTACCTACCCAGGTCAGGGTCTCGTTAGTAAGTCACTCAGGTCCAAGTCTCTGGGGCTGGTCGTGAGTCCTCTGGGTAATCTCCTGGTCATTGAGATCAAATCCAAACCACACCGAGTTACCCAGGTCGTCTTTGACTTGGATCATATCTTTGATAGTCATCCCACCTGACAATGTTATCATCAGGTCTCTTCTGACTGTCTGGCTCCTGACCTTTGTTGACCTTTGACCTTTACAGGAGCCCTGCTAGACATCTTGCAGAGGACAGGGGTCAAAGGTTACACAGCCTTCCTGGAGAGTCTGGAGCTGGATTATCCTCAACTGTACAGTCGAATCACCGGGAAGGAGCCTAACAAGACCTTCAGCATCCTCATCGGTGTGTGGACCTGGTTTGATTGATTGTGTGCAGGTTTACCATCCGTGACTCCGCTGTTATAATGTGCCTCTCTGTTCAGACACAGCAGGAGAATCTGGTCTGACTCAGTTCTTGATGTCTGAGCTCAGCCGCCTGCAGAGGGCGTTTCAGGATGAGAGGAGACGCCGCCAACAGGCTTGCTCTGTCGCCAAGGAACAGGTTGGCATAGCAACCAGGTTACTAAGGAAGAATTAGAGATGGAGATCACAAAACTCTGCTGAAGGGTGAGGGGTGGTGGTACTGTGCGGGTTAAATAGTTGTGTTTTGGTCTGTTGATTTTGTTGCGGTCTCCAGGAGGCATTGTCTCGGCGGCAGCAGCTGAGGGACCACGAGCTGACGAAGCTGACTGAGCGCCTGCAGAAGGTTCGGGACGAGCGGGAACGGCTGAGCGAGGAGGTGAAGCAGCTTAGAGATCACAACTACAGTCTGATGGCCGACATCAACACTCTGAACCAGGAGAAGAGCAACGCAGTGCTCGCCAACAGAGACCTGCAGATAGAGGTCAGCCGACCTCTGACCCCTGACCCCTGATTATCTGTACAAAGAGCTGATGTGACCTCTGACCTCTGTGTGTGTGTGTGTGTCCAGGTGGAGCGTCTGAAACACACAGTGCTGCGAGCTGAGAGTCAGACTCGACTGCTGAGACGGCGAACGCTGAGACCACTGCAGGAAGTAGTCTGACACTCAGTTACACAAAGTTTTACTCTGCAGCAAACAGCTGAACTGCTTCAGCTGCACTGACTGACATGTTTGAAGAGTTAGGCACAGAAACTTACAGTCAGGTGTCCAGAAGTATGTGGACACATGAACAGCCGTCAGCACTGTAGCGTGTCTCTGACTCACTGACTAATGTGTTCAAATGTGTGTTTTCAGAGCAGGAGTCTGGCTCTGCCCACAGAGACCTTCTTCCACCCCAACAGACTGGAGGAGCAGAAAGAGGAGGAGGAGGAGAAAAAAGAGGAGAAGAAGGAGGAGAAAAAACAAGATAAAAAGGAGGAGAAGAAGGAGGAGAAAAAACAGGAGAAGCAAGGAGCTCACCCCCCTCAGATGAACCTCCTATCTACAGTGTTCAGGCTGAGGAGAGAACTCCACAGAGCAGAGGAGCAGAGAGCCAGGGTGAGGGGGTGAGGGGGTGAGGGAGGAGTACAGTAAGCAAAATGTAACAGGAGGCTGAAGTTACATAAAACAGGGAAAATATAAATTGACAGAAATGAGTAATAATCAGTAGAAAAAGCAGTTATGTAAGAGTGAAAGACTCATTAATAAAGTATTATATTAAAGCAGGTCTGAGCCACACTACAGTTACACTTTCAGCTCATTACACCAAGTACACAGATCTGCCGTAGTTATGCATTTCACAATAAGAGTTTTCTGGATAAATAAAGGATTTTGACTTGCACCTCTTTGAGTGACATTAATGAGACAACAGTCAGCTCCTTCAAGTTCATTTCATCAACAAGAGAAACAAGAAATCTGGAAAATGTGTTCCCTTTGCTTTCTTATAGCAAAACTCTGAACCTTCACAGTTCAGGCCTTCAGGAGACATAAAGGCTTTAATTGTGAAACAGACGGAGAAAGTGTTGAATTTGTTTGTACAGAAACAGGAAGGCTGTCTGACTGATTACAGGCCAGTGTCTGTTGTTAGTCTTTCTAATATGTGCATGTAAGATGAAACCTGCAGGTGGTTGTAAGTTTTCTCCTACGCTGATGATTCAGCTTCGTTAGTGAGAGAACAGTGTGTGTCTGGTGCCTGTCCAAAACTTAATTTAATAGAAAAATAGAAGGTGGGGTGGGGATCAGCGCACCGGCTCAGATCAGGTGTAGAGCCTCTGCCTGGTTTTGATGAGACTGGGTGTGTTTGATTTCAGTGTCAGGAGGAGAAGGAGGAGCTGGAGCTGCGCTGCAATCAGCTGAAGGGAGATGCCAGGATGTTCCGTCAACAAAACAAACAAACCCTCAGACAGCTGGAGGAGGTGATCAGAGAGAGAGACAAGGTGAGGAGGACGATTTTTAATCCAATCAGCAGAGGCAGAGATTTTGATTGGCTGAAGTGACAGTGAGGGGCGTGTCAGAGAGTTACAGCTCTGAGGATTGCTATTGGTTGTTTCAGGCTCTGTCGTCACGGGCGGAGCAGCAGGAGGAGGTGCGGCTGCTCCTGCAGGAGAAGGATCAGTACAGGGAGCAGGTCAGACAACTCACTGAGCAATCTGATAGATTGGAGCTTCTCCTGCTGAGATCACAGGGGGAGGAGCTACAGCTGAAGACACACCTCCGCAGACTCACCTGCAACACCCACCAGGTGAGAATACCTTTTTCTAACCTTGTTAATGTAAATAAAGTGTCACTTGTTTGTCTGTGTCTTCGGTCTTCAGACGCAGCACAGACTCAACTGACAACATTTTACCAACACGGAACTGGAACCTAAAGGGGCCAGTTTGACAGAACCCATCCCTGTGTAGGTGATGATGTAATGATGATGTAATGATGATGTAATGATGAAGGCTGTCTTGCTCAGTGGGAGAGGAGTGTGAGCAGTGAGGAAGAGGAGGAACCAACAGAGAATGCTGGGAAAGGTCAGTTGTCATGTGACCTGCTGTCGTATTAAACCGTGTCATGTGACCTGCTGTCGTATTAAACCGTGTCATGTGACTGTGATCAGGCAGCAGTGAGGAGGTTTGCAGTGGAACGTCGGGGGAGAACAAGGAGGCAGCAGTGCTGCAGCAGCACAGCTCTCCTCTAGGAGGAGCTGTGGAGTCCGAACAGAAGCCCAGCACTGCTGCATCATGGGTAATACGCTTTATGTCTCTCTCTCTCTGATGAGCAGCAGCAGGTAAATAGACTCTTGTTAACAGGTGTGTTGCCACTCTGATCTACAGAGCAGCTCATTAACAGTCTCAGTTCCCTTCTTACTGGTTTACTGTGGATGTGGCTCTAACTCAGCACCACTGCAGACCCACAGGTCAGGGTCAGACCTGGGTTCAGATTTAACTGGATGGACCTGAAGGAAAAGCTTCAAGGTTCATAAAATGTGATTAAATATTCATTCATGAATTCAGTGATCAGTGAACACTGACCGGTCACTGTATCAGAAGCTCCACGCTGACACTGTGCTCTCATGGGGAAATGAGGGCCGGGCGCTCGTTCAAATAACGAGTTCTTACTGTAACGTGTTTAAACTGAAGACCTTCCTCTGAGCTTCTGCTCCATATTGACATGATTCATGACATCATTCATGCTGCCAGTCTCCTGTTCTACCACATCCCAAACTGATGGTGTGCTGGATTCAGGTCTGGAGACTGGGGGGGCACTGAAGTCCACTGAACTCTCTGTCATGTTCCTGAAACCAGGTTGAGCCCCCCCCCCACCCATAGCCTTTCTGTCAGCTTCACACTGTCCTAATCTCTCTCTACCTGTCTCTCTCCAGGAGAAGCAGACAGATGACTGTCTGACCTTCAGAAGTCGACCGAACTTCTGTTACCGCAGGTGAGCAGACATTCATTAAAACATTATAGAAAATGTTGAGGGCAGGTATCAGTGTGCTTTTGTTTCCATGACAACAGGAAGCGAGCCCTCAGGTCAAAATTCATCTGTAAGGAGTACACAGCTGGTAACCTTGACGACAGCAGTGTCAGTGACATCACGGAGTCTGACTGAACACACCTGGGATCACATGATCAAACATCACCTTAACTCAGAAGCAATTATTAGTTATAGATTAGTTATTTACTTTTTATGTTTCTGGATCTACGTTTGTTTTCTGTTTGATCTTTTATTTCCTTTTGATTGGTTTTTACTTCAGTTTCCTGTTTGTATTGATCATCTGATCACTTCACCTCTGTTGGCTGAAGCAGGCTGCTGCATCGTGAGCAGACTGTGTGTTCACATCCTTCACTGCAGTAAAAGTACTAACTACACCATGAAAATACTCCGGTACAGGTCCTGCACAGAAAACCTCAAAACCAATCACCATAAATGACAGTAATTAAAAACAAAAACAGAGTAAATCTTCACGTTTGAGAAGCTGGAAATATTTGGTATTAGGTGAGAAATGACTGGAATCATTATCAGAACACTTTCCAGTGAGTTTTCTGTTGAACTTGTATTTACTGGGCATTTAATCTGTAATTAAAACATATTTTATAAACCCTTCATATGTTTCTTGTGTAAAAATCTTGACCTGCCTGTAAAGTGAGAGTGGGGCAGTAGACGGGACGCGGGTGGTGGGGGTGGGGGGTTACATTCCCTGAGTCCAGAATGTACGATTTTCTCCGCGAACCCTGAACGTCACGAAGCGTTCGTTGTCATGGTGACGGAGAAACTTCCAGACAGGCACCGACGCGTTAACGCCGAGTTTAACGGAGTTTACACCGAATTCATCTCAGCACGCTCCGACCCGGGCACTGAACGACCCGGACCCGCGAGCAGTCGACTAATTACCGTCAGTATGTGTGAGAGCAGAGCGGTACCGAGCGGGAAGGTGTACCGGCAGCTGTTTGACGCTCAGGTGGGTCAGAGTTCACAGAGTCCGGTACCGGGGCTGCGGTGGAAAACTCAAAAACAAGGAAAGACCTGAAGGCGAATCCAGGAGGACTCAGCAGAAAACCCGCACTAAGGGAATCCGAGAAGGTTTACAGCTGCAGCCATTAGTCAGTTAGTCGATTAATCAGTTAGTATTTGGAAAAGTAAAGTAACTGTTCTGGTTTTGAAGTGAGGAACAGGAAGTTGATGCACTACGGTTTACAGTGTTGATGAATCAGTAAATGTCTCCAGCGTCTTTGTGTTCATCTCGTCCAGATTTAACAAGTCTACAGGTCGTGGTTTTCTCTGGTCTGATGTGGTCTGGATGTGAAAAAGCAGTAAAATGACCTTTTGTTTTGTGGTGTTCATGAATGTGACAGTGGGTCTTGGTCTGGGGTCTGGGGTGTCTCTCACACTTTCACAACGAGAAGCGGATCCAAAACCAGAAGCTCCATTCTCCAGACCATAACACACTTCAGAGCCTTTTAAAACGGGTACATGTTGGGTTCTGGTCTATAGATGATACTGAATCTACAGACTCATCATGAGCCTGTTACACCAGAACTAATTATAACCGACAATGTTCCGTCAGTCACCTGGTTATAGTTAACAGGCTCTGGTAAGTTTCACTAAGGTCTGGAACCTGTTTGGCAAACGAGGCCTGACGGCTGTTTTTACCGGTGAAACCAGGTTTAGTGAAGTATGTGGTAAAATGAACCTGACCTCAGTGACGTGATCCTCCAGACAATCCTGGTTCTGCTCGGGTGAGTTTTCAGGTTCCTCAGGCTGAAGCTGTGTCGCAGTCTGATTGGTCACTGAGGGAAGGCTTGATTTTCGTGGTCTGATCAGCAGAATGACGCCGTCACCCAGTCTCTCTGATCACACCGTGATCAGAGACCTATCAGAGATCAGTCCTCTCTTTCTGCGTATATGAAAGTCTTGTATTTATTGTTGCATCATTGTGTCCTGACTCTGACAGGGATTTGCCTATTGTGATATTTTTGTTTTGTCTTGCTTTAACTTGTTTCTGTGTGTCTGTAGGTTCAGCTGTCCAGGTCTCTGCTGGCTGGACGGAAAGACACAAGGACAGACTGTCTATCTGCTGAGGACAGGAACACACACTGCAGCACTACCAGCAGGTAGACAGGCAGGGAGAGACAGACGGTTAGAGAGAGAGACTCTCTTCCTCTCTGTACTGTATCATCCTGTCCACCTGTTCATTCTCAACATGTCTCACTCTCTGCCTGTCTCTCTGCCTGTTGTTTTCGTCCTCCAGCAGGGGGCAGCAGGTGGGTGACGATGACGATGTCGAAGATGTCCGCAAACTTCCTGACTCTGTGGGTTCGTATCACGCTGAATCATGATGAAGTGAAAACTGAGGAAGGTGTTTAATGTCTCACCCTCACAACCAGTCACATGGATATATCTTTCAGTGGTCGATCGTCCCAGCTCCGACATCATCGAGCGTCTGACAGAGAAAAAACGTAACAGACACGAAGAAGCTCTGAAACAGCTTGATACTGAACTGACAGAGATCACTCAGGTAGCAGACACGCAGGTACAGTGTGTGGTACACACTCTACCCTGTTCTGATTTTACCTAACTTACACATTGTCCTGTCAGGTGTGTGAGACTCAGGTGAGGACTGTCAGTCAGGAGCTGCTGTCCTCTCAGCAAGAGGTGGACCTCAGATTGGACAAACTGAAGGACAGACTGGAACAGCTGGAACACCTGGATCATGTCAGTCTGCAGGTACACGTGAACACCTGGAACACGTCTGGCTGTGAACAGTGTCGCTGCCGTGAGGAGCCAGGTCGTGTTTGTGTAGTTTGATAGATTTACAGTCGCTCATAAATGTTTTTAAATCTTCAAATATCATCATTGAACTCAGATGACCTAACAATGTCACCTTCAGGTGCAGTAGGTTTTTTAGCTTTGTGGCGTGTGTGTGTGTGTGTGTAGGAGGTGTGTGCTCTCTGGGAGCAGGTGGAGAAGGAGGTGATGGTGAAGAAGATGAGAATCATGGAGCTGAACCACAGACTGACTGATTGTGAGACTCAGCGAACTGACAAGGTCAGACTGGGTTCAGACTGGGTTCAGGTCTGATGGGGGTTTAGAGCAGAAGTTAGACGCTGCAGCAGAGTATCGGCTTTAACCTGAACAGGCTCAGTCTGAGAGGAAACAGAACCCGGATCAGTGATGAGGCCTGTTTGAAACACTGCTCTGTGTGTGCAGATCAGAGCTGTGCTCAGGAAGTACTGCCACCTGCTGGCGAAGATCAGCTTCCTGCGTCCACCCGACGTCCACAGACTGATCCACACCGAGGCCACGGTAACGCGCTGCAACCTCTGACCTCTAACCTCTGAACTCTGACCTCTGATGCACTGTTAGTTACAGTTCTCCTCTGTCTGTGCGTCAGATGTTGAATCAGTCTCTGTTGGCGAACCGTCGCAGTGCGGCTCGTCTGCTGCTGCTCCTCCAGGAGGAGAACCTGCAGCAGGAGTCACTCCTCCGTCTGCACTGGGAGGACTGTCTGAGCCGCTGGAGGACAAGCAGAATCACCGGCATCATGGACCGCTTCAGGTGGGTGGAGGACCAGGTCACGGACAGGTTCAGATAGTGCTGTCTCAGCAGCAGTAGAATCAGTGTAAATACTAGTTGTATTAGTATGAAGTGGTTCAGGATCAGTAGGAGGGCTCATGGATATATTTTCAAACGAGATGCAGGATGAGGTGTAACGTATCCCTGTTGGTAACAGCCCCCCCAACTCATCCTCCGTCTGCCTAAAAACTGAGTGACTTCCTTGGAGACCTGATCAGTCCTCTTTGTGTTGTAGGCGTCTCTGCCACAGTGATGAGGATCAGCATCAGCAGCTGATCTCAGGTCTGCAGATGAAACAAACTCATGGAGATCTGACGGAACAACGCCGTGACCTTATCTGCAGGATCAGGTAACAGCAGAGATTCTGTGGTCCGATTGGTTCTGAGTGTTCTGTGGCTTCCTGCCCCGTCTGCTCCGTTATTGATCCGGAATGTTGTGTTAACTGAACTGATCATTATTAAGACAACCTCAGGTCTGTGTCCAGTCTGACCTGCTGGAAATCCAGCCGATCACTGAATCATCAGGTGACCGATTGACCTTTAAACCAGACGCCAAATGACGACGGCCGGTCTGGCAGATTTTCCCGATTCAGGACTGAACTGAGACTGAATCTGTACAGGTCTTTGTCTCTTTGCTGTCTCTGCGTCAGTCCACGTGCTTCAGATGTGCTGTGGCTTCAGATGGTTGACTACTCCTGTTTTCAAACACTGTACGCTCTCTGCCTCCGACTGCTGGTCGTCCAATCACATCCTTCCTGTGTTTCAGCTCCCTGGTCCCGCCCACCTGCTCCACTGCTTTGGTCTCTGATTGGTTCAGCCAGCTGATAGCCGTCAACCAACAGATCGGTACCCGCCCTCACTCTTCTGACACATCAGTGTGTTTGCATCCACATGTTTTTATGTGTGTTTTCAACTGGTTCATAAAAAACCTGAGTGGAAACAAACAAACAAATTCTGATGAATAAATTCAATTCAGTTTTATTTCTGTAGCTCCTTCCACAATCAAAATTGTCTCAAAGCGCTTCACAGAGACCCAGAGTCTGACCCCAGATCAGCTCCCAGAAACAGCTCCCTTTGAACAGGAAGAAACCTTGATCA
>JBBMJY010000024.1:295224-316868 GCA_037833715.1 Toxotes lorentzi
AAATACCTGTAAATGTACTTAGTTAATTTAATCACTGCTGAAGAAACAGCTCCAAACAGACGAGTGAAAACAGTTTTTATTCAGTAAAACAAAACAGATGCATAGTTTCAAACTCGCCTTCAGTTTCTGAGTCCAGTTCAGAAGTTCAGTCAGAAAACAGCTGATTTCTACCAACAGTTTACTCTGACGTGTTTCAGTTGCTGTTTAACGTCCCGATTCGTCTGAGCGTCCCTCACTTTCAGTTTTACCTTCTGTTCATATCAGCTGTTCATAACACGACACCACGTCCACACTCACTGAACACATTTTTCTAGTCAAATCCAGATTCAGACCCATTTCAAAAATGTCCAGTGCAGCACCTGAGCTTCAGCTCACAACTATACTTTCAATAACTTTCTGAGAAATATCCTATGAAACCTTCAGTCTGTAAACACAAGCAGCTAAAAACGAAAAGAGTGAAACTGGAGAAACAGTTTAGAGGTTTGATATGAAACAAGCAGAGAAACCACAGATCTGTTTCATTTTGTATTGACTTCATTATTCAGACAAAATCATCTTAACCCAAGGTTCACTTACCAGCTTTTTCCAGAGCTTTCAGCCAAACACCACCAAAGAACAACCCGGCTTCATCATTTTTTGATAAAAAATGATTTAGTCGCTTAATTTTCAGAAAAAATTTTTTTAGTCCAGACTTAGTTTTAAAAAAAAAAGAACTACAGATATTTTATAGCCGGAGACTAAAAGTCACGTCCATGTTGTTCTGCGTTAGTTAACTTCTTCTGAACGTTTTCGTAGATCAGCTGTTTAGTTGCTGCTTCCTGACTTTCAGAGAACTGTTCATAAGTTTAGTCCATAAAACTGCTTCTTTGGCGACGAAATGAGGAGATCAGCGTCTGCGATGTGATTAAAGCTCAGAAAAAAAAACAGCAAGTGGACCCTGAGTTTAGATTTTGTTGAAGGTCAAGAATGAACTTTTTAGGTACCTGGTCAGAACTGGACTGGACTGGACAGGCACCAGGACCAGGACCGGACAGATGAGGAACTAACAAAAAAATCCCAAAAATGTTTACGTTCTGCACGGGGGCAAAGCGACGTCAAACTGAACCCTGAACACGGAGGACGGTCCTGAGCCACATTCGCTTCAGGACCTGACACAAACATCAGCTACACACACCAAACACACATTCAGAGGCATCACACACTAAAAACTCAAAACCACGTCAGCGTCTCTGCAGCTCTCAGAAAAGTCTAGTGTGAGCGAAGTCTGCCGGGCGACCAAGTCAACCAAACCACGATCTGACTCCAGACTCTCTAAACAGGTTCCTGCAAAAATCTAAATGTGTCTGATAGTACAACAGGACCAGTTCGAACCAGTCCCAAGTGGACTACAGCAGTTTATAGCAATCTTAAAGCTTTCTAAACCAGTCCTAACTAACAGTGTCCTGTGTGCCATTAGAGGCAAACGTCTGGCAGGAACTGATTACAGCAGGACCAGTCCAAACCAGTTTGTACTGGTCCAAACCAGTTTTAAAAATGTGGTGTCCAGTATAACATGAGATAAGCATCTGGTAGACAAAGTCCAGACTGGACTAAAACAGTCTGTCGCAGTCTCAGGTTAAACCAGGTTTAAACCAGTTGAGTCCTGTCTAAACCAACTCACACCTGTCTATAGCATGCCGACAGACATGAGATTCTGGCAGGTAGAAGAATCCAAAAGGACCAGTCAAAAACCAGTCCTAACTGGACTAAAGCAGTCTGTAATAGACTTGTGTTTAACAACCGGAAAACTTCCCTCGTTCCAATCTGAACCAGTATAAACCAGTACAATCTTGTTCTAAACCAGTAGAGTCCAGCGTAGCGTGCCGATGGAAATGAGGGTTTGGCAGGTAGCAGAGTCCAGCCAAACAGACTCCACCAGAGCGAAGTGCAGGAAGCCAAGAGCAAATCCACATCCAACATCTGACAGGTGATGTTTACCCAGCAACACCCGGGATACGCCCACCAGGACTGCCCACAGGTAGAGCAGGATCCTCAGAGGCACCTGGAGGACGACAGTTTACGACACCATGAAGTTCTGTTGTTTCTACGGTTACAGTGGAGTCTGGAGGGACACAACACAGGTTTAATTAATCCAGACCAACGTGAAGGTACCAGAGTAAACTGATCTGGTCCACTCTGGTCCAGACCAGTCCTGTTGCACCTGTAACCACACCCAATAGTGATGTCACAACGTACTAGAGTACACTGGTACATCATTGCAGTCAAATGAGAAGCTAAGCTAAGCTAAGCACTTTATACAGTGTTTCTGTATGAAACATGATCAATAAATAAACTTTACCATAATTTATGTGTTTTAACATCAGAGGAGGAGAAAGATCCAGACTCAGGTCCAATGAGGACCTGAGTCGGGCGTTTGATCCGGTTCCTGAACGTGCTGGGCCTGAACAACACGACACGTCTCATGAACCTGATAAGTACTTTTCTTTCTAACCTCACCTGCCCCCCCACAGAGGCAGGTCTCTGGACTGGTTTTTAGGGTCTTTGACTTTACACATTTCACTTGAATCTGATTTTTAAAAACTGAATCACAGATAAAACATTTTGTCTGAGAATAGTTTGTTTGTTGGTTTTATTGTTTTCGCTTTATTTACGGTCACCAACGTGTTTACGCTCATATGAAAGTTGTGAAAACACAACGTCTGCAGATGTTTGCAGATGTTTGCAGGTGTTTGCAGATGTTTGCAGATGTTTGCAGGTGTTTGCAGGTGTTTGCAGATGTTTGCAGGTGTTTGCAGATGTTTGCAGATGTTTGCAGGTGACACTAACGTGAGTCATGTTCTGAAACTGTCCTTTAATCTTTTTTTGGGCCTCAGAGCTTCAGTCCATGGATCAGATGATTACAGTTATTTTGATTATTGATCCAACACTTTGTCTTTGACACATTTGAAGACGTCACTTTGACAGGCATCAATTAATTAATTAATTATCAAGAAACTGACAGAGGCCTGGTGGATTCACAGATCTGCATCAGTCCTTCAGTGCAGTGGTATCAGTGAGCCGCCTCAGTCTGGTCTGAGATCAGTGCTTTGCTCAAAGGTTAAGGGCAGCAGCATATTTAACACACAGACCCTGAACAACATGAACAGTATATTAAAAAAAGACAGATCCACTGACCGCCAGGACCAGATGGTTCAGCAGGAATTTGGACACCATGACGGCTCTGCTGGCGTGGGCTGCTGGGAAAGAATATGTATCCATGGCAATGTAGTCCAAAAACCCTGGAGGGAAATCCCAGGGTCCTCTGCGTTTGACCAGTTTCTGCACCCCTGCGACCGTCATCAGATCCAGGATCAGAGCTGCACACAGACAGAGACATGGAGTCAGATCAGCCCCCCCCCCCCTCCACAGGCCTCAGACTGCCTCTGGTCTCTTACCCAGCAGCAGGTTGACGAGGACTTCCTGTCCGGCCAGCGTGTTGCTCCTCCACAAACAGATCAGAGTCCCACAGAGCCA
The DNA here is from genome assembly GCA_037833715.1 of Toxotes lorentzi. Taxonomy (NCBI): domain Eukaryota; kingdom Metazoa; phylum Chordata; class Actinopteri; family Toxotidae; genus Toxotes; species Toxotes lorentzi. The sequence continues at coordinate 298,738 of JBBMJY010000024.1, forward strand.
AGGAAGGGCATGTCCGCTGAGGGCCAGGAGGGTCACCAAGGGCCGGAGGGGGGCCCCGGGGCCGTGAGGCCTCACGCACACACCCAGGCGCTTTGACAGGCTGATGTCAATGGCCAGCAGAGAGTTGATGGCAATGCCCCGAAATGACGGGTTCAGCTGCATACAGTCCTGCTCCGGGTAACGAGACGCGTCCTTCACACCCCCGTCGGCTGCTGAACCCCCTTCTGAGGAGTCCCTGGACCCCCTGAGGACAGAGAGACAGGTTGTCTGGGAGTTTCCTGCAGCATTTCCCTCAGGTGAGGCTGGTGACGCTCCGCGAACACACGCCCATCACCTGCACTCATTTTTGTGTTTGGGTCATTTCCTGTCTGTTTACCTGTCTCAGTCTACACTCAGCTCATCCTCTCTGGAAACTCCAGTGTAAAATAAAAAGGCTGTGTTGGTCCACAGACCACCTCACTTTGTAACTGAGAGATGAACTTTAAGGTGGACTTGTGCTCCTGACAGAGACTCTAAACGTCCCTGTCCGTTTATACCTGTGCAGGACGTTTGATCCGGTTCCTGAGGTTCATCAGGTTTGGTCTGGATTTCTGTCTGAATGTTTCTGCTGGAGGTTTGGACGCCACCTGTAAAACCCTCAGCTGGACTGTAAAGTTTACAACATCTGTATTTAACAGACAACACTGAGTGCTCTGGGTCCTGAGTCAGGATCAGGTCCAGGATCAGGTCTGGACAGATATAAACACTTGGCAGTGAAATTGGTTAAATCTGTATTTAACAGACTGAAACTTTGAAACTAAAAAGTCTGGTTTAGGATCAGGACCAGGTCCAGGATCCGGGGTAGGTTTCAACAGATCCGTGGTGGGTCTGTTTGGACTCTAAATGTCAGCTGTGATATCAGTGGGCGGAGCCTCTGAGTCTTACCTCAGTCCTGTGTCGTCCTGCTGACTCTGCTGTCTGAACACGGCTCTCCTCGGACCACCACCACCCCGCCCCTCCCCCGCCGCCTGCTCCCTGCGGGGGGGCTGGTTCAGGGACATAAACTCGGGCCGGTTCAGGATGTTGTTGCGGTCTCTGGCCCGGCACCGGGCCTGGTTGCCAGGCATGACGGAGGTCTGGAGGTGGTGTTGGTGGTGTGTAGTGCTGCAGGACTGCAGGACTGTGACGGATCGGGTCTGAGACTCTGAGGGATTCTGCTATAAATAGATCAGCTGGCCTTCTTCTTCTGCTGTCAGCTGTTCAGAGAGAGAGAGAGGGAGAGAGAGAGGCTGGAAAAACACTGAACACACACACACACACACACACACACTCAGTGTAATACAGGCTGACAGTGTGTTACATTAAAGGGACAATCCACCAATTTATCCTGTCCCGGGTGGACTGAGGAGCAGAGGTCTGATGTGGATGAGGACAGGTTGACTGGCCCTGCTGTGTCTCTGGACGTGCACAGGTTTAGTTTCAGCCCAGTTTGTTGAAATGAATCTGCCTGTTATTTCAGGTCAGTGTGGGTGTCAGGGTTCTGGTCCCACAGTTGATCCTGATGTGGATCATTAGAGTGACTGAGTATTTTGGATGTGAGAGTAACCGATGAACTGAGCTCTAATAATCACAAACCACCAGAAAACCAAAGACACAAAGTCAGGAGATCAGCATCTAAAGTGCGTCTGGAAACAACAACTGATTGAGTGAAGAGACTCTGTGAAGCGGTGGAGGACTCAGATGGTCCAGATGGTCCCGATGGTCCAGGTTTCACTTAAACTCTGCAGCTATTCACAGTAGTAACAACCATATAGAATATCATCTGCTAAACTGGACCAGACTGGACCCAATCCAGGCTAAACAGCTGAGCACCTGCCGGTTCACCGAAACCAGACTCACCTCAGAGGAACCCGCGTCCCTGTGTCCCGAGTTCCTACCCGGACACGACTGCAGACACACCGTTGCCATTGGATGCAGCTGCTGCCTCAGATGCTAACGGTGCTAACAGCAGCTAACCTGTCAGAAGAAAGAGGAGAAACGTCACAGATTGTATTCTGCCGTTTTAACGGTTCAATAGTGACGTCATGGCGGCGTTAAACTTTATTTACGTGCTTCTCTGAGGAGCTAACACGGCTAACACGGCTAACAGCAGGATTAGCCGTATTAATTACAGCAGTGCGTACAGTTAGCCACAGGCGGCTAACAGATGTTAGCTCTTCTGCCTCCAGTAATTTAACGGCGCGAATGAGAAAAACTTTCAAGCGGTATCGAATCTACGGGAACCGGCAGGGACCCGAACCGGCAGGGACCCCAACCGCCAACCCTAAAGTTAAACTCGGATTAAAGAGCCGCGGATCAGGACTCCATCTCTACAGGTAACACGGAGTTAAACCGGGTGCTCCTCCTGATGAGGCTCCATTATAATTAACGTGGTTAATAAATCATGGGTCAACAGTTCATCAGTTCCGCTATGAATGAGCAGACACCATCAGATCTGAAGGAGCTCAGTTCCCTTTTACCCCTCCAGAACTCCCAGAGCTCCCAGAACTCCTGACTGTGGTTCCCAGAGTCTCCAAAAGTGGACAGGACTCAGATCCTTCGGCTCTCAGGCTCCTCTGCTGTGGAACCATCTACCAGTCTGGGTCCGGGAGGCAGACCCCCCAGCTGAACCATCCTCTGTAGATCATATTCTACAGAGCTCAGTCTGAACCTGCTCTGTATGAAGAATGACCTGAGGTAACCTCTGTTTAAATTGGGTCCAGATGTTGTGCAGCTGTTTTGGAGAGGTCTTCTGTGAAGCATCAGTACATGACTCATTAAGCGTTAATGACTCTGATAATTAGAGCTGATGAGATCATCATTCTTATCATCGTCATTAAAATAATTATTATCATCTGTGGTTTTACCTCACACATTAACATGAGACCACAGGTCTGTGCAGGTCTGAGGAGGTTCATCAAACGGTTTAAAAATCAGGATTTAATTCTGCTCCTTCAGGTTCTGCTGAACTCATCAGGAGTTTGATCATGACAGAGGTAGACCTGGACCTGAGCTGGTCCAGGCCGCACTGGATTTCCCTCTTCATCAGTCTGGTTTATGAACCCTGACGTCAACATGCTTGACTGTGATCCATCTGCTGCAGAGGAGCCTGGTCCTGACCTATCTGGTCCTTCTGGTGCTGGTGCTCCTGGTCGCCCCCCCCTGGCAGAGAAGGCCCTGTCAGAGTCTTATGCTCGGCTGCGGTACCAGGACACATCCCTGCTGATCTGGCAGCAGCAGCAGCAGGAGCTGCAGACAGCCCCGCCCCCCACCTACCTGAACCGCAGCCGGTCGGCCTGGTACAGCAGCTATGGGAACCAGGCCGTGCTGATCCGTGACAAGAGGGGCCTGGAGGACGCTGAGGGACAGTCCAGGATCTGCAGTGTCATGTAGACAGGAGACAGAAACCTGAACCAGTCTGGTCCAGGTTTGCGTTAACGAGTCTGATTCAGACTGAACATGAAATTTTTAGTGGATTAAAAAATTCCTGATCTGATCTGGTTTTGATTCCTTGAAAGACCTGCTCCATTCAAACCAGGTGAGTTTGGCTGTGACACCTGGAAATTTAGCCAGGTGTGTTTAAATTGTGAGCCGTTGATTTTTCACTCTGAACTCAGAAAAAATGAGTAGCGAATGTTTTTGAAACGTGTTTTCCCCGTGTTTGCTCTCAGGCTAATTATCAGTGTTATGAGACACTGACTCAGACTCGTGCTAATATTGATGAATTATATGAAACTTTACTCTCCATACAGTCTTAGCTGGGTTATATGTTTGTGGCAATATACCAACTGAAACCCGAGGCACATTTCATCGTTCTAGGAAACTTCCAAGGAAAATATGTGGAAATTATGGCTCTGTAAAATAAAATTATAGCGTGAGTGTGTGTGTGTGTGTGATCCTCTGGACTGAAACTCAGAGCTTCATCAGTGAAGGAGCTTAGAAGACGTCATTAGTCACAAAGCTTCTCCATGAAGGATCCTTATCTGCTGTTGGTGATGGATGTTAAATTTGCTGTTTTCACTCTGGAGTCTGGTGTGTTTCCATAAAGAGAGCATCTTGAATACCCACAGAGGGACGACAGCTCTGAGTTCAAAGTCTATAGTGGACGTGTTTAATGGGCATTGTGGGAAATGTAGGAAGTGTAAAGGGATCCTGACTCTGATGTAAACAGCAGTGTTACACTCTGACAACAGTTTTTTTACTGTGACAATAAACAGTGTTTTTATTCTTATGGATGAAGTCACTGTTTTTCACGTCTTCACTATGAAGTCCCAAGTCAAGACTAACGCGTCCTGTCAGGTCCAAAGTCAAGTCCAGAATCGAGGCTAAGAAGTGTTAAGCTGAGTCCAGCAAATGATGATTTATGATCATTATTACTTATTCGCTGACATAACGATTTATGACCTCAGGTGACTGAAGGTCAAACTTACATCCTCAGAATGAATGAATGAATGGCAGAGTCAGTGATTCGTGTGTGTGTGTGAAGGAGAGTCGAGTCTGTGTCAGTTTATGTGTTTATTTATGAAAACAAAGGAACTCAGAAAATAAGGATCCCATATCAGTAATTACATCAAATAATTCACTTGTTGGTTTTCGTTGGTTCGTCCTCTGTCTCTCTGTCTCTCTGCGTCTCTACTCTATCGAGCAGAGTTCGATCTAAACCTCAGACAGCTACTATACAGCTACTATACAGTGCTCAAACATACGGAAGAAAGAACGTACGGCCGGAGTGCATGCAAATACATAAAATCACTTTTTTCCTTTTTCTTATTAAAATACAAAAATTAACTATCAGCATCAAAGCTCGACCATCAACTAAAAACAGAGGAGGGTTACTGTGGCAACGAGCTGTCCAACTGTCCGTCTGTCACACCGGGGAAATGTGTGTGTGTGTGTGTGTCAGTCCTTATTGATTGTTTTACACTGATTGGTTATTGGTGCATCTGTAAAATGTCCAAAATAAAATGAAACGCCTGTTTTGATTCTGACGTCTTTCTTCAGCCTGAACAGACAAAATCACAAACACAAACAAACAAACAAACAAAGTCCTCAATGGAACCATCGTCACGGCGGCTGCACGTGCTCAGGAGGCAGAGCGAGCGGTTTAACAGAAAACATGAATATCGGAGCCGTCACTTCATTCCTATCAAATCAATGAATCAGTCCATTAATCACACAACCACTGACCCATCCGACATCACAGCCAACGGTTACTCATGAGACCAATCAGCACTGTGAACGTCTTCCAGAAAGACCAGAACACTGACTGCAAGACCGAGACCTGGACTCTGCCAGTCCCTACAGAGGTGTGTTCTGAACAGCACCTGAAGGTACAGTGCACGTACAGTGTACGAATGTGCAGTCCGTTCGTGACAGTGATCTGTCGGGATGGAAGAGCAGACCTGGGTCCAGCTGATCTTAACAAGACCCCTGCAGTTCAGTTCTCACTGACTCTGTGGTCCTGCACACCTCACTCCTATCGACTGAAGGAATCAGCTGACTGCAGCTCGACTCCAACACACCAATCAGGTGAGTACAGAGTTGTGATGTCATCAAAACGGTAAAATAAAATTCATCACCCACTGCAAAGAGTCCGTCCTCAGTTTGTTGTACAGTCCTGCTAACAGCCCCACTGATCTACAGGTGGAGGTAACGTCTGTCTGCCGAGGAGTCTCTGGACAGTGTCTGGACACTGTCCCTGTGAGACATGTTGGAAACAGCAGGAAACGTCTGAAGTCTTCAGAGTATGTGAAAGCAGCTTGTGTTAACAAAAACTTTTCTTTTCTTTTTTTTTTTACAATAAACGTCCACAGGGAGCTTTTAATAATCTTCTGTAGCCAATCACAACCAACGATTAAATGAAGATTTAAAACTGGTCTCAAACTGAAACTGGACCTAAAACCATTAACTGACCAAACGTTGAAAGGAAGAATTGACCAGTTTCATTCAGTTTTCAAGCTGAGGGAGAAATTATTTCTTCTTCTTTCTTCATCTTTTTTATCTGCTGACCAGAGAAGAAAACACATTTAATGGACTTCCTAACGACGAGCGTTCGTCTTTATTTTGGACATTTTAAAGACTAAAAATCATTAAAAGTAGGAAACATAAAATCAGCTGTAAAAATGGAGTTTTCCAGACGCTGTGAATAAACGTGGTGGTGTCTGTGAAGCACCTTCACACGTTCTTTCTTCTTCTCTTTTCTAATGAACTCTCACCGTGCGCTTCCTACAAAAGCAGCTCAAACCTCCGACCTGCACCTGACGTCTGATCAGGACTCATCCTTACATTTGGGACAGTTTTGAGTCCGGAGTATCTCGGACGGGGGGGGGGGGGGCAGTGGGGGCTGTTACAGTATGAGTGGTTTTGTTTTGAGGGTGAAAGGTGAGGGGGTGGGCCGAGGGTCTGAAACAGGACAGCGGTACAAAGACATTTTCATATAGAGAACCTTATAAGACACAAACAAGTTCAGCACACAACCTGAAAAATCAAACAGAAACAGAAAATAAAGCAAATGTAGTGTTAAAAAAAAGAAAAAGAAAAGTCTGTCTCTCTCTCTGCTGACAGAGACGGCGCCGGATGGTGTTGACCCCGGGGCAGACAGTAGGTTGTGGATTTGGGTTGCAGGACCAGCAGAGGACAGGTTTGGTCTCAGAGGGTTTTTAATTTTAATTTAAAGCAGAGTTTGGCTCCAAAACCAGAAACCTGGATCCTGATTCAGTGGACCACCTTCTGACTCAGGGAACCGGACTGGTTTCGATCAACAGAACAAATCTGTATCTCAGCTGATGAGTGTTCAAACTCTCCATCAGCTTTTAGATTGGAAATCACTTTGTATTAAAAACGCCTGAAACTAGCTGCAGAGAGACAGTCCATCACGGTCCATCACGGTCCAACTTCACATCATCGTGACGTGTTGACCGCTGGGAACTCCCCCCTCTACATGAAATAATGCTCCAGGTCTACGTCTCTGAGTTTCCAGGTTCTGAGAAGATGATGTTCACAGTTTTCTGATGTTTCACATCAGTGAATAATGAGAATTCACTGAATTCACCTCACACACCACAGCATTTCAAAGATGAGGAAACAACTACTGGACAAAGATCTTTATGGACTGAGTCCAGAATCCTGACGAGACCATGACCCTGCCTCACACAGGCCGATTAATGAGCAGATAAAAAAGCGAGGACACACCAGTGGCTCTTCAGGAGCTCACTGCTCTCAGGCGGCCCACTCAGTGAATATATAAGTAACTATGACTGACGACATTCAGTCTCTCTGCAGCAAGTTTCAAGTCTCCAAACGTTGATTCCTGGGGTTCTGGCTCTTACCTAGACCCCGGAAGCCAAACTTTTCCAGCTCTTTCATCAGCAGCTGGTCTTAAACACTGATTACAGTTTTCCTGCAGATCTGATGAGAACTACACTCTATGGAAAGACCAGGTTTTGGTCAAGTGTCCCATGATGCTCTGAACTTTGTCTCAGAGGCGTGAAAACAAACATTACAGAAACATAAGATTTTCAGTTGCCGCCTGCTGAGATGCTGATCGGTGTAAAACCCACTGAGATCACCTCCTCCTCTCCTTCATGATGCTCTAAAGATGCTTCTGGAATGTTTTCAGAGGTGAGGGGTCACAGCCGGCCGTCCAAGAAGACAAAGAAGAAGAAAACAGCCTTGATGATTTTATTCTCTCCACGGCAGCGAGGCTCAAGTGTTCAGAGAAGATCAGTATGACTCCTGGGCAGACAGACAGGCAGACAGACAGGCAGTCTGCCTGCCCTCTCCTCTCACTGAGAAGTTGTTGCTGTCTTCTTCTTGTCTTCTGTCTCTCTGCACTCCTCCAGGAAGAAAAAAAATGACACTAGGAGCTAAAAAACAGGTCAGCCTATTTACATACAGTCTCCAAGTCTGGGCGTGTGTGTGTGTGGTTTATATAGGTGTGTGTTGTAAGAAGTTCAGAGTGTGTATCTCCGTCTTTTGTGTTTGTCTGTTCAGGATGGAAGTTTACATGGATGTGTGTTAATCTGTATTTGCATGTGTTACTGTATATACGGAGTTCCTGTGACTGAATGTGTGTGTGTGTGTGTATAGAGTGGATAAATCTCTGTGTGTGTTCAGTAACATGTATATGTGTGCATGTACTGTGTGTGTGTTTGAGTGTTCAGTCTGTGTCAGAGGAAGAGGAGGTTCCTGTTGAGGAGCTGTCATCAGAGGAGGAAGAAGAGCTGCCACTCAAACGACTAGCCCCGCCTCCTGAGGCCCCGCCTCCGGCTGCCTTCTCTAAAAGGGGGAGGGGGAAAAAGGGTTAATAATCAGATGGTCCCAATAAGGGTCACAACTAAAATGTCAAGGTCACTGAGTTGATGCTCAACATTTTCAGGTCCAAGTTCATTTCATGGCGGAGGTGCCTCTACTGCCCCACAGTGTGGCTGAAGGCCTCGGCCCTACCCGAGTCAGCCTGAGGCCATAACTGAGGCAGGAGTGTCACCCGTACGAAGAGGGATGAAGAACGTAATCACCAGTGTAAACCAGCGGTACGACGTAAATCACTGGTACGATGTAAACCTCTGGTAAATTAGTAGTCAGTACTTACGCAGTAGCTTCCTCTGCTTCTTCTGCAGGCAGGATTTGACGTAGCGCTCCAGCTCTCGGAGTGTGGAGGGTTTGAGGGTTTCAAAGTCGATCTCTATCTCGTCAGGGTTGGAGTCCCTCAGTGACGGCTCTCTGGACTGGATGATGTGGACGACGCGGCCCAGCTTCTCCCCCGGCAGCCGATTTATATCCAGACTCAGCTGGCGCTTCTCGTCGTACGACATCGGCAGGGATGACTCCTCGCCATCGTCTCCATTGGCCGAGCCACCGCCCGATGTCTTGCTGCCTTTCTTAGGTTGCCTGGAAACACGCAGAGAGTCACCCTTAAATTCTTCAGCCCTGACAGGGGTATATGGAAGTTCAAATTCTGCATTTCCAAGACAGAAGGAGCTGATTAACTGAATCGTACCTGGTGGCGGTCACTGTGCTGTTGGCTTTCCTGGCCGGCGCCTTCTTCTGATTGGCCGGTTTGGGCTGTTGGGCAGCAGCCTTTGGCTTCTTCTCTTCTTCCATCTTGCCCTTGTTCCCTTTGTCTTTATCTTTCTCTTTCTTCTTCTCTTTGTCTTTCTTCTCTTTCTTCTTCTTTGGCTTGCTGACCGGAGCCTGGGACAGGACGGCCAGTTGCTCGTGCACCGCCTTCAACTGGTGGAATAGACTAATTATCAATACCTACAACCTCTAATCAATATGTAGGAACTGGTGAATCATTCTGTTAATGGACATCTAAAATATTAATATGTAGGATCAATATTTGTTTATCAAAAATTAACCTTACTAGAAAATTAAATCAACAGAATGTCTAAACTTTCAATAAATCTACAACATTTAAAAGAAGAAAACCAGGATGTTCTTGACCTGTGATTGGTCGGCAGCACCAACCTGCTCCTGTAGCTCAGCCAATCGCGTGGCTCGCTCCTCCTCAGAGTCGGACGATTCATCGGAGGAGGAGTTGTTGCTGCTGTCAGAGGAGGCGGTGCTTTTACTGACCAATGGCGTCGTAGACGGGACTGATGCCTCCAGGCCCTCGTCCGGGATCTTGGCGAAACGCATCTCAAACACATCCTGGGGACAGAGACAGATTCACGACTGCAGCCATCAAACGGGACGATGGAATATCCTGCGAAGCTGAGGGAGGTTCTGGAGGTTTTACATACCTGCAGCTTGCGAGCCATGGCCACCACCTCGTGGTCTGGAGGATTGTACTTGTAGCAGTTGGAGAACATTAACCTGACGTCTGTGGCAAAACTCTGAGGATCACTGTACTCTCCTTTATCCATCTTTTTCTGTTGGAGAGGAAGCAGTGAAATATTCAATATACAAATCTTAAATATCCATCTCAGCCCTCACTGTCATCATCAGATCGTCTGTGTGTCCTCAGGTAGTTCAGGTAAGAGAAACCATGTTGATAATCAGCAGTGGGCCAGAGAAAGGCCCGTGCTGCCTTCATGGACATGCACCTTTATTTGTCATCTGAGCTCCTGAGGGTTTTTCAAAGCACTGAACAGTACATAAAGTCCAGCTAGGACATTCAGGTAGTTGGGATTTAGGGCGCCGACCACAAGGTAGAACGTCTGCAAGTCAAGTCTGGCCAGGTACCTCTCTCCTCATTTCCTGTCCTCTCTCTACTGTCGACACTATTCATTAAGGGCCAACTGATCTCAAACCAGCCGGAGACCCACATCTCTCCCTCTGACACTTCCTGTTATCTCTCATTTATAACAAACTAATAAATCTGAGTACACTAAAGTTTTGACCTGATGGCAGCACAGACGACCAAGAAGCTGCACCTGGATCAGTATAAACAGGACTCATACTCCTTCCATCAGGGATGGACAGGGAGGTGGTCCGACAGAGCAGGAACCCCCCCACTCTGCCCTCTGTTTATGTCACTGTTATCTGACGTGCACACTAACTTGTTAGTGTAACTCTGATGATAGACACAGCACATACACTTCTTTACTGTAAAGCTTTAATCTCCTGACCTGTTTTCAGGTGTGTAGTGATGTCATGGCAGTGTGTTGAGTGCGTGATGATATCACGTTACCCGGACGGTGCTGAGGTCCATGGGGTGTTTGATGATGTCATGGTAGTCGTGCAGCTCCAGCGCCTTGGCGTCCACCGGCTTGTAGAAGGGCCAGGCGTAGGCGGCATGTTTCTTAGAGAGCATTTCCTTCAGGATGGCATCGCAGTGTTTCATCTGCTCGCCCAGCTTACTGCCCTTCCTCCCCCCGGCTCCTCCTCCTCCACCTCCCACCTCACCCCCTGCCACCTCCTCACCCGTCTCACGGCGGGTCTTAGCAGGCCGGGCGGCAGCCTCGCGGCGGGACGAGCCCAATTTGGCCGGTTTGGTGTCCTGAGCGGATGGAGAGTCAGCACGACCGGCAGAGATGGCCGATGTGGTGGGAGTGGTGGTGTCGGCTTTCCTCTTCACACCTTTCTTCTGTTAGAGCGAGACAGACAGGTGGAGAGAGACAGGTAAAGAGACAGATGAGTATTAACAGAGTCTTCCTTTTGTATTTTGGATCATGGGATTCTGACTCGCTCCACATGGCTGTTACCTTGACGACAGGCTGTGCAGACGGCATCATGGTTGCTGGGGGCTGCGGGGCAGAAACAGGTGGCGTGGCCTGGACAGGTGTGGGCGTGGTGGAGATGACAGGTGTCTGCGAGGGCGAAGGGGAGGGGTAAGAGGGGGGAGGGGAGGCTGAAGACTCCGCCTGCTGACTCACTGAGACAGAGACACAGACAGAGTACCGTTAGTAACCACAGTACCACATTAAGTTCTAGTGTAACACTGTGGGCCTAGGGAGCACTGTCATTTCCAATCCTGTGTCTGACATGAACATACGGTTTTCACAATAAAAGCTGACTTGACATCCAACAGTACTATTTACTCCTTCAATAACACTTCACAGTGTTTCCCACAGGTGAGAATTCAGATACAGCTCAGACAGGTGTCTGAAAAGAGTGAAATACGGTGGTTCTGATGTCAGAATTACCTAAACCCAGTGATCTTATCTACCTGGGCAGGTGTCTACTGTGCTTGATTTGTACCTATGGCAGTACTAGAGAAGTAATGAAGAAGCAAGTCAAGAGAATATGTAGAGTATCCACAGTACTGCAGTAGTACTGTAGTGTTTACCTGTGGTAGCAGTAGCAGGCTGCTTGCTCTTGTTTTTTCCTTTGGGAGCTGGAGGCAGCAGAGCAACTTCTTCCTGAGGCATCTGAGCAACTTTCTGCAGGAAGATTTTCTCCAGAGCCTGGGCCATCAGCACGATGTCATCTGTGGGCTATAAACACACGCCACACGCATCACACACGCCACACGCATCACACACGTCAGTTAAAGCCTGCTGCATCTCAGATACTGTTAGGAGGTGTGAACATGTGATATTTCTAAAAAGGTGTTTTCAGTAAAATACTCAACATCCCGTCCATGTTTTTTTTTTTTAAACCAAACTCTATATAGAACTGTCAGTACCTGCACTGCCACCCAGACACACCTGAGGCTGCAGGTGAGGGTGAACAAAGTCAGTGAAATATTACTGACCGTATCCTTAAAAAAAAACACACAGTGTAGTAGTGTTTGTGTTTGAGTGTGTGTGTATACCTTGTTATAGATGTAACAGTTGGTGAACATGGTGTTGAAGTCCTGCATGGCTTCACTGGCACTCCAGTAGTAATTGTTCTCCAGACGTTTCTTGATGGTTCCCATGTCCATTGGGTTCTTGATCACCTTGTGGTAGTCCTGGAAACATGGATGTGGTTAGCTTAGCATAAAGACTGGAAACAGTTGTTAAGTTTCATCTTAACAACAGTCGGTGCAGTGAGTGTGTGCAGTGACGCACCGACAGGCAGAGCTTGATGGCGTCGACAGGTTGGTAGAAAGGCCATGCAAACTGATGTTTCCACAGAGTCTTCACCACCACGTTCTGCATGTACTGCAGCTGGTTGGTTTTTCTGAGAGACACAAACACACAGCAACAACATCACAGAGGAGCTAAAGGTCTCATGGCTGCACTGAAGTTCACTTCTCCTGCCACAGGTTTCCATTTACCACTGGAAACGAAGCTGCGTCCAATCAACACTTTATCTGTTGGACTCTACAGAGGATGTCTCCTCTTGGTGTCTAGCCTCAGCTCGGGTGTGACTGCTGACCTACCTGCCAGGTTTGGTGGGATTGGTGACCTCAGGGGGGGGCGGGTTGGTGAGGGGAGGGGGGCTGGGGGGTGCAGCCTCAGGGGCGTCCGACATGGTGGACGACGGTGTCGCAGCAATGCACCGTGGGACGGCAGTGTCTGACCTGAAGGTGAAAAAACAACTCCCTCTGTGGTCTGAGGGTGGGTGTGTGTGAGGGCACACAGGTGTGTGTCAGTGTGCGTTCAGTTCAGGTGTGGTTGGTGTTGATGCTTTAGCTCGAAGTTTCCCCCGAGGAGACAAACTCCCATCGCACAACCTGAGAGACAGAGACAGAGACAGAGACACAGCAGCATTAGTTCGCTCGTTCGTTCTGACGACGACCATCAGAAAACACATCGCTTCAAACTGTGGAAGCTTCACTGTCTCTCTCAATCCTCTGGCTGGAGGTTCGCCAAGGCGTCGCCTTAGAGTTTAGGACGTCATGACAGGCTATTTTCTCCATTTCTGTTTTATGGACCAAACAAATCCATTAGTGGAGAAAATAACCAGCAGATTAATCAATAATTAAAAGAGTTGCCGCCCTACATCTGATTATTTTGTGGAGTTTGTGGAGCAGGAGGAAGCTGCTGCTCTCCAGCAATATCATCTAAAGTGGCTTCATCAGGAACGTTCGGAATTTCATTATGTGAATAAAGATTCTTGATTACATCAGGTGCTCTGTTGTCCACTCGTTTAAAATGAGGTGCACTGCACACGAGCCGTGTGATGAGTGTTTTTACGTCACTGGATTTTTATGTTTGCATCAGCGTGGTGACATTTGACTTGGCGGGTATTTACATATATGTATATACATAAATACCATTATTCCTTTTAGTGCATACTTCAATCTAGGCTCTGAGTCTACCTTGAAATTACTGCTTCTTAATCACAAGCCTGTTTAAAATGCAAAAAAACCCCATTTGCATGGTGTTCCCCACCTCCACCACAGACTCTGATTAACCCCACTAAAGCCTTAATTGGTGCCCACATGGTCCATGCCGAGTCCTACAGATACTGAGGTTTGACACTCAGTTACGATTCATGTCCAACTGTGTTACAAGGTTGGACGGACCTCATCGCATGATGTTCATTCATAAAACCTTTACACCGCCTCACCTCTGGCAGGATTGGTTTCAGGTCCTTCATGTTCGCTTGAAGATTTTTAAACTTTATGATCTGATGTGTTTTTGACTCTTGTAATTTATTAGATGTGTCTGTTATTTCTGTTTGCTGATTGTGTGTTTGTGAATGTTTTATTGATCACACATCTCGATCAGAGACGTGATTTTAATAAAGATTAAATAAATCAATCAAAATGACTTCTCAACTGATTTTACAGGAACGCTGCTTTATCACTGATACACGGGGCCGCACCTGAGGATTTTACTTTCATCATCGATTGATTTGCTGATGAAGTTCTCGATAATCAATTGGCTGTGAGGTCTATGAAATGTCAGAATTTACAAACACCAGGGTCTTGTCAGTCCTCAGTCATCCAAACCCTCAGGTAATCAGACAAGACCGTCGTCCACCGACCGCCTGCACGATCTCTGCAGGACCAGGTCTGTCTGAACCTCAGGTCTGTACCGTGTCCCGAACTACCCGCTCATCTTCCTGTAACCATGAGATTCACCTCAGTGACCTCGAAGAACCAGCTGGTAACTGACCCAGAGTCACAAAAACCAGCCGATACAGGATTTCTGAGGCAGAAAGTGACACTCCGGGTAATGACAGATCAAGTTCATTTTCTTTACATACGCTATAATACAAACAATTTGATATGGTTTGTTGGAAAGCGCTTTTTCAACTGCCACAGAGAAATGAACGGATGAGGACAGTTTATTCGTCACTGCGGCTTCAGATCATGTGTTCATCATTCAGAAAGAGCTGAAATGATTAATTCTCTGAATCAAAAATCAATGGTTCTGGTTGATCAATCACTGAAGTCATCTATCATTCAGAACCTCAAACCTTCGCTCCAGCTTCTCAGATGTCACAGTGAACTGAATCTTCTCTGAAGTCTGGACTGTTGGTCTGAGTACGTCACCGTGGACCGGATGTTTTATAGACTGATCGACTAATCAACAAAAACAAATGAAAGAATTTCAATTAAAACAATGCATTAAGAGTTAGCTACAGATGAACACCCATTATAATAGCTTTTAATTCAAAGGTATGTGTGTGCACGTGTAACCACGGTGACGCACACACTGTGGGAACTTTAAGCGCTGAGTTTGACACTGAAACAATAAATTAAATGATTAAATGCAGGAAACACCTGAAATGACAGAAACTGTATGTTTTTGCAAATTATTTTTCTGTCAATTGACTAAACAATTAATCAACAAATAGATTTTGCTCAAACCAGTCAGTCACACATTTATCAACCAAAAACAGCCAACATTCACAGCTTCAGCTTCTCAGATGTGAGACTTTGCAGATCTTCCTCATTTTAAGACATAAACTGAGATTTGGTTTGTTAGACAGAACAAACAGTGAGAAAACTTCTGAGGATCATTTTCACTGCAACGAAAACTCAAAGCCCAGAATTTTCAGTTTAAAGAAAGAAAAGCAACAAACCTTCTCACCCGAGAGGCTGAAAGCTGAAAATATCTGGAACTGTTTCACTATTTTAGGAGCTGCCAATTATTTATTAATATTTATTATATTGATCAATCACTGCAGCTCTACTATTTTCTTTAACATTTTACAAACCAAAAGATTGTAAAAGATCAGCAGAGTTTATTTTTTCTTCTAATTTTGATCTAACATCATAAATCACATTAATAAACCTGCTGTGATTTAAAACCACAGGGTTTGAAATGATCTCTGCACATTTCACAAGCTCAAAATTTACTGGCACTTCTGTCTGAGTTCAAACGCAACAAACTCAAGACCAGTGAGGATCTACCATCTACTACTATCTAACTCTTTTTCTGACAAAACTTCAGCATCAATCCAGCCTCTGATGAAAACAGATTAATCAATAATGAAAACTGTTTTGTTGCAACCGTACTCTGATCAGTGGTTCAGAACCGCCAAACATCCAGTCTGCAACTGTACAAATCATAGAGAAACGGAAAATCCTTACACTGGAGGTTTATAAATGACTTCAATAACTGATTTTCTGTTGATCAATAAATAGTTTCAGCTCTATCTTTGAAACATTGACAACCTCCAAATCTTTTGAGCCCATAAATTACTAAGTCAAGACAAACCACTTAAAGCCAAGTCTACCCAGGTAAACCCTACTGTCTATAAGAGCTGCAACAATCAGTGACTTCATCTATAAGTTTATCAAAAGACATTAATAACCAACTGTTTTCATTTAATTTAATTCAAAAATCACAAATATTCACAGGTCCCAGCTTCTCAGACGTGATTTCATGCTTTTCTTGATGACTGATGGTCAAACCAGGCCTGGAAACTCTGAAGCCCAGTCTCAGTCAACTGAGACAATCACTGCTAGATTTAACAATAATGCTGGACCCATTCCCAGGTCCAGCCTGAACTCCACACACATCTATGTCTGCTCCTGTTCTCATTTCATTCAGGAGGAAAAACCTTTCACACGTTAAGTTCTCTCTAAAATCCAACAGCTGCTGGTCCAGACTCTTCTGTGTGCACACACGTCCTACACACCGGGACCACAAACCGCTCCGCTCAAAGCAGAGAGTGCACTCACAGACACCAGCTCCTACCAGCCCGTCTCACGGCAAACTCATCTTAAAACTCTCCTTAACAGTCCGGATCACGGTGGAGTCTGCGGGGATCAACAGATGTCGGAGTCCGGCAGCTGCTCGTTGCTGCTACGGCTAACGAGGAGCTAACGGCTAACACTCACCGCTGCGACCGACAAACTGCACACATCCAGTCAACAGCAGCACCATCCGCCGCCAGACACACACAGTCGGTGATTTACCGGCCACCTACAACCCCGAGAGCCGCCGCAGCTGCAGCAGCGGCTGCGGGGTCGATGATCTGCTGGCTAACGAAGCAGTCCATTTATCTCGCTTTAAAAAGATGGCGGGCAAGCCGATGCAAAATACGAGCTAAGTCGCTAACTAATCGAGCTAGGCTACTTACCGAGAACGTAAAAGGCCATTAATATTATTTTTAGCGACTGTGGCGATATCTGATCGAGCGTTGGGTGAGACGTGGTGACATTTGTTCGCTTATGAAATGCACAAAAAGCCGATCGCTTGGTTTAAAAATCCGATCTTTGCAGATGTTACCGCGGTGTTTGGCTAGCTAACGAGCTGTTAGCTTGTTAGCTGAGCTTTGTCTGAACGCGCCGAGCGGCTCCGACACACCGACACTTTCTGCACACTCCGGGACCAACCTCCGCTCTGTTGACCCGCTAATTCCCTCGCTGCCGGTCAGAAAGCTGTGTTTACTTTGTGTTCGGGTCCTCCGGTGCGTCCAGCGGCGGGCTCCGGGCAGCTTTCTGGCAGGTTTTTATTTAGCCAAGTAGCATAATAGATGAGTTATCAGCTGTCTACCATGTGCGCAGGCGCAGTGGCGAGCGGCATCATGCATGTTGTTGTGATCGGATTCGCTGGCAGTGTGACTGGGACACTGTGATTGGCTGCGGAGTGTTTGCGGGGCTATGATTTGTTGCTGTGGGTGAGAAGCAATATGATTGGTCAGTGAGGTATGAGAAGTGCAGTGACTGGCTGAGACGATGACTGGGCTGCTGTAATTGGCTAATGAGGTTTACAGCGTTCAGAATGGCGCCGGGGTCCGAACTACGTTTCCCAGCATGCTGAGCAGCAGCAGAGGGCTCCGGGCCCATTCTGCTCTGCTGCAGATTTCTGATAAATTTACTGATTAATGCAGATTTTTAATTCTGGTTATTGGTGATTAAATCAATAACTGATCATTTATCTTGAAGTCTGAAGAGTGTGACTGACGCCGCCTGCTCTGTTCTGATTACACATGAATTAAACAGAAAACAGATTTATACCAGTGATAGATGTATTGATTATACTGGATTTTCTTATTTAGTAAACTACTCTTTATATTTCCAGTGAGATTCCTGTGATTTGATTTTTATATTTAACCCCCCACCCCAGAAGTGATCTTGATCTCAGTGTAATTATTTGATTAAATAAAGGTTATATATCTTAAACTGAGATTTTTAATGTTGAACAAATGAGTACACAACCAACAATGTATGTTTATTCAAAAACGTGTCTCATAATTACACTTGTACACTGTAGTGGGCCTCATCACTGACAATGATGAAACCAACTACAGAAGCGAGGCGAGCCAACTGGTCCAGTGGTGCAAGGACAACAACCTGTTCCTCAACGTGGGGAAAACCACAGAGACTGTTGTGGACT
>JBBMJY010000024.1:341416-351483 GCA_037833715.1 Toxotes lorentzi
TGGAAGAGGGTGGAAGAGGTGGAACAGGGTGGAAGAGGTGGAACAGGGTGGAACATGGTGGAACAGGGTGGAAGAGGTGGAACAGGGTGGAAGTGAAAGCACTCACTGACCGTACAGAACAGGACTCCAGACTGAGACACTGAAAACTGCTGGAAGACCTCGGAGCGCTCCTGTTGGACAAAACAAACGCACCGTCACTGACTGCAGCTTAGATACACCAGCTGATCGCAAACACACAATGCAAAGAAACAGTGGGTTTTCATCAGACGGCCAATGGCAGTCTTACCTCCTGCTTCATGTTGCCATGGAGACGCAGAAAGCCAAGAGGAGGCTCACGATTGGCTGAGGACCCAGAAAGGACGGAGGTAAAGAGACGGTGGAGGAACTCGACGGCCTCACAGCTCGAGATGAAGACGATGAGTTTGTTGTTCTGAGAAAACTAAAACACAACAGTCAAGGACCAATCAGGCTGCAGCAGCTGAGGGAGACCTGAACACGCTGCCAAGAACTAGACCTCAGGTGTTCTGTGGTCCAACACCTGATGTAACTCTGCCCTGCAGGAGAGTCTGGAAGCCTCAGGCTGCGATCTGCTGTTCAGCTTTAAAATGACTGAATTCAACAGGTAGAACTTTCTATCACTTTTATTTAATCAAGAAAAAGAAAAGGAAGTGCAGCTGCTACAAGCTGATAAAATACAGAGCACATTAAATAAAGTGACACTGCTGTTAACTTTACCAGAAACATCCAACAACTTTACAAAAAAAACAAGAAAGAAAAGACCATGAAACACATGAATCCAATACTCAGATACGATCTGTCATGTATTTCTATGTATGTAACGCTGTACGCTGAATGCTGTATAAATAAAGTTAACTTGACATGAAGAATTTGTATTTTCATCATGTTTTTGTTCAAAATAATCAGGAATGTTCATCCGCAGAAGATTCAGAGGAAAACTGAACGTTTTTATCAAAGAGCTTAAAAAGCATGAAACTATTTATCTGATGTTTGAAGGAACAACACAAACTGTTGTTATGGATTTATTCAGATTTCATGTTTACCTTGCATTTGTCCAGTATGAAAGCAGCAAGACAGACCAGTCTGACCTTACTGGGAACCACCACCACAAACTGCTTCAAGGCCTCTGGTACAGCAAAGCTTTCTGATTGGCTGGTTGGGTCAGGGTCAGAGGTTATGGCACTGATGGTGGTGAGGTCAGAGGAGGCGGGGCCAGACACCTGGATGCTGATGGGGTCACTTAGACAAACATCTGCCAGGCGAGTCACACCTGAAACACACAGCAGATGTTACACAGTCCATCCAGGTGATGGGGTTAGATTAGGTAACCTTAATTAACCTACGACATCTACGGCATCTACGTTACCCACGGCACAAAAACACGTACCGTCACGTTATCAGTGTCAGAGTATGTGAGCATAGAGTATATGAAATAAAGCGTTTAAATAAATAAATGAAAAAGCTCAGAAACAGAGCAAACAGTGTTTATCGTATGTTTACCGCATTTATCATGTGTTTATCATATGTTTACCATATGTTTACCGCGTTTATCGTATGTTTATGGTATGTTTACCACGTGTTTAATGCGTGTTTAATGCGTGTTTACCGTGTGTTTACCATGTGTCAGCGTAGCCGACAGCAGGACGTTCTGTCTGCTCGGCCCTGCAGAGTTCAGACTGTTCAATATTACAGTCAGATCCTTCTCAAAGCCCAGGTCCAACGTCCTGAAAACACAGAGTCGAAGTATGGTTGTGATGCAGAACAGATGGAGCGTGTAGTGTGCATCAACATAACTGAATGTTACGGAGTTAAAAATGTGTGAGGTACCGGTCGGCCTCGTCCAGGATCAGCCAGCGTACGGCACTGAAGGCGATGCTCAGGGTGTGTTTGATATGATCCACCAGACGTCCAGGGGTTGAAACCAGGATGTTGATTCCTTTACGGAGCCTGAAGAGAGAAAATACAATCTTTACAACCTCCTCAAAGACCTTCTGGAGGACACTCGGGACATGGCACTGGTTGGTGTTAACAGACGTCAATCTGACTTTGACTTTTCATCTCTACAGCCTCTAGGAGACATCGGAGGAAGCAGAGGAAGAAAAGGAGGAGAGAGAGGAGGAGGTGAAGAGGGGGTATATAGAGGTAGATGTACCTGGCCTTCTCTGCTTTCCTCTTCTCTCCTCCCATCAGAACACCTGGGACAATCCAGGTAAATGGCTGCAGAGAGAGAGAGAAAACACCTGAGTCACCTAAAACTCCCCCTGAACAGGTTCACTGTTGTCTCACAGTAAACTGACACCGTCAGACAGAGAAACCCTGAGGCTGGAGGATCATCGGTGCTGTTACCTTCAGAAGCTTCTGGAAGGTCTGGAAGGTCTGCTGGGCGAGCTGGGGGACAGGAGGACAGTCAGTCAATCATAATTAGAGCAGAGAGACGGACATATGGATCTGAAGCTGCTTCAGCCACTAACAGGAACAGTCAACAGGCCAAGGAGGGACAGGCTCTGACAGGAAGCTGTCAGAGGAAGCTGTCAGAGCCTACACAAAAGACAGAGGGAATGTCACCGTTCCCCTCGCTCCACCCACACTTCCTTCACTCCATCATTTTTTTAGAGAACTGAGACGTCCTTTCTCTGGAGCCGCTGTTAAGCCTGGTCTGTGGTCAGCGTTTCCTCGCTTCTCTGAGCAGGAATAAGAGCTTTGGGACAGTTGTCAAGATGTAGGACCAGACCAGTTCCAGGTCAACAGAGGACTGAGGGTGGAGGACTGAGGAATGAGGACTCAGGGTGGAGAACTGGGGATGGAGAACTGGGGATGGAGGACTGAGGGTGGAGGACTGAGGGTGGAGGATCAGTGGGCTGATCAGCAGTAGGACAGAACAGGTGAGAACAGGTATTTTATCAGACCGAACCTCTCTGGTGGGGACGATGACAACAGCCAGAGGACCGTCTGACCTGCTGACCTTCGGCCGGACCGACTGAAGACTCTGAACCAGCGGGACAGCGTAGGACAGAGTCTTACCTGCAGAGATGGACAATGAACCGTGAGACTCCTGTTCACAGTCTGAACTAAACCAAAGCTGCTGCTGTTCTTTAAAAACTTTAAAAACTCTAATTATGTGGTGAACGTTTGGGGGAGGGGCTCTGCAGCTCAGCACACGACCATACTGCTAATTTTATGACCACTGTGGTGGAACACGTGTCACCATCAGAGGTCAACACGTCCAACACTCATGTCCTGATGAGCTGATCCAGGGACTGATCCAGGATCCAGGATCAGTCCCTGGATCAGCCACCTGCCACTCAGGATGGTTGTGACTGACAGCTGGTAAAACGCAGGTACAGGTGAGAGGAAAAGAACCGAGAAAGAGTTTAAAGCTTCATACCTGATCCCGTCTGGGATCGAACCACAGCGTCTCGTCCTGACAGAAGCACTGGGATAGTCTGTTTCTGAACACTGAACACACACACACACACACATAAAACCTGTATTACTCATGCTATGGTCATATTCAGCAGCTGACTGTGTTTTTAATGTTTACTGTTGTCATGGAAACTCAATAATCGATTGGTAATCGAATCGAATCGAATCGGGAACTTGGACCGATTAACCAGCCCTAGAAGATGTGTAGGTGTGTGTAGATGTGTAGGTGGGTGGGTGTGTGTGTGTGTGTGTGTGTGTGAGAGCTGACCTGGTCAGTGTGGAAACATTCAGGACTTTGTTCAGTGTCACCACCTGGTGAAGGAACCAGCCAATCAGATCACAGCAAAGCATTCACGGATGATAAATACGATGTGTGTGTTCTGGTTTGTCTATCTTTGTGAGGACCATTCGGAGGAGTATGAGACAACTGGTCGTCTGTTCACAGGGTTCACACTCTGTTCGAAGCTTAATGTTAGGATTAGGTTAGTGCAGGTTAGGTTAGCAGCTGGGACTGGGCTCTGGTTCCTGGATTCGTTAAGCTCAGACACTAACGAATCTCCGTCCCGGTTTCCCTTCACGTAGAAAAGAGTTGGGTCACGTGAGCAGCTTCTCCGGGGAAAATGACTGCTGCTCGGCTCACGCTCTGGTTGGAGCCACTGCTCGTCAACGTTAATTAGGCTTCGTTAATGTTAACATGGATTAATTTAGTAGCTGCCACTAAAACCTGAAGGGTTTCTGTCTTCTGGTCTGATCTGAACTCGATCTGGACTATTTATTAACAACTGACAAAACTTCAGATTCAGATTTTAGAAAATGGCATCAGACGCCAACACCAGCTGCAGGGGCTTCGTGATGCCTCTGTGTGTGTTTGTGTGTGTGTGTGTGTGTGTGTGTGTGTGTGTGTGTGTGTGTGTGTGTGTGTGTGTGTGTGTGTGCGTGTGTGTGTCACCAGGTGTGGGTGCAGGTCCAGGTCTGAAAACAAACCACTGGTGAAAATCTTCTCCTTCACCTGAGAAACAACTGGTCTGAAAGGAGGAAGGAAGGAACAGATGAAGGAAGACAAAGTGAAGAAGAGTGAGGTCATTAAAGCAAAGTTCTTTGATGACCAATAAAAAATTATTAGAAATACGTGAAAATCAGCTGGCTGTGATATAAACCAATCAGAACCCGAGAAGGATCTGTGCAGCCAATCAGAAAAGGAGCTGGGTACCTCTGGATCTCAGGTATGTCCGGGTTGTGTTTGAACAGAGAGGAGGTCTTGATGCTGCTCCTTCCTGTCTCCTTTACTCCTTCCTTCTCCTTTTTGTTCTTCTTCTTCAGTGGTGTTGCCGTCTCTGTCGCCTCAGGGCGCGGCGACTGGAGAGGCCAGAAAACAAATAATTATTATCATAACATAAGAACAACAAACCTAAATGAATCTGACCCAAACACACCTGGTTTATGTGTGTGTCTGCAGCAGAAGGAGCTTCGGTTTGTACCTCCTCCTGCTCCTCCTCCTGCTGCTGCAGCCTCCTCTCCTCTGAGGAGGAGCTGAACCTCCTCTTCTCTGCTCGCTGCTTCTTCTGGATGTCGCACAGAGAAACATCAACAACTCACTCAGTGTTTCAGGCTCTTATTGTGAAAATCTGTTACACAGTCACTGGACTGGGTCAGCTGTGGTGTATGAACGGCCTAAACGAGTGCATGAAGAAGAAAACAGAGCAGTGGTCTTTAAACATCAAAGACGATCGATAGTTCATTCAACTATTTCTGTTCCTTCACATGAACAATGACAGAGTGAAAAATGAACATGTGGCTCCAGACACATGAATCAAGAGGCTGCTTATACCTGCAGCCTGTCAGAGGGTGACGAACGTTTGAGTCGAACTCATCAGCCTGAGGTCAAGTCTGAAACTGAGCAGGACCCTGACCGGGACCAGGTCTATGTTTCCAGAAAGCATCTTAAGACTGAGACAATCACAGCCCACGGACTCAGAATGAGACACAGTCAGTCTTAGTGTGGAGGGATCCGTTTCCACACTTAGTGAATAAATCAATGACCTCCTAACATCTGATACTCACTCTGACCCATCTCTGCTGAGAACTCAGAGGTTTCCTCCTGGAAGACAGAGACGAGGGCAAACTGCTGCTGATGTTCAGACACAGTTGGCCATCTGCTGATGACATCATCAACACACCTGAACACACACACAGACAGTCGGGTTAGAGGTGTGTTTGAAAACTACTACTTGGCAGAAGAGTGAAGAGATTTGATGTATGCAGAGAAGCGTGTGTGTTACAGTTTCCACTGAGTTTACATTAAAACAGGAGATAAGCTCTGAACCGATGCACCACACAGTCTGTTTGAATCAGACTCACCTTTACAGATTTACAGGTTAACACGTCGGTATTCCAGTGAAACACTAAGAGAATAACAGAGGGACCAAAGGTCAAAGCCTACAAATCCACGAGAAGCACAGCTTTTCATTTCGTGGACTTATGCCGAAGTTAAGCGCGACAATGTGGATGCGTTCAGGGGTTCACGGAGTATTTCATTACCTGTGTTTCACTGTCTGACAAGGAAGGAAACGTTAAACTGACACTTTTCTGAACGGAGTCTGGGGTTATGTGCAGGAGCTTCAGTGTCTGCTACAGCTAGCCTGTGCGGCAGAATGAACGAATCAGACACAGATTAGTAAAATAAGATCGATCATGTTCACGTTACATCACAGCAACAACACCAGCTACACACACAAACACGTGTGTGTGTGTGTGTGTGTGTGTGTGTGTGTGTGTGTGTGTGTGTGTGTGTGTGTGTGTGTGTGTTAGAGCTCAGACTCAGTTGTCTCTCAGCTGCTAACGTTAGCTTCATGCTAACAGCAGCAGTTTCCGGTCGGTAAACAGACTTCATATATACTCGACTTCTTCTATATAATACTCGAGAAGAAAAATAAAGAAAACAGAAAAATCTAAACTAACGAGAAAACACTAAAACTCACCGAACAAACCGCCACGCGTGGGAAACTCTTCCTGGTGCGTCACTGAAGCCCCGCCTCCTTCAGGGCTGATGCAGCGAACATGCGCAGTAACTTCCGGTTTTTGTTCTTCACTAATATAATATAATATAATATAATATAATATAATATGCACTCCAAACATTTATGTTATTTTTAACTCGTTTTTCATTGATTCGTCCTGTTGAGCAGAAAAACTGACGAGTCAGAATAAACAAGGACGAGGATCCTTCAGTTAATGTTAATGAGTCTTTTTCTCTTTTATTCACTGATTCACTTTATTCTAAGTCTTTATTAAGTGTTTGAGGCAATAAATAAAATGTTTATCCAGTGAAATCAAATCCTCTTTTTCAACTTTGTGAATTTTCAAGCTCAAACAGAAATGATCCTGGTCCAAATTGAGCTGAGGGAGACCTGACCCTCATTAGACCCAACTTGAGGACACTCAGATCCTGTCTATAAATAAACATGAACATCTTTAGAAGAAAGCCAGGAAAGACCTAGTCCAAATAGACCTGATCCAGAAGGGACCCCATAGATAGAAACTTTATTCATCCCCAAAGGAAATTCACAAGCTCCAAAAGGTAACCCACCTCTGTCAGACCAGTGCACATAGATCCAAAGGTTAAGACCCCAACTGAAAAGGGACAGGACTATCAGAACTACTCCAAAAACTGACCCAAGGACATTCATGAGAGTCTGTAGTAACCAGTCCATAATGAGACCAGATAATCTGGACCTGCCCCAGTTCAGGTCCTGGATCAGGTCTCAGTTTCTACGAAAAGACCTCAAGTCTGTAATTAAACTTGAACAAACAAGATCAGCATAGTCCAGCGGAAGACCCTCAGACATCACAGAATCAGGTTCATGTAGAGTTTGGTGCCTTGCTTAGAGGCTTCCCGGCAGGATGAGGCAGGACGGGCGGTGTCTTCGGGCTCTGCAGGAGACCAGGACAAACTGTCCATCATCACATCATCAGCCGTCAGGTCCCATTTCCTTCCCACCCAGCTTCCTGTTGTCGACAGGAAGACTTAAAAATAGAGCTGTCAATCAAACAGCGAGCCCGGCACCGCTGGGACTCAAACCGACGCTCAGGAGGATTAATTATAGTCATTTACCAAAATCCTCTCTTTGAAACGTCAGCCGAGCGCCTGTGTGATTGAGCGAGTTGTGAAAGTGATGCAGGGGGAGTTTGAAGTGAAGGAGATATTTTAACATGAAGGCTCGAAGTAAACGCTGCCGTCCCAAACTGTGATACCTGCTTTTAGATCAGAGGAGCCGCCGAGCTGCCTGACAGACGAACATCAGCCGCCGTCACTCACAGCATCAGACACCAACAAATAGTATTCATTAAACACCGACTGTCAGCGGACGTGCTTTACCACAGCTGTCCATCCACACAGAGGCCTCCACAGGACAACAGGACAGGTAGAGAGACAGTCTGTCCCCCTGTCATAGACGCTGAACGTGCACGAGCGACAGTAAAGAGACATATAAACACGGAGGGAGTTACAGATGAGGACTGCAGGGTAATGGCGGTCAGACAGGACGGGGTGAGCACAGTGTGAAAGTGTCTCATCGTCAAAATGTTGGACTTTAAAAAACTTCATCGTATTCACACGTCGACTGTGAAACTGACGTCTGTCAGAAAAAGGTGTTTTTCTTCGTGTGTGAAAAGAAGCTGAACTCTGAAACTCTGAGACGTGGACACGTTTAAAAGACGATGTTTGCCTGAGGCGACAGTCTCATCACACACACACATTAACACACACACACACAGTAACACAGATACACACACACATTAACACACACAAATTAACACACACACACACACACATTAACACACACACACATTAACACACACGATTAACACACACACACACACACATTAACACACACGATTAACACACACACACACATTAACACACACACAGTAACACAGATACACACACACACATTAACACACACACACATTAACACACACAAACACACACACACAGTAACACAGATACACACACACACACACACATTAACACACACACACACACACACACTTTAACACACACACACATTAACACACACACACACACTTTAACACAGATACACACATTAACACAGATACACACACACACATTAACACACACACACACACACACACTAACACCGTTTCAGTTTTCCATCGTGAGTCTGTTTCAGAACTGAAATTAAAAATCTGGACGAGTTTTCAGAAAATAAAAGATTAAACTTCACAAAAAGACAAACGCTTTATTCAGAGAACAAACCAAGAAACAAAAAATGTTTCGATGAGAAGCAGAGGAGTGACTGTGTGTTCTCATCTCCTCAACCTGAGTCCAGGTGAGTCCAGGTGAGTCCTCCTGTCAGTCAGTGTTTAATCTGCTCTCCAGAGCCTCAAACACAGAGTGGGGATCCTGATCAGCATCAATATGAACAGCATCTGGATACACAGACTGCACACACACACACACACACACACACACACACACATCAGGCTGATGAAGGAGCCAACAAACAGTGGAACATGTGACAGATGTTCACCTTCAAAAGGTCCAGACCTGGTTTGAGGAATAAGATTAGAATCAGGTTCCAGTTCTGACCAGTACAGAGGAATCAGTGAGTGCGTGTACCTGCAGAACAGCAGTGTGTGTCCTGTACCGGTTCAGAGTGAGTGTTACGGCGTGTGTGCTGTCCTCTGGTCTGGTCTTCAGTCTGTTGTGGACCTGAGAGCTGGGGGCGGGTCGAGTCACAGCGTGAAACCTGCAGGAGGAAAACATGTTTTCCCATGATGCTGCAGGTCTGCATTAAAGGTGCAGTGCAGACAAAGGCATCTTTAGTTCATTTTAATGGTTCTGGTTCTGGTTCATCAGTGTGGGTGGTTCAGGTTTGTATCTGAGACCAGGTCGTGTTTTCCTGATGCAGCTGTGGCAGGTTACTGGTCAAACTGGTTGTACTGGCCTCTCTCCGCTGACTGGATCTGTGGCTTTCAGAGTGATTCTCTCCAGACAAACATCATCTGTCAGCTCCAGGAAGAAAACTCTGTGAAGAGACAGGAGAACATTCAGAGGTCAGAGGTCACCATCAGCTACTTCCATAATAACATCAGAGTCACCTGTGTAACTGACACAGACATGTTTCTATGTAAAGCTGTTAGCACAGAGCATAGTTAGCGACAGAGCTGTTAGACTGAAGCATTAAAACAGCAGTTCTGGTCTGACACAGACCTGGTTCAGACCTGTGGCTCCACAGGGTCTTCTTCTACAGGTGTGTATTAACATGTGACCAGCAGTGGTGTATGCAGTACCTGGTGGGCTGGTGCTGGGACTCCTGCAGGCTCCTGGCTTGCTGCAGGTCGCAGGGGAAGCCATGCAGGATCCAGCCTCTGCAACTGCAGTCCACCTGGCTCAGGCACTGGTCCAGAACCTGCAGCACCAGGGTGTCTGGAACTGCACCCACAGGTTGATCAGTAATCAATAATCAGTAATGAGCGGCTTCTGCTGAGTCAGTTAATAAGTGTGTGTGTGTGTGTGTGTGAGAGTGTGTGAGAGAGAGTGTGTGTGTGTGTGTGTGTGTGTGTGTGTGTGTGTGTGTGTGTGTGTGTGTGTGTGTGTGTGTGTG
>JBBMJY010000024.1:367298-377388 GCA_037833715.1 Toxotes lorentzi
CACCGCCCGTGTGCGTATCACCGCCCGTGTGCGTATCACCGTCTGTGTGCGTATCACCGCCTGTGTGCGTATCACCGTCCGTGTGCGTATCACCGTCCGTGTGCGTATCACCGTCTGTGTGTGTATCACCGCCTGTGTGTGTATCACCGCCTGTGTGTGTATCACCGCCTGTGTGCGTATCACCGTCTGTGTGCGTATCATCGTCTGTGTGCGTATCATCGTCTGTGTGTGTATCACCGCCCGTGTGCGTATCACCGTCTGTGTGTGTATCACCGCCCGTGTGCGTATCACCGCCCGTGTGCGTATCACCGTCTGTGTGTGTATCACCGCCTGTGTGCGTATCACCGCCTGTGTGCGTATCACCGCCTGTGTGCGTATCACCGCCTGTGTGCGTATCACCGTCTGTGTGTGTATCACCGCCTGTGTGCGTATCACCGCCCGTGTGCGTATCACCGTCTGTGTGTGTATCACCGTCTGTGTGCGTATCATCGTCTGTGTGTGTACCTGCAGTCTCTGATTGTCTCTTTGCTCGTCCTGTTGTTGTAGCAGCAGCTGTTGGATGTGTGTGTGTAGCTGGTTGGTGTGTGTGTGTGTTTCCTGCTGCAGTTGTGTGTATCGTCTTTGTTCTTCCTCCAGACTCATCCTCAGAGACCGAATCTCCTCGTCCTGAACGCCCAGCTGGGCCTTCTGCAATACACAACACCCAGAGACACACAACACAAACAGACACACAACGCACAGAGACACACAACACCCAGAGACACACAACACAAACAGACACACAACACACAGAGACACAACACAAACAAACACACAAATATCTAGTTACTTTCCAACAGCGTAGAAAAGTGTGCTGGTACCTTCAAGTAGGTCAGAGCAGATTTAAACAGCGTCGCTATGACAACTGTGAATGATTCCATGACAACATGATGCTGGACGAAGTAAAGAAAAGGACGAAAAGGAAGGAAAGTAGAAAAACAGAAAGGCACAATCGAACAAACAGAAGAGAAGAAGGAAAGAAAAGAAAGAAAGAAACAACGAAGGAATGACAGAAGAAAGAAGAGAAAGAAAAGCCACTAAACAAGAAAGACAGGAGGGAAGGAAGGAGGATGTGAAACTGAGGAAAAGCAAGGAAAGAAAACCAAGAACAGATTGCATGTGTTACCATGGCGACACTGTGCTCCTCCAGCGCAGTGGCGTTGATGACTCTCCGCAGCAGGCGGCGGTTTCTGACGGCGTGTTGCTGCCGTTTGAAACGTTCGTACTGAAGCTGACTGTGGATCAGCAACAGCTGACTCCTAAGAGACTGAAGCTCCTCCCCCAGACCTGGGCCTGACACATCACACATACACACAACAGATACACAACACAATAAACACACAACAAGCACACCATGGAAACAGCCGTGAACACACACATACAGAGACAAGGCGTCTGTCACAGCCTGTGTTCCAGTGATCCTCCGTCTGAGAACCAGGGCTCTGAGAACCAAGGCTCTGAGAACCAGGGCTCTGAGAACCAGGGCTCTGAGAACCAGGGCTCTGAGAACCAGGCCTCAGCCTCTCCTGTTTACTCTGACCACTCAGTGTAGGAAAACTGTCGAGGAGGAAAATGGACGTTTACATCAGACACAGAGACGTAGGACACTCTGAGCCTCCGCTGTTCTTTTTCTAAACATTTAGTTTATTCTGACATTTGTGCACAGGAGAACTCTGAATGTCTTCAGTGATCTCACTGTGTTTATGTTTCATGTGTTTTATGCTGGATTTCCTCCTGTGGGACAACGATGAACTGAACTCAAGGCGATGCGTTTAAAGCCTCGCAGGAAGTCTGGAGAGCAGAGCGTTTAAGTGCAGATTTCATTAGGTGGAACTGAACCGTGGTGAACCGTGTGGACCACCGAGATGCCGTGAGCCTGACCACAAACCAGGAAACGCCAAAACATGCTGATGGATGAACGAGCAGGTCAGCTCAGACTGGTTAGTCTGGTTAGAATAAACCTGACTGTGTGACCTGGAAGTCAAATATCACCATTAAAAATGGCGACAGCACCACCTACAGTCAGGTTTGTACCAACTTTGTTGTGACAGTTCTGAATTTGAACAAACTAGAAATGTTTATCAAATCTGAGAAACATCATCAGCATAGCCAGCAGGAGGAATGTGACACTGCAGGTGAACCAGTGGCTGTAAGAGGAAGTTAATCTGTGACATAATGAAATCAGATCAAAGTCCTACTGCAGAAACACTGGCACTGATTTTAACCATCAGGGTTCCAGGAAGGATTTGATTCTGTTTCTCACTAAAAAAGCACAGAAAGCAATCACTGCTGGGTTTAGACCTTAAAGCTGTCAGGTGAGTCTACAGGTGAGTCTACAGGTGAGTCTACAGGTGAGTCCCCTGTATCTTAGAAATCAGATTAATTATATTAATGAGGTGAGTTTCAGGTACCTTTGGTTTTCATGCTCTGCTGTTTACCTCCAAAATTACTCCGATCCACTGACTTATTCACTGCTGGCAACCTGCAAGACACACACACACGCACGCACGCACGCACGCACACACACAATTATCATACAGCTGTAAATCAATCACTGACGTACAAACTGTCCTCTCAACCTCCGTGAATCACAGACGTGTCCCTACATGTTTCTGTGTTTCATGTTTCAGTGATACTGAATCACAGACGGTCATGTTTAATAGTCTACGCGCAGACTCGCGCCCCCATGAGGCCGGAAACCGAAGTGCTGAATGGGTAAAACACCCGGATGTTACCCCAACACTCCTCCACGAGAGATAAGAAACATATTGAAAAACACAAGATTAAAAAGTTGCTCCAGAAGTTGCTGGTTGCAGAAGCGGAGGTCTCTGTCCTGCTCTGTTCCTTGTATGTAGTTACGGGATGACAGACAATGACTTTGAGGATTAATTCATTATCAAAGGGGCCGTAAAAATAGTTTTCTGTTAGTTGACTAATCAAATAATTGATTAATTGCTCGAGCAGTACATCAGTCCAACCTGGACCTCGTCAGACTTGGACTCAGTTTCTCTTTGGAGGCATCGCTGCACTGAAACTGTGCTGCTTTAGGTTTAATGTGGAAACACTCGTGGAGTCGGTTTGAAATCTGAAAATCTCTTTCTCACCTCCTGCTGAGGCGTTCATGGGCGTCGTGTCCGTGGACAATCAGCTGGTCCAAAACCTCCAGAGGGGAGAGGGAGGCCTGGTCCTCCTCCCTGTCCTCCCCCTCCACTCCTTTCTCCTGATGCCCTCTTGCTCTCTCTAGCACCTCCTGCAGGACAGAACAAGCCACAACAGACTGATCAGTGATAAAGACAAAGAGTAGCTGCAGCTTATGTTCAGTTTGATCTATTTCTTTCTTTCTTTGTTTTTCTAGTAAATATAAATATGTATAAATATTTAAGTTGATTGCATTTGCTGTTATAACTGAAAAGGCTCATCATAAGTTAGTACAACAGTTTTAGAGTCAATGTAATTGTGAAGATTCTCTTACTCTGTGGGAGCTGAGCTCCGTCTCACAGGCCTGTGGCCTGGATGCAGGTTAATCCTTTTTTGTTATGGTTTATGTGGGAAACTCTGAGGCTCTGTCATAAGTAAAGACTCAGTCTGAGATCCAGCTCAGTCTAGTTCAGTTTACCTGTGTCTTCCTCCCAATGAAGAGGGTGGCGGCTCGAGGCAGAGCCAGCTCAAACAGGGGTTCATATGGGGGGGCGGGACTTTGATCGGAGTAGGAGGGGCCAAACAGTGCAGGGTCTCCCTCCTCTGATCTGTGGGTGAAGGTGGTGGAGGGGTGAGGGGGGGTGAAGCAGAGTGAGATGGAGGAGGGAGGATGGGTGAGAGATGAACCTGAGGACGACTCGTCTCTGTTGGGGGTGGAGGTGAGGAGGACAGGCTGTGAGGAGGCGGAGGAGGAGGAGCGGGCCGGCTGGGACCCCTTCGATCTGACCTCTGGAGACAGACAGAGAGGGACAGTGAGAAACTAAACGACAGGCGGACTCACATGGGTCAAACTAAAACCCGGGTCAGGACAGGATCAGGACAGGATCCACTGCACCGACGTTAGGTGGCCCCTCCCCCACATCAGACTGCCTGACTCTGTTAAACCCAAACTTTAAACTCTTCTTTATGCTTTAACTCTCAGTAGGAGGTGTGGTGTTTGAGAGGCCTGGCACCTGCTGCAGGTCGGTCCCGTAGACCTCGTACGTTCAGTAGAGTTCATGTTGTCACAATGATGAGACGAAAGTTTCTGAAAACTCTGGGTCTCTCTAACTCTGCCTGTTTGTTCCTTCAGCAGCAGAGACCACGTCAGGGTCCAGTCCTGTGAGTTCAGACTAGAGACCTGAGGCTGCAGTGGACTCTCAGGTCCACTGGTCTCAGAGTCTCAGCTGAACCAGCTGAAGGTTGGAAAACTGTAGCCTGGTCTGATGGATCTGGATTTCTGCTGAGCTGCAGATGGTGGGCTCCGAATCCACGGACCCAACCTGCCTCGTGTCAACAGTCCAGGGTCAAAGTGCTCAGCTGTGATGAGCTGCTGTGTCTGAGGACACAGCCACAACAGAGATAAGTCAGCTGATCAGTCACCTTCACTGCTGCTGCTGATGACATCACTCTGGCCTCTCTCCTCCAGCTCTGTGATTGGCTGCTGCTTCACCTGTGAGTACAGAGACAGACTCCTTCACAATAAAAGCCTTTCACCGCAGAGCACAGTGCTTAGAGTCTTGGTGTGGTGCCGATCTCACCTGGTTGTTATTGTCGCCTCCATCGTGCTTCTCTTCAGTCAGTGGTGTTACAAGGACGGAGGCTGCTGAGGGACATTTCACACCTGGTGAAACAAATGGGTTTCAGATTCACAAATCCAAATTTGTCTCATAATCTCACAGACAATGAAAGTGACCAGCAGGGACAGTGGATAGTTTTCATCACCTGAGTGTAAAGAACTAACTCTGTTATTAATAACTGCTTTATTTGATCCATAATACATTTACAAACTTCAACCCTGACTAATGTGTGTGTAGGCGTGGTCGCAGGACATTTCCCGTGTGTGTGTGTCTCACCTGAGATAGAGGTGGTTCTGCTCAGTGGATGGGCGGAGCCTGTAGCAGCAGGTTCAGGTGGGGGCGTGGACAAACCACACTGAGATGACAGGCTCCATGTGACATCCTCAGCCTGAGCACAGAAACATTCGGGTCACTGGAGATGATCCGGGTCTGATCAGAATCGATCGCGTTCACAAGGTTTTAAAAGGTTAGTGTGAACCGAACACACTGTTTCGTATAGAAGGTGAAAAGATTCACATGCTCTGCAGCCCTCTGAAGACATCAGCTGGAGGACGTCCCGGTCACCAGAACCGGACCTAAAACACAAGTCACCCTCACGGCTCACCTGAGAGAACGAGGTGTTGAACGTCAGCTGGGGGAGAGTCAGACATCCAGACAGCGAAGGACGGACTGAACTTCCTGTCAACAGACAGATTACAAATTAGGAATAATCCATTACCTTCATAACATCCCATTAAAAACACCACCCACCCACCCACTGATCCATCCATCCACCCACCCACCCGTCCATCCACCCATCCAACAATCAATCCATCCACCCATCCGTCCATCCTCCCACCCATCCATCCATCCATTCACCCATCCATCCATCCATTCACCCATCCATCCACCCATCCATCCATCCACCCACCCATCCATCCACCCACTGATCCATCCACCCGCCCACCCGTCCACCCACCCACCCACCCACCCATCCATCCATCCACCCATCCATCCATCCATCCATCCATCCATCCACCCACACCATCCATCCATCCATCCATCCATCCATCCATCCATCCATCCATCCATCCACCCACACCACCCATCCGTCCATCCTCCCATCCATCCATCCATCCATCCATCCAACCACCCACACCATCCATCCACCCACCCACCCATCCATCCAGGTAACACATTAAAAATGATAGATTCACTGATTAACCTCAAATTCAGGGTCAACTCTGTAAAATGTGTTCAAATTCCTTCAAACTGCAACTGATGAAAAACCTAAAAGTCATTTTAAGGCAGAAACTCAGAGGTGATCTTCACCTCTTCACTTTTAATCCCAGTTTATTCTGCCGAGTTTCAGTGTCGCTGACCTGAGCTGCTGACGGTCTCTGTGGTGTGAGGACTGCTGGTCACGTCCAGGAGAGGGAAGGGCCGTGGGGGAGGTCTGGGTGAGGAAGAGGAGGAAGAAGGGGGGTCCCTCATGGAGGAGCAAATGTCCTCCTCACAGGAAGACTCCAGAGGGTCCAGAGACACTCTGGAGCACTCTATTACAATGTCATGGACTTCGTAACACCTCCATCTGAGACAGGACGTTTCGGTTATTCCAACGATTTCTCTTTTTTATGAATTTTTACATAACATGAGAAACATCATATGTTTTGTGTGTCTCTCATTTCATTTGTCATTTATTTTTGCAGTCTATGTTTTTGAAGTCTGTTTCAAGCTTCCAGAGCTTTCAGTCACTCTTCCTCCGTAGATGCAGTTACTCTGTTACTCTGACCACTTTAAGAACTTCTCGCCCAAAACCTGAGACTTAGATTTCAGTCCTGACCTCGGAGGCATGCAGGAACATGTGATATGATCAAAAGCTCCAGAACAGCTACTCAATGGACCTCAAGGTCAACCTCAGGTCTCTGTCAACTGTCACTGACCTGGATGGGTCCAGCTCATAGTCCTGAGTCCCTGTGACCAGCTCAGGATGAACCCTGACCTGTTCCAACATGGGCTGAGACACACAGACAGACAGACAGAGAGGACATCGGTGAGCAGAGTTTTAATCCCTCTCAGTGTTTCTCCCCTCAGTCTAAACCAGTGGTTCTCAAACTGGGGGCCCCCCCCGGGGGGGGACACAGAGCCACTGCACAGGGGTGCGTGGATGACCAGGGGAAAACACGGAGTGAGACTAAGCTGAATGAATCTGATTCATGTGGAGAAAATAAACATAATAAGCGTTTGCTGATGCTGTCGTGCTGACGGATCCTGTTTCCTGAGTCGCTGCTCTTTTCACTGTTAATGATTAACACAGGCTGAGGGGTGGTTGAACTTTGTTTTGGCTTCTGAAGTGGGGCATGTACGAAAAAGCTTGAGAACCATTGGTCTAAATGGAGCGAAGCGACCGACAGGTGAGAGTCCTGAATCTCTCTGCTGGAGTTTTTTAGCTCCAGCTCCTGTTGCTCCTGTTATCTGAGAAAAGCAGCAGCTGCTATTTACAGCAGCTATTTCTGTGAGTGTCAGGCCGACTCTGGCAGCAGCACTGGAAACCAGTCCAGCAGCTGTTCAGGTCTACTACTGCTGAGCTTTCCACTCAGTTAATCAGTGATCCCTTAGTCATCATTTACATTCACAATCTCCTTTAAATACTAAACACAACACGTTTTAAAGAAAAAGTCTCCCGTGGTGTCGAGTGCGTCGGTGGTAAACAAAGGTCTGATGTTACCGTTGATTCAGTGAGTCAGCTGTGAGCCTGTGTTTTTATCCTGTATCTGTTTCCCTTCAGTCAAACTGTCCCATCAACAGCAGCTGAATCAGCAGTGAACCATGGACGAACACACACCTCTCACTGGATCACTGTGATACTGAAGGACACTTAAAAACAGCAGGATTCTCAGTGAAGTTCTGCAGCTATCAGGAGGTCTTTCTCTCTCAGGCCGATTCATGTGAAGGATTTTAGAAACATAAAGAAAAAGATCCAACGTTTCACAACGAGCCAGAAAAAACAAACCTCTAATGTAATCATGACACAAATACAGTTTGTCTGCTCTGTACTACTCTCACCCGGTCTGTCCTCGTCTCTACTGCTCTGTGCTGGCCTGTACTGGGGTCTGCTGAACTTTGTTGGTGTATACTGGTTTCTGCTGGTCTGTACTGGTTTCTGCTGGTCTGTACTAACCTTGATGATCTCCTGGAAGGTATCCAGGTTCTCCTTCATGCCGTAGTGGAGTCTCAGGTAGGAGATGAAGTTACAGGGGAACATCCCGTACAGACGATGGAACAGAGAGTACACACCTGCATGGAGGTGGACTAGGTGGACAACAGGTACATGACCTGCAGGAGACAACAAGCAGCCAGTCAGAACACCCCACTGCACCGACCAATCAGAACACAGGTGGATCCACATGTTTCTGTTCGAGAGCAAAATATGTAACATCTGATTAGTCACTATAAACCAGAGGTCACTAACAGGCGGACCGCGGTCCGGGTCCGGACCCAGGCCTACAATCAATAAATTATTGAGGGATTCTACATTATGACGGGGCACTAATATTTTAACCAGCACAGGGAGAGAAAACAGAGAGCTCTGAACCCGGGTTGCACAGATTCATTTATGTTCATTCTTCCCACTGGGAGCATATATCTATAGATATATATCTATATATATCTATATATATAGATATATATAGATATATATATCTAGATATATATAGATATATATAGATATATATATATAGATATATATAGATAGATATATATAGATATATATAGATAGATATATATAGATAGAAGTACATAAACTGAACTGCTCAGCTTCTTGTTGTTCTTTTGGTCTGAAGATTAAAACTGAAGCCTGAAGACTTTAACAGCCACAAAGACCTTGTTTCTTTTCCAAAGTCAACATGATTTCTTTTTCATTCTTTTCGAAAACTGAAATTTCTGATAATTCTAAACGACCAACGGTCCCTCCTCGCTGTTTCTCCCAAAATGCTCTGATCTCAGAGTTCAGTGTTGGCTGTGTGTGTGTTACCGGGGTTTCTGTAGCTCCAGGACGCGAGGCGTCCGAACACGTCAAAGAAGTCGTAGATGTGTTGCTTCCCAGCTTGAGGGATCATGGGTAACAGAGTGATGAGGACCAGGACTGCGGTGATCAGGACCACCACATCACTGTCCGTCTGAGGAAACACAACCACAACACAATAAACAGCTGCTCAAAGCCTGTGTGAAACTTTATCAATCCACATCCCAAAGGATGAACGGATGAATCATGTCAACATGGAGCAGAAGCTCCGAAGAGGAAGGAACCAGTGTGAGTGTAGAGCTGCTGATGAAGAGCTGCTGATGAAGAGCTGCTGATGAAGAGCTGCTGATGAGGAGCTGCTGATGAAGAGCTCCTGATGAAGAGCTCCTGATGAAGAGCTGCTGATGAAGAGCTGCTGATGATATATATATATATATATATATATATATATATATATATAGAAGTACATAAACCGAACTGCTCAGCT
Organism: Toxotes lorentzi; assembly: GCA_037833715.1. Taxonomy (NCBI): domain Eukaryota; kingdom Metazoa; phylum Chordata; class Actinopteri; family Toxotidae; genus Toxotes; species Toxotes lorentzi. The sequence goes on from JBBMJY010000024.1 coordinate 376,585, forward strand.
TCTTGTTGTTCTATATGCCATGTTGATAATTCCAGTACAGATGTATGAAGTCGTTTAGTACACCGAACACACTATGAGTGGATCTTGCTTCCAAACCTGTGGCCTGTAGTGTGTGTGTGTGTGTGTGTGTGTGTGTGTGTGTGTGTGTGTGACCGTGAAGCCCAGTTAGTAGTAGTATCAGTTAGTATTGGTGTTATTACCTTCAGGCAGCGCAGCAGGGACGGCAGCAGGGCTGAGCGGCTGATATGATGAACCCATGGAGGCTGTTTCCGAATCAGGTGACCCAGCAGGGTGAGACCAGCCTGTCTGGTCCCAGGTCTGTTCAGAGACTCATTCAGCTTCTCCAACAGGGGCTGATGGATGTTTAAAATACTCCGAACAATTAGCCGCAGGAAAATAAACACACCTGTACAGTGTGAGAGATGGTGCTCACCTTGTGATGAGGCTCTCTGATGGAGGACAGGAGGAGCACGGCCTGAGAGGACGAAGAGTCCAGATAATACTCCACCAGAGAGGACAGGACGGCACCTCCTCTGTCTGAGAGGGTAGAGACAGGTAAAGACAGGTAAAGGCAGGCAGAGACAGGCAGAGACAGACAGAGACAGGCAGAGACAGGCAGAGACAGGCAGAGACAGACAGAGACAGGCAGAGACAGGTAAAGACAGGCAGAGACAGGTAGAGACAGGCAGAGACAGGTAGAGACAGACAGAGACAGGTAAAGACAGGAAGAGACAGGTAAAGACAGGCAGAGACAGGTAGAGACAGGCAGAGACAGGTAAAGACAGGCAGAGACAGGCAGAGACA
>JBBMJY010000024.1:384459-396598 GCA_037833715.1 Toxotes lorentzi
CTGATACACACCAGAGACCAGGTTCAGCAGCACCAGACTGAACCAGGTCTCTGATACACACCAGAGACCAGGTTCAGCAGCACCAGACTGAACCAGGTCTCTGATACACACCAGAGACCAGGTTCAGATACACACCAATTCAATTCAATTCAATTCAATTTGAACCAGGTTCAGTCCGGTGCTGCTGAACCTGGTCTGTGATACACATCAGAGACCAGGTTCAGATACACATCAGAGACCAGGTTCAGTCCGGTGCTGCTGAACCTGGCTCCTGGTGTTTCTGCGGTTTTCCTTGTCGATAGTTTTGCTGTATTTTGTTCTAAAACTGAACAGATGAAAACAGATGTTTGATTGACCCAGATGTGTTTCTGTGACGGCGACGCTCATGTTGTTCTTCATGGAGGTGAAGCGTCTGGTGGCTTTGAGCGGTCCAGTTCTACCCGACCCGGCTCCGTGAGCGGCTCCAGTCTCTGACACCACCAGAACCAGCACAAACTCAAATCTTGAATGTTTTTCATTTTCACTCCTCCTGTTCTTTTCAGCATCACTTCTTCTTCCCAGCGTCACCCCTCCCTCTCCCCCTCCTCCCCCCTCACCACTCCTTCTTCTTCTCATCCATGGAGACCCCCCCGGGCCCCAGGGCCACCACCAGCAGCAGGCCTCCGATCACCGACATGGTCTGGAAGAAGTCGTACTTGAGGAAGTCGTGCATGGGTCTGTATGAGGGGACGGTCCAGAAGGCGTTGAAGGTGAAGTTGATGCAGAGCAGCCAGGCCACCAGAGTCAGAGCCGCCAGCTTCGTCTTAAAGCCCACTGCAACCAGGACCATCAGCACCGTGCCCACTAGGTTCTGCAGGATCTGAACACCAGGTCAGTGGCTTACAACAGGACTGAGAGCGTAACATTCACTGACAGATCATCAATGCAAAGCTGAGTGTTCAGATGTCAGAGTGTCCCTGAACGCACCAGAAAGGAAGAAACACAGACTCAAAGTCTCAAAGACTCAAAGACTGTATTTAACCTGTGCAGAAGAAAACTTTACACAGTGTCGTGTGTGCGTCGCGTCGTGTCCTGTGTGTCGTGTCGCGTGCGTCGTGTCGTGTGCGTCGTGGCGTGTGCGTCGTGGCGTGTACACTCACACTGAACAGGCTGAGGTCGAAATGCAGCAGCGTCATGAACATGAGGACGAGCAGGACTCGACCCCCCAGCTGCAGGAGGTGCTTCGGAGAACTCTGATGACTGAGGGACGGGACTCCAGCAAACACACTGCGAGCCTCCCCCCTGCACTCAGCCAGGAGGAGGAGGAGACCCCCCCCCAACGCCAGGTTCCTGGGGGTTTAATGTGTTAATCTTTCTCTTTCATGACACTGACATCAGTCACCTCAGTTTTACACTTCTAATAGAAAACTTCAATTTAAAAATCTTTAATTTAAAATTCAGACTTAAAAGACCTGAAGTTAAGACTTTATTGATCCTCGGAGGGAAATTAAAATTCTAACTAATAATTATTAATATTCCTGGTACAAACATTCGATACTTGCTGCAAAGTAATCTGCCTTTTTCTGGACAATAAAGTTTCATTTGAATAAGGAATTTTAAGTTTCTGTTTCCTTCTAAAACTGACTGAATGTGAAATGAAGCATTTATCTACAGGTCGTTTTGACTTTTCTGTATGTTAGTTGGTCACAGGTCAAAGGTCACGGACTCACCTCATTAAGAACTTGAGGTCCCACAGGATGCTGTAGGCCACCGTCTGAGGGGACACAGGAACAAACGGTGACTTTCACATTAAGACTGATGCTGCAGCTCCGTAACTCAACATCTGTATTTGTTAAAAGAAGTTTGAATATTAAAATATACACTACACACTGTTTACCACACACAGCACTCAGCCGATCACCGGCACTGAAAGGAAGTTCTTAAACGTTGAAAAGTTTAAATGGAGTTCTGACTTGGAGTGTCCTCAGAGGTGGAGCCTGCGTGAAGCACAGGTGTGTCAGCTGTTTGTGTTGTACCTGCAGGGTGATGATCCCGAACACAGCGAAGCAGGCGTTCTGAACAAAGTTTCTGCTGAGGATCAACACACAGCCACCTGGAGAGACACGGACACGTCAGCCGCCACTTTGTCACGTGACCTACTCGGGCCGGGAGCATGCGCTTCCTCGTCCGGTCCCAAGTGGCCAAAAACTCCCAGAATGCACCTTTCTGCTTATAAAATCTGGTGGAGCTCAGCCAGACACGCCGCTCTTCACCATCATCAGAAGATCGTTCACACGGAGACTCGTCAGGACACGTGTCCTAACGAAGGACGTCTTAACAGACTGATAGTGTTATATTACCAGGAAGGAGGAGGAGGAGGAGGAGGAAGCTCATCACACACACGAGTGCATCTCTTATCTCTTTAATTGTGTTGTTTGTTTGCTGCCTTGTTGTGTTGTGTTGTACAGACAGCGTCACACTGTGTATGTGTGTGTGTGTGTACAAATATTACCCAGCTGTCCCACCAGGTTGAGCAGGACGAAGACGTTGGCGAGGAAGCGTCCACAGCTCCAGGTAGAGTCCATGTACTCGCTCTGCTCCGCCCACTGAAACCACATCCTGACCCCGTCCTCCAGGAAGGTGCTGACCAGACAGAGCCGGGCCACGTGGGGGAGGTAGTGTTTGGTGACCCGGAGGAACTGCAGCGGGGGGGAGGGGGGGTTAGACTTCCTGTCTGGTTCCGCCTCAGGTGTGAGACTCAGAGTGACGAACAGATCAAAACGTTTTACAGACAAAAGTGTTACAGGGGAAAACAGAGGGCAGATTAACGGAGAATACGATGATACGATGATCTGCTGCCCTTCACCTGTCATCACATCACCTGTCATCACATCACCTGTCCTCTCTGTAAACACATCACGCTGTCAGTCAGTCAGACGGACGGGAACGTCGCCGCGGAGACGCAGCAGCTTATTTACCACAGACTGAGGCACGTGGAGCTGACTGTTACTGATTCTGCTGATCAGTGATCAATAAGGCCTCAGCAGCTTCGATGGTTTAAATAACAATGACTTCAGTAAAATAATTCATCAATTAACATGACCTGAGCCCAGGTATGGATCACTGAACAGGCCTACAGGGCACAGGTCCAGGGCCCTGAAGGGTCCGTGTGGTCCTGGACGTCCACTCCAGGACCACATGGACCCCGGAGTCCTGCTGATGTTACAATCGACAGCAGGACAGAAACAATGTTCAGGACTAAAAGAAGCTGCTGAGCTGCAGATGCAGCCGCTCAAACAATGAACCAGTGGGACAGAGATAAAGCCTGATTGGACGAAGGGTACGATCCCGGTGAGTGTGTGTGAGTGTGTGTGTGTGAGTGTGTGTGTGAGTGTGTGTGTGTGTGTTTCACACAGAATGTAACACCGTCCCCCGGTATGCGTGTTGACTGACCGCAGCGTGTTAACGGGTTAGCTCTCTTTAACGTTACCTTTCTCCGTTTGTTACAGTAAAACCGGTTTATATCAGCGACAAACGAATATTCTTTTCCTTTCGTTTCTGCATCATCTCCCTGAACAGTAAACCGTGGACGTCGCACCAGACTCCGTTTAAAAATCAGTGAGTTTTAAGTTTCCTCGCGAGTCCACCGACATTCCTGTCCGGTAGAAAACAACTGAAGGCCCAGAGCACATCGGTAGGAGCCGCTCCTCACTTCGGCAAACAAGTCACTTCACTAAAAACGTATGATTTATATATAGAAAACAGTTCTTGCAGGAAGTGTTTTAATCACGACAGTCAGTAACTTTCCTCCTACAAGTGTTTGATTCTGCTAAAAAAAAAAAAAAAAAGTGAACAGAAGTTTGCTTGTCCTGTTTCAGTGAATATGTTCCGTCACGCACTCTTCAGACGACGCTGAATAAAACGAACGGATTTCTGAAGGAGGCTTGAAAACAGAACCTTTCAGGAAAACCGCCCGAGTCCCAGCCCTGTCTGTGGCCGGATCAGGGTGTGCGCTTCCCGGGGAAAAGAGCTCACCTGGTCGGCGACATCCTCCGCCTGGCTCATCAGGTCTCCGTGTCCCATCTCGCTCTGTTAAGGCACTTCAGTGAGGACAAACGGCGCCCAGCTCGGGTTAAAGTCCGGTAAGAAGAGTCCCAGTTCGGCCCGCCGTCATTAGGCAGCGGCGATGATGATGATGATGATGATGCTCCACCGCTGTCTCCGACCCACAATCCCCTGCGAACAGCGGGAGAGCGCCCCTATAGGCGCCGTGGGGTAAAGCATGCCACGTGGACTGAGACTGACCAGTATTCAAACTTTAATCAATTATTAATGTTTAGTTTTACTTTACAGATGTTTTTATAATTAAAGGCAACAAAAAGAAAACTGATCAAAGCTGATGTTAAAATGTCTCTGACAAAAGTAAGTAGACATACTGTCCTAAATTTTATCTAAAGAAATCAACTAACAGCTACAACAGAGTTGAAACAATTCATACATTGATCAACTGACAGAAAATGATCAATTGTTTATTAAGAACATTCATTTATTTGCATTGGTCACACGTTCATCATTCCTAATACAGATGAGCAGGAAATATTGATCTGTGAATTAACCAAACAAAAGTGAAAGACTAAAGTCTGGATCAGTTTACTGTGAGCTGATGATCTTCCTCCTTCAGAGCCCCTGCAGCTGTACGATGAGCTGCTGCTCCTCTGATCATTATCAGCCCATCACTGAATGCACAGATGCATGATGGGATACAGTCTGAGCGGCTCAGGTCGGAGCGGGCGTGTCCTCGTCCTCATGTTTCTCCTCTCTCCTCGTTTCTCCTTCGCGGTCGTAGTTTCTCCTCTGAGCTCTGTGACTCTGAAACACAAAACAACAGACAATCAGCAGTGTGTGTGCGTGTGTGTGCGTGTGTGTGTGTGTGCGTGTGTGTGTGTGCGTGCGTGTGTGCGTGCGTGCGTGTGTGCGCGTGTGTGTGTGCGTGTGTGTGTGTGCGTGTATGTGCGCGTGTATGTGTGCGTGTGTGTGTGTGCGCGTGTATGTGCGTGTGTGTGCGCGCGTGTGTGTGTGCGCGTGTGTGTGTGCGTGTGTGTGTGTGCGCGTGTGTGTGTGTGTGCGTGTGTGTGCGTGTGTGTCTGTGTGTGTGCGTGTATGTGCGCGTGTATGTGTGCGTGTGTGTGTGCGTGTGCGTGTGTGCGTGCGTGTGTGTGTGCGCGTGTATGTGTGCGTGTGCGTGTGTGTGTGCGTGTGTGTGCGTGCGTGTGTGTGTGCGTGTGTGCGTGCGTGTGTGCGTGTGTGTGTGCGTGTGTGTGTGTGTGTCTCTGATGTCTGACTCCACAGCACAGACACACTGATTGGATGTCATGCAGCAGCAGCGGTGGAGCCAGGTTCAGCTTATCTACAGGAGCCTGACGACCCTGAAGGACGAGCTGCTGAGATGTGGGTTCATAAAAACATGATTCACTCGTCCGAGCTTCCTTCAGGCTGCGCTCAGAGCTGCGCTCAGTTTTGCCCTGAGTTTTGCCTCTCAGGTAACGTCCAGGCTGCCTGACTGTTATAAGACTCAGGTGCAGTGTCTGGGCCCTCAGAACTACATGTATGAACGTGTGTGTGTGTGTGTGTGTTACCTGCAGGTTGAGGTAGTGTATGTGTGTCCTGCAGTGTGTGTGCCGCGCTGTGGTCTCTCTGTGGAAAAACTTGTTACAGAGTCGACACAGGAAACCAGACACAGGAACCACAAAACTACTTCCTGTTGAGAGAAACAGACAGATCGAATCTTTTCTATTATTTTTGTCTTTTCAGTTTCAGTATTTTTTATAAAGTTTATTAATTATATAATGTGACTGTTTATCACGGTGGTGTAAATATACATAAATAGATCTGGAGCCTCTCACACAACTCAGGTGGATCAACAAAATAAAACCAAAAAGAAAAAACCACAGGAACGTACCGTATGAGGTGTGCGGGTCATATGGGGGGTCTGCATCAGCCGTCTGCACACACACACACAGACACGCACACACACACACACACACACACACACACACACACACACAGAGTCCTGTTTAGAAAACATCATTTTAACACCTTCACAGACAGACAGTCACAGACGACACCTCAGCGCCTGATTGGCTGCTGAGGCATCAGTTTTATGAAATACGTCCGTGAATGATACAAAATGTGGCTGACACCTGGTTTTACCTCCATCACTCTCTCCTCTGACGCCTCTTTTCTAACATCATCCTCTTCTTCTTCATCATCGGCTACTTCTACTTCCTCCTCCTCCTCCTCCTCTCCCTCGAAGCAGCCGACAGCATCCACAGTGATCAGCTCCTCCTCTTGAGCGTCCTGCAGGTGCACCTGGGAGGAGACAGACAGCGAATCAAACTCACCGTCTGCTCTGCTCCTCAGCAGGACGCACATCTGACACGAACACAGCCCAGTGTGTGTGTGTGTCTGCGTGTGGGTGTGTCTGTGTGTGTGTGCTTGTGTGCGCGTGTATGTGTGCGTGTGTGTGTGTGCTTGTGTGTGTGCGTGTGTGTGTGTGTCTGTGTGTGTGTGCGTGTATGTGTGCGTGTGTGTGTGTGTGTCGCCCCCTGCTGACCTGCTGTTTGTGTTCTGGAGACTTCATGTGCTCCACAAACTTCCTGGGAGTCCTGAAGTGCCGTTTACACACCGGACAGAAGGGACGACACAGCTGCTTACACATCTGGATCAGGGTAAACAGCAGTGAGAAGATGAGTCATAAACAAATCTGCTGCTCCATGTTTTGAATACACCTGTGATTAATCATGTCCCGGGCCCGTCCTACAGACCAGAATCAGGACTGATATCCTCTGGGACTGTGTGTCTTTTAAAAGGGTTTTATTATTCGTGCTGGTCTCACGTCGGCCTCAGGAGTCACGTTCTGAAACAGGACCTTCAGGATTCGGATCAGGTGACTGAAAAATGCGCCGTGCCAGATTAAACGGGCGGCAGCTGATGGAAAGTATCTGATCACACTGATCAGCAAATAATCAATATTAAAGGACTCAGGATCAGGGCCAATAAAGGCCCGGTCTGGACGGTCCTGGTTTGGATTAACCAGCGATGGCTGTGATGTCATCAGCGCCGCCTCTCACCTTGTGTTGTTTTGTCCGTCGGTGTATGATGATGTCACCACTGAAGTGAGTCTGACAGGTGTCACACCAGCGCTGAGTGTCAGGCCGACGCCCCCTGATGGACAACAGGTGAACAGTCAGGATCATGGAGAGGGTCCATACCTGTCCTGCAGTGTGTGTGTGTGTGTGTGTGTGTCCATACCTGTCCTGCAGTGTGTGTGTGTCCATACCTGTCCTGCAGTGTGTGTGTGTGTGTGTATGTGTCCTTCCCTGTCCTGCAGTGTGTGTGTGTGTGTGTGTCCTTCCCTGTCCTGTAGTGTGTGTGTGTGTCCATACCTGTCCTGCAGTGTGTGTGTGTGTGTGTGTGTGTGTCCATACCTGTCCTGCAGTGTGTGTGTGTGTGTGTGTCCATACCTGTCCTGCAGTGTGTGTGTGTGTGTGTGTGTGTGTGTCCATACCTGTCTTGCAGTGTGTGTGTGTGTGTGTGTGTGTGTCCATACCTGTCCTGCAGTGTGTGTGTATTGAGGCAGATGGAGTGTGTGATCTCCTGCAGTTTCTTCACATGTTCTGCTCCTGACATGTGTTCGTGGAACACCTGGACCACACACACACGCACACACACACACACACAGTGATATTTGTCAGCTGAAAGATGCTGAAGAAAGTTTGGAGTGAAATTTATTTCATCAACACTGAAACACTGAATCTCCACTTTTCAGGATTTTCATTTGAAAAAATAAAATCTGCTCTGAGATCAGCTAAAGAATCAAACTCTGCAGGGAGTACTCAGAGTCAGTGCTGGTCCTGGATCAGGTGGACGTCCGTGTTCAGAGTGTCTCACCTGCACAGAGCGACAGGTGAGGTTACAGACATGACAGTGGAGTCCACCTGTCGGTCTGTCTGCTGTCCTGTCTGTCTGTCCAAACTCTCTGCTCTCACTGCTCTGCTGGATGGTGACCTTCAGTGACCCCACACTCTGCAGCTGCACACACACACACACACACACACACACACACACAGCAGAAACACCACTGATGGATGAGGACTCACCACAGTCACGATCTGAGTGTGGGATCACTTCATTACCTCAGCTGCTCTGCTGTCCTCACTGTGCTCTGCTGACCCCTGCTGGTCAACAGGAGGAAGTCTGGATGAAACGCCATCTGATAACACACAGACACACACACACACACACACACAGTATAAATGCGATCCCATTCGGGAGCGGAGGATTGTGGTGTTGCTTTGAGAGGAGCACACCTCCTGCAGAGCAGCTCTCGCTTGCTGGTTGATCACATGACCTCGGGATCGGAGCTGCAGGCTCCTGAGTTCTGTGGGAAACATTCAACGGGAAAATTTCACTTTCTTTTCTTTCTGTTGCTTCGCTGTTCAACTGAATCACACGGTCAGAGTCAAAAGTTGTTTGTTTCCTGCTGATCATCATAATACGAAAACAAAGCTGGTTTTTAAAGCTGAAAACACGGACGAGCTGCTGATCGTTCCCCAAACTCTCTCTTTCAGTAAACAGAAACAGTGAATAGCTGACATCCATTATGGACAACACCTCTCATCCTGCACCAGACTGTGGAGGCTCTGAGCAGCTCCTCACTCAGCTGTTCAGTTGTTCTCTGGTCTAACTTGTCACCTGTTTCATCTCTACCACAGGACTGGTTGTGGACTGGTTTTAGTAACTTATCTTAACCAACACAGCAGGTTGAAGACTGGATGGAAACTGGCACATTAATAAAATGCTCTGAAGCTGAAAGTCTCTGACTGACCCGTCCAATTTCGCCCTTTTGGTCTCTCCTGAACCTCCGTCAGGTCCAAGGTCTCCACATTCATCTCCTCTCTCTTCTTCTGTGGTGGTGGAGCTGCTGCAGTACTGCCGGCTATCAGCGCTTCCTGTCCCTGAAGCCACCCACTTCCTGCAGGAACCCTTTAACAATAAAAGAGTGAAAAAGACCTAGACGAGCTGCAGCAGCAGGGGAGGAGGTGGTGGTGGTTGAAAAATTAAAATGAATCAAAATTTTCCCGAGTGCCTTTTTAACAGCACACATTTCTAAACATAACAGTTTCCTTTAGAAAGCATCAATTATTTCTATTTGCACACAATAACCAAACTACTTCAGAAAAAACTACGATTACCAGGGTCAGTATTATTACCCCCGTAAGAACTGACCTTTATATTGAGCCATAGGACAAACCACTGAGCTTTAACTTATAACTGAGGGTTATCACCCGGTGAAGAACTACCTACTAAGACCAAAGTGAACTTACTGGCCTGCACAAAGCCCTGACTTGAATCCCGTTGAAAATTAGTGGCGTGAACTGAAGACCAAGATCCATGGCAGAAAGCCATCAGATCTGGAGCAGCTTGGGCTGGGATTTCTCAGGAGACGTGACACAGACTTGATGAAAACAAACGACTGCAGGATGTTATCCAGCAAAAAGGACACACATGGGGGGCTAATAATTCTGACGCTGGTAGTGTTTGGTTTTTGTGAAATAACTTCTGTGTGCAAAGTAAAATAATGTAAACATCCAAAATAAAACCAGAATGTTTGTCCTCATCTGTACCTGGTAAGGCGGAGCCTGTCTCCTCTGTACAGGGCCAACAGGGAATCGAACCTGCGCCACACTGTTACCTGCTGCAGGTAGAAAACACCTGCAGGGAGAACAGAGAGAGAGAAATGACCTGATGCCAAGAGCTGATGTTCCACTTCAGTCCAACCAGTAAAAGTTTCCTCCATCCAGATCACACCAGACCACACCAGACCAGGTCTACTTAGTGGAGTCTACTGAGTATTAAACAGTCTCTACTCTCTCCCTATTAATCTGGTCCAGATTTGACAAGTCTAGGTATAGTGCTTTCTAGGGGTGGTGAAAAAAAATCGATTATTGATTAATCACGATTATATTATGGACGATTATGAATCGATTATTAAATTTCCAAAGATCGATTTATTTTTATTTTTTTTATTGTAACACCCTGCAGTGAGTCCTCCAGTTACCGGCTGTCATACAGAATTTAACCACACGGTGGAGCTGTTGACTAACAGTCATAACAGAACACCCTGTAACGAGTTAATAATAATTAGGAAGTTACAGCTACACTACACAGTACTGAAGGTGCTCTGAGGTGTTTCACAATAAAAGACAAGTTGAGTCATTCAGCAGCTGACTGTGTTTTTAATGGTGCAGTACGTTTGTGGTGTATTTTGGGTTACTGTTGTCATGGAAACTCAATAATCGATTGCTAATTGAATCGAGACCTCAATAATCTGAATCGAATCGAATGGGGAACTTGGACCGATTAACCAGCCCTAGTGCTTTGTGATCTAGACCTGGTCTGATGTGGTCTGGATGGAGAAAACGCAGTCACATCAATAACAGAAATAAAGCAGCGCACCGACCTGTCTGAATGAGAACAGGCAGTTCACCAGTTCTAATTTGGGAACATTGTTTTCTTTGATAAATGAAAGAAAAAAATAATCTTCCATATAATAAACATATTTAACATCACAACTTTAGTTTACTCCAAGTCTCATTTACTAAACACCTTCTGATCAGTTCCTTGCTTGAGCTGCATTCAGGCGTCTGCTCTGTGACGGAGTGAAGGTAAACCTGACGTTCACCTCCTCCACAGCAGAAACCAGTAACCAGCAAACACGACGACCAGTTCTCACCTGTCTGTCCTCCGCTGCTGTTTGACCATGATGAAGGCAGGACCAGCTGACCTCTGACCTCAGTGCACCAACACTGACCCTAAAACAGGGTTTTGACTTTGTGATATTTATATAAAAGCAACAAAACCACACCAAAGTGCCCCCCCCCCCGAAAAAAATGACTTACAGTAACAGTGATAAACTACTGTTATAGTTTGCTGCATGAAATCCATCTAATGAATCCCGTCTTTCAAAAACTGCACTTCTCAAAGTTATAAACAGCACTTAACAAACTGCCTCCTACCTGTGTAATGTTTTACTTATAAAATATATGGACAATATTTTCTTCATGTTTGTGATACAAAGGTCACGCTCTTCTTCTACATACACCTTCTTTGATTTTTCGACTTTATATATTTTTACTTTTCTTTTTGTATTTATGACACAAGCATCTTAGAGGGAATGTGCCACTGTAACTTCGTTGGACATTGTTCAATGACAATAAAGGCTATTTTATTCTATTCTATTCTAAAATATATTAGAAATAAGATATGTTAGCTGTTTGACTTCTAAGCCAAATTTAAAATTGGTATTTTTAGATCCCTAAAATGTTTTAATTCGTGTTATATAGAAGTTGTTACTGCGTTGATAATCAAACAACCTTTAAATTGGCAGATTTCTAATACAGGTCTCGCACGTCCCCGTCCCGTGGTTTGGCTAGCAGGACCGGCAGCTCGTCCGGGCAAACAGAGCCTGACATCAGTGCTTTATCTCCGCTTTTTGGAAGATGTTACAGACGGAGCTATTCTTAGAGTAAAGACGTGTTGTTCAGATGAATTAAAGTGTATTATAGCTCATCTTACCGCTCCGCAGAGGCTAAAGGTAGCTCAGCGACATGTAAACACAGACTGCAGCACTTTGTCTCTGAGCTGCTCTGTCGCCCCCTGCCGGGCGGGAGGAAGACCTGCGGTCATCTGAGGAGCTGCAGCTGCTTCTTTTGAAGTCAAAGTCCGAATGTACAGCCATATACCAAAACATATGTACAGGTCACACACAGCATTTTGAAGCTGCAGTGCTCCCTAGGCCCACAGTGTTAAACTGAACATCTTGTGTAAAACAATATAAACCTATCAATAACAGGTGGAACAAGAAAAGGCTGTGTAATACAAATAAGTGTGACACACAATTTGTGTAAATGATTTAGCTCAAATGGTTTTAAGCATTTAAGCAGCAGCAGGGCACAGAACAGCAGCTGATTTAACACACACACACACACACACACACACACACACACACACACACACACACACACACACACACACACACACAGTGCTGTGTCTGTGCTTTCTTCCCAGGAGAGCAAAGTATCTTTTTACAGCCATCTCA
>JBBMJY010000024.1:419094-436587 GCA_037833715.1 Toxotes lorentzi
CTGTACTCACTGATACTCAGCTGTACTCAGAGCTGTACTCACTCATACTCAGAGCTGTACTCACTAATACTCAGCTGCACTCAGAGCTGTACTCACTAATACTCAGAGCTATACTCACTAATACTCAGCTGTACTCAGAGCTGTACTCACTAATACTCAGAGCTGTACTCACTAATACTCAGCTGTACTCACTGATGCTCAGCTGTACTCACTGATACTGAGAGCTGTACTCACTGATACTCAGCAGTGCTCAATGATACTAAGTTGTACTTGCTAATACTTGGCTATACTCACTAACACTTGGCTGTACTCACTGACTGTACTTATTATTACTCAGCAGTACTGACTAACGCTGCTATCAATATAACTGTGTGTGTGTAACCTAGTATAATTTGGTGTAGTGCATGTGTTTTCAGCGGGCTGAGGACAGTGCAGCTACACTTCTACATACACACAACACAATGTAGTATAGTTGTAGTTGTAAGTAATAGTGGAGTATAATATAGTACAGTGTATTATAGCATAATAAAGCACAGATAGCTAGAAGATTAATAGAACAATACAGTATGAGATGCCACAGTATAGTAATAATACACTGTATTTATAGTGTAATGCAGCATAGTAATAGAGTGATATATAGTATATATAAATAGTAAAATATTTTACAGTACAGCATATTATTGTCGAAATATATTAGAGTAATAATAGCAATGGCATATAGTAAAGTGCAGTGTAGTGTTGTATAGTAATAGCATACTATACAATAGTGTGATAAAGTATGGTATAGCATTGGATAGAATAGTATAGTATAGTATATCAAAGTAAGTAAGTACAATAGTAAGTAATAGTGACAGTATAGTAGAATGTGCTATGGTATATATGGTATAGTGTAGCAAAGTACTGTATAGTATAGTACAGCAGTGTAGTTCATATGTAGTATATTTTATCACAGTGACATTTAGTAATAGTACATAACACAGTGTAATATGTTTTAGAAAAATCTAAACTACAGCACAGGCCTAGTTTATAATATACTGTGTTTAGTATTATAGGTTACAGAGCTACATAATACAGTGTAGGAAAGGATGGTGCAGTGTAGTACAGTAGTACTAAAACAACAGTATAGTAAAATAATAGAATGTGTATAAATAATAAGATGTTGCTCTCACTGAGGAATTAACTGGATTTTAGAAATCCTTTGTGAGGACAGTGTGTGTGTGTGTGTGTGTGTGTGTGTGTGTGTGTGTGTGTGTGTGTGTGTGTGTGTGTGTGTGTGTTTCAGCTAACTGCTGACTCTCTGCCATCTGTTCAGTACAGCAGCAGATTATATAACACTCTGCCTGAACACAGTCGGCTTCTGCTTCAGTGAACACACATGAACAAATCTATTCCCTGTATGAGTGTGTGTGTGAGTGTGTGTGTGAGTGTGTGTGTGTGTGTGTGTGTGTGTGTGACTAAAGGGTCCTATTTTTCAAATGTGGTTTAACTAACCCAGACTAACCTGCTGTCATCAGGTTAAAATAACGTGGTTCTCTGAAAGCAGTTTAAGATTTGATCTGTTGAACCTGGATGAAGTTAGCATGAACTTGCACTTTAAATAACGTAGACAGGTAAAAGGCTGAGTGCTGGTCATGTGATTGCAGGTACAAACTCAGCCATCAGCCCGTTATCAACACAACACTTTACTAAAAAAACAAACACAAAAAACTGTTAAATTCATAAACTGTTTTCAGCAGTTAATCTGGAGTTTTATGGTTCTGTCATGTTCTGGCTCCATTTTGTCTTTTAACTGTGAGAATTTTTTGTTGAGTTTCTGTTTTATATTTGATTTGGTTCTTTATTAGTGTGCAAACGTGTATTTCTACCCTGTGTAAGTACAGTTAACTCTTCACTGTGAGAACTAACATGATAATTATACCAACACTCTTTCATTACAAATCTAATAAAGACCTTTGTAAGGGATGTGCTTCACGTGTGTGATTCTTGTCCTGTATGTGTTGATGTGTTGACATGCTGACGTATTGTGATGGTTCAGTAAAACAAAGTGCTTCGCTCTGTTTTACTGTTCACAGCCACAAACTCACAGCAGCAGGTAAATCAACCACATGAGGCTCAAACACACAAACACACACACCTAACAAATCAAACACAGCAAAAGAAATCCACCCCGGGGGAGTACAGGGGAGGGGGGAGGAGGAGGGGTAACAAAGATGGCGGATGAGACCGAATGAAGCAGTGATGATGATTTAACCTGAACACATCAGATCATTATACCAACACTCCGTCGCTATAATGTCAACTCTCCTGTGAGAGTGTGTGTTCTAAACGAAAAACACAGGGGGGAGGGGCAGCAGCACATGGATGATGGTCACATGGGGTTTGACCTCTAACATCATATAAGAACATAAGTTTGACCTTTGACCTGTCACAGTTCAGGCTAGAGCTGGGTATCAGACTAAAACACTGAGCACACTGAGTGTTAAGTGTCAGGAACTGAACACTGGCGCCCCCTGCTGTCAGATTTCCACTGTTTGGCTGATCGTCTGCACACATTTCACACTGGTGACTTGGCTCATGTCATCAGAATCCAAACCAACATGTTAGTCCATCTCAGTACTTCCTGACTCTCCCTCCCCACCCTGCCTAATATACACTGACTGACTGTGGTCCCGGTCTAAGTGAGCTGGTAGTTTAGTGTTGATCAGAGTCCCTACCCCTCACTACAGCCCCTGAAACCTTAAATCTTCATCTCTCTGTAACATTAAATATGCACAACTCGATACAACCCCAGTTAATGACACATGATATCTACAGATATTCATTCTTTAGAGTTTAGCCCTCAAATCTGTTTCATCAGGTCTGTGCTGCTTTGATCAGATTTCTTCGCTCTTACTCCGTTTCCCCAGCTGTAACTGCTGAAGCTTTGCTGAGCTAAGCTAAGTTCAGCTAAGCTAAGTTCAGCTAAGCTAAGCGTCACAAACATGCTTCTATCTGGACAGGTCTATCTGGTCAGTGGAGATCCCACGAGACTGGAGTCACTGTCACCGCCCTAAATGTCAGCCAGTAAAAAACAGAAATGCGAACCTTTATGTGTCTGTGGTAGGCATTAAAACAAAAGTTACAGATGTAACTACGACTCTGCGAGTTCTGGATTATCTAGGCAATAATATGGCTGAAACAGGACCAGTGTAAACAGGGGGAAAATGGTACATCAGGCTTTGGGTTGCACAGTACTTGCTCATAGACACATTTATTGTTGGCTGGAGTCTGAACAGAAAAATACAGAATATCACCAGGAGTAAACGTGTAGTTCAAAATGTCCAACAATACCCAGCCCTAGTTCAGATTATTGAAAACTGTCAACACATTCAGTAGGAAATGGAAAACAAAATAAATAAAACACATTGATCATGAATTAAGAACATCATTTCAGCCTGAGACCCAAAGTGGGCATCAGACTGGTAAAACCGGGTCCCAGGTGGTAAGAAAGCTCACAAACCTACTCAGGATCTGTAGTATTCTGTTTAGAGCACTTCGACTTCAATCAGACATTAAAGTCCACCGGAGTCAGAGTTCAGTGGAAGACTTTGATCAGAGCATCAGTCGGTAACAGAAAAATAAAAACAACATCATGAAGACTGAACTGTATAAACTGAGACATCACACTGATCCTGATCCCGTCTCTGAGCCTCTAATCATCCTGAGGTTCTCAGATCTAGAGCTGGTCTGCAGGTTTTAACACAGCTGCCCAATTGCTAACTACAGTTAGCGTGAAACACCTCCTGCTAGCTGTTAGTTTAACCTTCCCAAAAACCTGGAGACCTTCAGTTACCGTGAGCAGTAATTAAATCTACTGCTCTCAACTGTACTGTACTCTGCAGCTGCCACTCACATTCATAGAAAACTAAAAACTAACAGAACAAAACCAAACAAACTGTCTCAAACTGGGGTTACATAAAATATAATAACATTTAAAGCTAGCCTGCTAATAAGCCTGAGAGCTGTGCCATTATCCACAGGACGGGTGAAGCATGAGAACATGTTAGCCTCCACAAACACCTCTCTCAGACACCAGCTGTTTGACCACATAAGGCTCAAACTTAGCCTTCCTCTACAGAAAGTGTTTACTAAGTGTTTTATCCTCACTGGCATTAACATGCTCCAACACATCAGCTAACGGCAGGCAACTGCTTGCTAACTGAACCAGCTGACAAAGCTAATGTTAGCTAATATCTGACGAGTATGTTTGCTAATAATATCAGTTAGCGTCTCATACTTAGATATTTCCCTCCCTTAGAAACTGTATGAACACCACTAACTCTGAAAAATGCACTTTTCCATGTCAAACTAATTTTTGCAGTTTTTTGAAAATAATTGGAAAATTGGATTGAACAGATTTACGCATTCCTAAAGTCCTTGTTAGCTCAGACATTTTAATGGTGCACGTTCATTTAGCGAATTCCTGCTCTGAAACTAATTAATAGTTACAAACAGCCAAAGACGAGGACAGAGCTGCTAATGTTAGGCTAAACTCTGATAGCAACCTGTAATCCCCCACATAATAATGTTATGGAACTGGGAAAATAATACAAAGTTAGTACTGTATGGTTACTACTATAGGCAGTAAGCTAGTTAGCTGAACATGCTAATGTTGGCAGCTCAGAGCAGATAAACATATTCGTCAGCTCTTGTGTCTTTGGTGATTAAAAAAAGACCAGAGATGTCAAACTTTTAACACCAAAACACAATCTGTACATTATCAAAATACCAGTGCAATGAAATAACATCTTACAGTTATTAATGCTTTTATTTTTACTGTGATCTGTTACTGTTTGTGAGCTTTAATAACAGATAATCTTCTTCGTCTTCTATCTGAGGCCGATGTTTCTGTTGATCTGTCTGGACGGTGCGATTCATCTAAAAATGGGTTTAATCATCATTTCCTCTCTCAGCTCTCTGAAAGCTGTTGCTGCTTCATGTGCTAATCCTCCACCGCTAACTCCTCGCCTGAAGACACAGCTGTTTGAAGTGCTAATCGTCTTCTGCTAGCTGTTAGCCTTCAGCAGCTAGTGTTTGGAGTGCCAATCCAGGCAGATAAGTGATGATTACTCATGTGAGCCCAGCTGCTGACGAGGTGGGAAAACATCTGGAACAAAGACTTCACGCACGGTTCATCTTTTATTGTAGGAGACTGAGCTGGCTTCTTCTCCTGCCTGTGTGAACTCTGGGTTTTTGTTTCTCTATGTCGTAATCTGTTTATATATGAACATAAGAACTGATCTACAGCAGTGCATTATATTTTTCAGAGAATAAATCTCATAATTATGTCCCATCTATTTTTGAGTATATTTTTCAGGGCTGATAAGAAAAGACTGTAAATGGGTCAGAAATAGTTTCTCAGGCGAATGCATTGAAGAGGCATCCTAAAAATAACGATCATAATTATGGAATCTGTTTCTTTTTATCGTGACAAAAGACGTCGTCATTACCTTCAATACCTTCATTATGGCATACAGATTTATAATCATTCAATTACTAATGTTGAGAAAAAGTAAACATGGTTATCAGTCAGCTCCATCTAAGAAGCTGGAACTAGTCTAATTCATGTCATTTACTAACATGACTTAGACGACATGATTCAGTTTGTGTCAATATTCCGGAGAAATTCTAAATTAATCAGAATGTCTGTTAAATAAGAAAAACAAACTAAAAATGATGAACTTCTTACAGTGTGTACATAAATGTATATGTAGATCAGTACCAATTAGCTTCTGTGCTTAATGACACTCATTCTGTTGCCTCCTTTTACATCAAATGTCATATTATTAGTTCACTTCAAATCAGCAACTGCAACAGTTAGATAATTAATTGAATTTGATTAATGGACAGAAAATGAATCTGCAGCTATCCTGGAAGTTGAATTCTCAGTCACTTTGTTTTTCTCTGGCATGTGACAGTGAACTGAATATCTTTAGGTTTTGTACTGTAAATGCAGTTTTTTTTACTTTTTTAAACTAAAGCATTAATCAAGAAATTAATCAGCAGATGAATTTATCATTAAAATAGCTAATGTTTTGTTAATTTATACCATCTGTAAAGTGTTTTTGTCTCGTCGGTATTCTGCACATCTCCACTGCTTTCAGAGCCGATTTAAAGATTTTATTTCTACTTTAAAACCCTGATTTGGCTCCTTCACACAGACAGACTGTGTTTTTATTGGTCCATCTGCAGTGTGAGGTCATTCAGCTCTGCGGCACTCAGACTGTGGAATCAAAGAGCCAGACTTTCATTTTTATGTTTATGGATCAAAACTGTCAAACAGCCAGCTTGTTAATATTCAGCAGGAAACTTCTCTAACTCCCTTTTAAACAAAGAGCTGGTTCATTGCACTTGAATTCACCTGCTTGGCCTTTTCCACCTCATCATGATTTCATGAATGATGATGTCTCCGTCACTGTTAGATTAAACGTAGCTTCATGTTGATTCCCTATTTTAAAATATAGAATTACTGAACTATTATATATTAATGTTCATATGTTATTATCATCTATTCATAGCATGTATCTACAGTATGGTGTTATAACTGTGTGCATTCAGTAACATATTGGTACAGTTCAGTTATTATATTTCTATATTTTCCCTGCAGAGCCGTTTTGCTTTTGCCGCTGTGACACCCTTCGTTTCCCCCTCAGAGAACAATAAAGTTTAATTTGATCCTTTATGAGCTCAAAGGTGCAGCTTTCACTTTAATGACCTGCAGTTATTGTCCAAGGAGATCCAAGGTTACCTGGTGGCAGCCATTATACAGAGCAGCCATGTACCTCAGCGTATTGAGGATCACTGTGACAGACACATGATGAGACAGTGGGTTTGCGTGAGGGACGTCCTGCAGGTGAAGCTGGACTTCAGTCTATAATACTTACTAGGGCTGGGTATGAATTCAAATCTCAAGAATCGATTCGATTCCGATTCTCAAGATTCAGAATCGATTATCACGATCCGATCCGATCCGATCTTGATTCGGGTAAGTGTTATTAAAACAGTTTTTTGAGCTGTTACTTGAATTACACGACTGTGTAGTTATGCAACATATTAATGCTAAAAACAAAGCTGTGGGGCAGAATTACCAGATCCAACAGATCCAGGCAGCAAACAGGACGCCAGAGGTGTATCTGCTAATGGGACACTAACCCGCTGCATTATTAAAAATATGACAATACTTCACTTCCATTTGGCATTCCTTGCAAATTGCTTTGCTTTTGTCAAGCGGCCTGCACCACATGAGCAAAACGTGCGATGACACTCTTCAATACTGCGATGACGATATGACTTGCGACACATAATATATTATATACACAATATTTAAGTTTGCAAGTTAACGACAACGATTAGGTCATAATGTGTTATTATGGGTTATGGGACAGATAATATAAAATATTTATTAATATTTTAATTTGAAGGATGAGCTCAAAATCAATAATCAATCAATATCAATGTATGTGCACACACGTGTATGTGTGTACGCGCATCGGGTCGGAACTCGCTGTGCGCAGAGAGCAGCAGTGAACTGTTTGGATTGTTTAATAAAAGAAGGAGGTTTAGAGCTGTTCTATAGGAGAGGCTGTTATGATGCTGTATAGAAAATAAAATGAAATAAAGTAATGGTCGGGGAAACACTGCTCTGATAATAATTTCACTTACACCAAATACACTTACCGACAGCAAGATGCAGCCTGTGGCCAAAACACTGCAGTCTGACCCAGTGGTTCAGGGCCCATGTGACCGGGGCCGCATCCGATTGGCCAAATGTCAGCATGAGTGTGAAAGCGTGGCACATGTGACGTGTTTATCACGCACGTTCACATCGCGATGACGATGTGAACACGATGAATCGTGCCGGCCGAGTCGAGCGTATCTCTGTCCACGGTGCCAGAGAGAAGCTTTGACCGTTTCGGGTGTTTTCAAAGCCAGTGCTTGGCTAACGTTATGCTCACTGTCCGACGCCATGTTCATTGTTTGGATAGCTTCACACCACGCCTGCATGCGTGAATTCGATGACACGACTAGTGGGGTTAAAGTTCACTGGGGGAAATGTATTTAAAAGATCGATATTTGCACGTACGAATCAATCGTTCGAAAATAAAATGAGAATCGATTCAGAATCGGAGAATTTTTTTCAGCACAGGTCTACTGCACGCTGCAGCACATTGGACTGAATATTACAGGGAGGCATCAAAGACAGCCTGAGATCAGGAGCAGAAAAACACCATCAGGTCGTTTCTACTTTTAACTGAACTTTTACAACAACAAACATTACAGAACAGTTTCCAGGTCGGGCTGGAAAACAGTGACCCAGTTCATTTTCAGGTTTGTGTTTGGTATGAACACAAGCGAGAGGAATAACAGCTGCCGTCCTCAAAGGTCTGCACAGCCGGCGTGAGTTATTTTTAACAGTGTATGCAGACGTTCAGAGGAACATTCACTGTCACCGGGCACTGAGGCTTCATCAGCCTGTGCTCCAGCAGCTCCTCTGAGGGATCGGAGCGCACGGCGTTCACTCTCCACATACGGCGATGACCCTGTCACCGGGAACCCCGCGCTGCTGCTCTCATGCTCTGACTCAAAGTTTCGCTCGCTGTCGCGGTCGCTCAGGTCCTTATGCTCGGACACTTTTCCTGCTTCCAACACATCAACTTCAAGAACTGACTGTTCGCCTGCTGCCTCATAAGTCCCGCCCCCCCGACAGGTGCCACCCTGACTGTTAAAACACGGAGAAACATTGTAATTTAAATCAACACTAATTTATTTTAAATAATCTTCGGATTCATATTTTCATAAAAAATGTTTTTTATTCTCTGAAAAAAATCAAATGAGCGAAGGAGACAAGGACTGATTATTGATTCATTAATAAATCACTTTTATTATTAATTTTTATTTTTCTGTGAATCTGTTTTTAATGTCTTTAATGAATTGTGAAGCACTTTGAATTGTCTTTCTAACAGAATCAAATCAAATCTGAACTGTTTAAATTCTGTTTTTATTTTCTTTTTATTTCATTTCATTTTTCCAACGTTTTGTTATTTATCTAATCATATACTATTGTATTTGTTTGGTGGGGATTCGCTGAACATTAAAGAGACAGTCAGGGTCCTGGAACTCTACAGATCCACATCAGTGAAGTCCAGCAAGCTGAAAAACGCCTCGCGTTCATTTTCCCATGATGCTTCAGGGAGCTCTGTGCTCAAGACTGACTGAATGATCGAGGACCTAAAATCCTGACCACAGTCTGGATTAGAACTGAACCACAGTCTGAACAGCTGGTCCAGATTTGTCCCAACAGATCAACAGCTCGGCATGATGGGAAGTTTTTAATGGCACTAAGATTCTCTCCCTTGTTGTCTCTCTTTTTTAGTTTGTGACTAAAAAGGTCAGAAACTAAAGTTTAGTGAGTTAAGAATTTCCCTAACGACAGCTACAGCCATGTTAAATATGATGTTTATGGTGAACCTGGACTTTTCCTCCATTAATGAAAACATCAAGTCAAATCTGCAGAATATTATTCAACGAACAGAAGATTCAAACAGCAGTGAGACCAGAAGAAGAGCAGAAAGGAAGAAGCAGGTTATAGTTACCATCCCCAGAGGTCACAGTGCAGCAGAGTCACGTACCTGCAGGTTCTTCCTCCACACGTTCACAGCAGCGAAGGCGAGCTGCATCTGTTTTCTTCGAGCGTCTTTGTGCCGTTTGTAGGCGATCTCGATGAAGATGAGGAAGATCCCAGCTACGATGCCCCCGGCAACCAGCATGAACACACCTGAGGAAGACAGGTGATGTCAGGTGATGTGAAGTGAAACCTAAAACCTCAGCATCACCAGGTGTCAGGTCTGTTTCCTACCTGCCATGTTCTCAAAGGTGAGGGTCGCGGGGGCGTTGCTCCTGGAGTCACACTCCTGGTATCGAACCCACGTCTTGTCCAGATCCTCCATGAAGCCATTCTCATGAGAACTGAGACAAGTTTCAAAGGTTGAGTATTTGTTGGGCATCAGAACGGGCTGAGGTAGCTTTAGAGTTGAGTAGGGTCCTGTGGTTTATCATGCAGGTGTGTTTTTACCTTAGAATAGCCAGAGAAACGTTCTGTTTCCATGGACTGTCTTTCCTCATCCCAATCCCGAATCCAGAGCGGAAGAAAAGCTCTCCTGTCGTCACCAGGTCGCACTTTTGTGATGCCTCAAACTCCAGCACAGCGCTGTCCCAGATGAAGGCATGAAGCTTACTACAGGAGGAGGGAGGGGACAAAACATTAGGCATGTGGGAGGCGGAGCTCGGTAGATGCAGGTGGACCACACCCATCCACAGTACGACAGGTAAATTCGCATTACACCTGCGAGGTGTAGTAAGAGCCTACTTGTCTCTGACGGCCTGGATGGCCTCAGCAGCGCTCTCATAGTTGTGTTTCTCCATGTGCCGGTACATGGTGCTCAGCTCCACCTGCCGTCTGAAGTAGATATCCACCGAGCTCTGCTTCACTGTGGCGTAGATGAACTTATCTGATGGGTTACGCAGCTGAAAACAGCAGAGTACAGGAGAGGACACTGTGATCAGACAACCCACACACAGTCTGGGATGTTTGGAACATTTTAATCGTCGACACCCAACGATTCGGTCGAGACGTCTGAACACGCTCTCCGCGTTTCTACTCAATGATTTCATCCTCTTAACACCATTATCAGTGCTTTCCAGTGGAATAAAACCTTGTCTCACTGCGTCTCACTCGTCTCACCCTGGGGTCATTGATGCCAGTGATGCGCTCCTCAGGCCGGTCCAGCACCAGGAAGGCTGCCAGGTTGGCAGTATATGATGCTACGATGATCATAGCGAATCCTGCCCACACCATACCCAGAATCCTCGCTGAGAAACTCCTGGGAGCTCCTACACGGTACAACGAGAGGTGTTACCAACACGTCACAGCAGGACTGAACAGATTCAGTGTGGAGGACACCCCTCACCTTCTCCTATCCCAGAGTTCAGCAGTACTCCCCATGAGAACCACATGGCAGAGGACAGGGTGAGGGCATCTTCTTCTTCTTCTTCACTGTTCACTTTAAACCTTCCGAACGGGCTGCATAGAAACACACACTGTATACTGAACCATGTTGTGTTACTGTTGTATTGTACTGTATGACATTATGCTGCCTTGTGTCGAGTTGCGTTGGCTTGTGTTGTATCATATTAGTTGTGTATTGTATTATCAATTATTGTAGTGAGTTGTGTTGTTGTTCTGTATTTTCTGAGGAGATCAGCTGATTGTGTTGTCTCACACTGTGCTGTGTGACAGCCACAGGACTGCACCTTTAATGAACAAACAGGTGAGAGGATAAACGGTGTTGTGTTGCAGTTTGATTACCTGAACCGGTCTAATAGGTAAAGCATCACTGCCACCACATGGACCGACAGACCGACTAACAGCCACAGTGTGCTCTGGAACGGCTGCATGAACGAATCCAGAGTGCTGCGAGGGATTTCCTGCACACACAAACACACACAGTGTCAACACAAACGCACGCCGTGTGGATCAGGATTCATCAGCTGTGGATGAGACTTCAATCGAGACGCTGCCCCAAACTCCAGGACGTCACGTCGCTCGGCCCAGAGGTTCCAGGCTTCACCCACTTCCCACTGCGTGAAGAGGATAAAGTGAAATGTTGTAGGAACCCTCCCGCCACTGCCTGTGAGCAAGACACGGAGCAGAGCTGGAGGAACAGCTGCTCGCTGCTGTCATCTTCCTGCTCATCTGACACAGAATAACAGTGAAATCTGAACCTGGATCAAACGCCTCCAGAGCAGCCGTGAGGAGGTCAGACTGTCAGTGAGCGTCAGTGACAGATAACGGACCTTCCTCCTGCTCTAAACCCACAGAGGAACTGAGGAGGGTTCTCCAAGATGCTGGAACAACCTGCCTGACAGGTACCTGTGTGGGGGTGTACTGAGGAGAACTGGAGCTGGTTTAAAAGCAAAGGGGGGTCACAGCAAATCCTGATCTGATTTAGGTTTTTCTCTTTACTTGGGATGGAGTTCACTGAGAAATAAAAACTACCCAGCTGTTCACACTCGCACTTTTCTGTAACAACCTCTGGTCCCGTCAGTTTTTTCTGGATCCAGGTCCTGACAGGATCCAGAGCTCTCACCGTCCTGAGACCTGACAGGGTCAGTCTCAGGACGGTCCATACACACTTCAGCCTGTCCCCTCAGTGTGTTCCCACTCAGCTGGCTCTGATTTCCCTCATGACGTAACTTCTCCTGAGGCTTCTGAACTTTAGACTTCCACACTAACGTCTCTCAGCAGCTGCACTTCAGCAGCGACTCCTCATTTCTGTCTGAACGTGTCTCCAGGACTGTTGTTTTTTAAAGGACTGGTTGTCTGAGAACTGTGGATGTTGTTGTTTATTTTAGTGGAAAGCTCAGAAGAAGAAAATCAGAACCAGAGACCACGTAAAGTGTCAGCTCACCTTCTTGACGAGGATGGTGAGCCCCTGGTATTTGAATGGTTTGGAGAATTCGATGTACTGAGCGCGTTCATTGTTGATGGTGAGGGGGGCGACGATCATGTCGGCGAGACCTCCCAGCAGCTCGCCCATCATCCCGTTCCACTCCTTCTTATTGCTGTTGTTCACCTACAGGAGGAGGAGGGAGAGACATGTGACTGGGATCCGGTTGGACAGTGGTTTAGATCAGTGCTCAAACAGCTTCATCAGTAATAACTGATATTTCATCACGTCTCAACATTTTAGTCTTTAAGTTGAAGAGCAGAGGCTTTGTTGGTTCGTGGTGACTCGCTCCTGAAATCTGAAAACGATTTCTCCGGCACGTTCTCCGGCACGTTCTCCATTGTCTGAGCTTCGACTGCAGCTCTTTGAGTCACTCAGCAGCAGAGCAGGGAAATCTTCAGAAAACTTGACTCCTGATGATTTCACTGTCTCTCTCTGACCTGTTTACTGATTCAGCACCAGTAAATCACTGAGGCCTGTTGCTATGGAGACCACCGCTCTGTCCCTGAATCTGACCTTGTTGAGGCCGAGAGACATTTAGATATTACTCTCTCTCCCTCTCTGTCTATCTCTCTCTCTGTCTCTCTTTCTCCTCTCTCTCCCTCTCTCTCTCCTCTCTCTCTCTCCTCTCTCTCTCTCCTCTCTCTCTCTCTTTCTCCTCTCTCTCTCTCTCCCTCTCTCTCTCCTCTCTCTCTCTCTTTCTCCTCTCTCTCTCTCTCTCCCTCTCTCTCTCCTCTCTCTCTCTCTTTCTCCTCTCTCTCTCTCTCTCTCCTCTGTCAAATTAAATTTCATTATAAATCTTAACCTGTTCGCTCATGGTTCCTCATAAATTAACTATAAAAAACAAAATACATATAAAACCAGTGTAAAATTGTGACGGAGAATGTGACGAGAACGTGACGAGAACGTGACGAGAACGTGATGAAACCTGACTGTTCTGTTCACCGTTCAGCGTGATGTGTTCATGTATTCATCAGCCTGTTTCACCGTGGGTTTGATCCCCACAGCTGCCGTCACACCTCAGACATAACTTGATTTCTCTGTGTACGTGAACATTCGTGCTCTGTGATCGTCAGTGCAGCACTGATGAACATGTACGGCTAATATGATACCATCTACTATGATACATATAATTTGCTCTGTGCTTGACTTGTTCAGTTCTTTGAATGAGAATATGAAGTATAAGTAGAAACACAGGATTATTACTAATATTCTAATAAACACACAGCAGAGGTACGGTGTTTTTTCAGCCCTGCACAGTGTCTGCAGGTGTTCCTCTAAGGCTCCATAACCTTTAAGGTTCCTGAGAAGAATCAAAACTCAGGGCCATCATCATTTAAACAGATTTTAGTGAGGAAATCCATGACGCTCCATCCACAGAGGAAATAACACACACACACACACACAGAGAGAAACACTTACTCGCTCCTGTGTGCCAAATTTCCCATCAGCCACCAGGTGAACCTCGTAGGTGAAGTTCATGCTCATCGCCAGCTTGATGAGCAGGTCAATGCAGAAACCATAGCAACACTGCGGGACGATGGGCTGACCTGGGCACACACACAAACTAAGGAATCAGCTGACAGGTGTGTGTGGTCTCTCTCTTTGTGAGGACATCGTGGCCAGTCATTCCTTTATTTCATCGTAATCATTATTTTTTTGACACTTTTATTTTATTGGATAGTTTACAGACAGACATGAAACGAGTGTGGACCAGAAGTCCTGGGCTGTAATCAAACCGAGGACGTTGTCTGAGTGATACACGTATCAACCAGTGAGCAGTTCAGGGTTAGAGTTAGTTAGTTAATGCTTTATGTAGCGACTGCTGAAACGGACGTGTACCTGGTATGGTCCCGTTGGGTCCGGTACAGATCACCTTCTTGATTAAGACTCCGTTAACGGTGTACTCCTCTTTACAAGTCCCGTCACTCTTTGTCGGCTTCACATAAACAAATGGCTCCTGATGGATCGTCACAATCTGAACACACACACAACAAACACACACATTACACATTATGCATGGACTACTCCAGAGTGTGGGTGGAAGTCAACAAGCCTGCATCGCTGCTGTGGCACCTCACACGTAAACATATTGATACGTAAACATATTGATACATAAACATATTGATACGTTAAACATATTGATAACTGCGTGATTTGATCCTGTCGCTTCACTTTTGTTCACTTTCAATTATTTTCTATTTATCTCCACAGTATCCTGTCTGTGGGCTGATGGTGAGCCCCCACCCCTCTGAAGTTTCTACTGGTTCAGAATCAAGTGTCTCAGATTTGTGTGAAATCATTCATTCATTCATTCTAATGACAGAGACAGAAAAGACGGAGGATGACTGAAATCACAGTTCAGCTCTCAGCGTCCAACCCAGGACCAGTTCTAGTAACAGCTGCAGCAGCTGTACTACCTTCAGTTTAGTCGACATCTGGTATCCAACTGGTTTCTCTGTCTCTCCTCCAGGCCAGATGATCTTCCTCTGGGGGTTCATCACAACCTGAAACACACACACACACACACACACACACACACACAGGTTGTAATGTTGTTCCAAACAGGTCTCGCTGTGACAAGATGACTAAATGACAGCATCAATACTGCATCTGTACATACATATTTAAAGGGGCAGGAGACTAACACACACATACGCAAACACACACACACACAAAGGATCTTTGGTGCTGCACAACAATGAATGTGAGTGTAGGTCTGTGCATGTGTTGTGAGAGTAAATGTGTGGAGAAATCTGTAGAAAAATCTGTAGATGTGCACATAGATATTAATGTATGGAAATACACACAAGTCATCAGTTCTGCTGTCACTGGTTCACCACTGTGCACTGAGTCGTAGTTAACCGAGTCATAGTGCGCCTCGCAGCGACACAACTGCAGCCACAACCACCGGGTGCCGACCGGTGGCGTGTAGGCTGTGTCGCTGCTGCGGCGCATGGACACATCTGAACACACGTCTACATTCTGCCACAGGAGAGAGTCACGTGTTCAAAGATGTAACTGATGACTCTGTGTATTTTCAAGCTCTAAGGAAAAACGTAACCATCATGTTTATTTGCTCTTGATCGTCAAGACTAAAACAATAAAATGATAATTTATTTCCACCTTTGACATGTCTGAGCATAACATCTGTCCATGGCCGCCATCAGCTGTGATTCATCCTGTAACTGAATTTCTAAACAAGGTAAAACCAGGAGAGACCAGGTGAAACAGACGTACTGTACCTGTGATCCGTTGAAGACTCCAACCTGGACGAGGCGACCTGGTTTCTGTTGGTAGTTCAGGATGCTGTAGGTGGCGAAACGTCGGTCGCCATCGTCGTTAAACTCAATCCGTCCCGTCAGACCGTCAGGGTACTTTGATGACATCAACACCCTGAGGAGCGAATCATGGAGCAGGAAGGTCAAGGGTCAGCTCAGTGGAAATCTGGTCTTTTTTTTTTGGTTGTGTGGTTTTATTATTAAATTTAATGACTTGAAGCGACAACAGGTTACATGATGCTGCTGTTGTGTCACTACAGAGACATGGCGACTGAGTGTGATACTGGTCAACATACATGAAGATGATTCAACTGGACCTGATCATGTATATAGGTCACACAGAGAGGAGGAGGAGGAGCGACAGAGAGCTTTAGTATCCCAGTTGTGTCAGTCTGACTTGAAGCTGAATCTAGATCAGATCAGTGAAGCGTCTCTGACTCTCAGCTTTTATATGCAGCTGAAGGTGGAGGAAGTGACTCCACTCTGAGGATTAGAAACGCTCTCAGGAAGTCAAACTGGATAAACCCATGAAGACACAGTAGTCACGCAACACTAGGTTCTCCAAAACTCTTTCTCTTCAGTAATTACGTTTAACCTTGGGCCAGTTGTTTCCAGCGGTGTTCACTGAGCCAACATAGCTTTATAGGCACGGTGGAGACAGAGCTGTATGCTTTCAGTATGTTTATCTGCTAAAGGATTTCATTTGAGGGCAGAGATCATGTGAGCCAATGAAATATTCAGTGGTCAGTATGTGGCTGTTCTATTACCACACAGTGACCTAATCCAGCAGTACTGGCACATTTACTCACCAGGTAAAATATTCTATGACTCTGCACTATGTTCCTATTAATTATATATTTTTGCACATTTAAACAATTCAACAGTTCACAGAAAAGATGACACCATTCAGTAATAAGTCATCAGTACCGCCCTCTGGCCGACCTCTGACCTGCAGGCCCATGTGATGGTGACACTGACCGTTTGAAGAGTGGTCCGGTCCTCCAGATGTTGGTATTTCCCACACAGCCCCGCGGAGGCTCCGTGATATTCTCCTTCTCAAACAGCTCCTGCAGAGACTGAGCCACCACCGCGACGGCGTCTGCGATGTGAGCCGACTCGTTCTTACCATTAATCAGCTGGAGGCCCAGCAGGCCTGCACCACACACAACACACACACATTCACACACACACACAGCAGGGAGTTAAACAGGCTACAGACTGAAAACTACCCTCATTCATACACACACGTTAATTAAAAACTCTCACACACACTTTAATTTTACTGATATAATTACAGTGCTTCAGTGTAATTCAAACACACACTCTGGGCTTCAGGCGTCAGGTCAGTGTTCAGTACTACCAAACTGCATGCTGGGAGTTCACTCTGAGAATCACAGCCGTTTGTCTCAGGACAGAAAAAGCCGCACTGAGACGTTATGAACTGTGTCTGGTGTTTTCCTTCAGCAGAAACTCGTCACACTGCAACAGAAAGTGTCTACATCTGTCCTCCAGCTGACAAGAGCTGGCTAACACGGTTAGCATTCCCTACTGAAAATACTGGAAACAGCTGGCTAACACGGTTAGCATTCCCTACTGAAAATACTGGAAACAGCTGGCTAACACGGTTAGCATTCCCTACTGAAAATACTGGAAACAGCTGGCTAACA
>JBBMJY010000024.1:436687-452947 GCA_037833715.1 Toxotes lorentzi
CTGGAAACAGCTGGCTAACACGGTTAGCATTCCCTACTGAAAATACTGGAAACAGCTGGCTAACACGGTTAGCATTCTCTACTGAAAATACTGGAAACAGCTGGCTAACACGGTTAGCATTCCCTACTGAAAATACTGGAAACAGCTGGCTAACCACTGGAACTGAACAATCAGTAAAAATTCTATTATAGACACCAGATGCCTCCTCGTGAAGTACAACAGGTTTTCATTCCCCCCTGAAACTACAGGGAAATGTACGGCTAATTAGCATTTCCTTCCAAAATGATTAGGAACAGATTGCTGCCACTGATTTTGCAACACAATCACTAGATACTGATAGCTGACACTAATATTTACTAAACAAAAGATTTCTAACACTGCCTCCTGTTCCCTACTGGGAACACAAGAACTAGCTAGCACTTCCCTTTAAACATCTTGCCGGGACCAATCAGATTCTCCAATAAGACCACTGGGGACATATTGCTAACATTTCCCACCATAACTAGTGGTTACAGGTAACATGTAACAGATAGGTTAGGTTACTGAAGGGAAGGGCTAGCTAACTCTGTTAGCATTTAGAAAAACCTGACCATCTCCAGACTCGTGTGGTTATCAGGTTTTGTTCTGGACCTTGCAGTCTGGCATCAACGCTCCCTGAAACTAAAGCGTACAGCAAGCTAACATTCCTCCTCCTCAACAATCCTCTCAAGTGAAACAAATGACCACACATTCCGTGGCTTTCCAGACTAAAATAAACTGACATAGCCACCAGCCTTAATTACACAAACTTATGGACAATCAGCTAACTTTCCTCAGTGGAAAGGGTAGAGCTGGTTATACTATTTAAACACTGAAGTTTACAGCCCACCAGCTGCTCTAAGTAAAATGAATGTGATCCACTGGGGCAGATCTTATTTTTTTCCAGAGGAATGCTAACAATGCTAGCAGGCTGTTTAGTTAGCTGAAGCCCCAAATGCAGAAACCCTTCCCTCATAATGTGACAAGTGTCTGGTGAACAAAAACAACATCAAAATCCATAATGTCACAGTACAGCTTCATAGGTTTCTTTTTAGGGACTTGTACACATAAAGGGCTTGGACACAATAACAGAAACACCCGTACAGTCTAACACAATCACAACAGCTGTGTAGCACTGACAAACTTTTAATGTTCAGTTTCCGTCGACACAGTTGGTGGAAAATCTACGAGGCTGTGGAGTTCTTGATCTATTGGGTTGTATTATAGTTCACCTACAGGTGTTCATGTTATTCTGTTCACATCTTGTATATAATCCAACAGTGAAAGGTCTTGGAAGGAAGTTTAACCATTCTCACTGTACTATCTCCAGTTACCTGATGTCACAGTTACATGTGTTTCGGAGGCCTTTTTCCAGAAAACAGTCTAATAGTGTTGTTTGTGAAATACTTCTGTTTTTAGCTGCCTTTAATGAGAACCATTTCCAATACATCCGTATGAACATCAGAACAGAGAGGACTGAACCCTGTAGAAGCTTTTAGATAGCAGAGATTACATGGATGTGGCCGCATCACATGACAGAAGTACTTCCAAGTTCAACCTAGAGATGATTTATCTATGAACCTAAAGTGGAGATGATCTCTGGACAAGGGATGAAACAGAAATATGAATGTTAAAACTCTGTGGGTTAATGTTTGAAGCAGGTTCCCTAAAAAGAAACGTCAAACCTTCCCTAACAGAGACAAAACAGCTGAGGACTATTTTCAGAGTGCAGTCTTGCCACAGTTTTTAGAAAATGATGGATAATTATTGACACATCTGGAGTCTGGGGGAGACAAGGATATGTGAAAAAGTACACATCATTTCTAAGAGTGCAGCAGCTGGCTGGTGAGGATGTTCTGTCAAACAAAAAGCCACAGCAACAGAGAGGGGAGCTGGTTACCCGGCAACCAGAGAGAGATAATTACCTCCAAAGTGCACTTCACCGCTGAGCGTTTTATCATCATCGATTCGTCCAGCAGCTTTTGACTAATCTTGATGGACAGTGCTCAGCAGTGACTACATGCTTTTGTAGGTAGTGAATTCAATCATGTAAAATGAACAAACCACAGTAGAATGAAATTTAAAGCTGTTACAATCTGAGCTGGTTATGCCTCAAGGACAGTAACAGACTGACATTTTATGATGAACCAAACATGTCAACACACTATGTGGCCAAAAACATGCGAACACCCAAATTTACTCTTGTATATGACAAATCTTTACATTTTGTGCCTACAACCAGCAAATGTTTGACTGAGATGATAAATAGAGTTTCAAAATTGTTTCTAATTAATTTTCTTTTGATGGACTAATCAATCGTTTCAACTCTAAAAAGAATGAATGATTTTGATCTTATGTTGCTTATCTGAGTCCCGGTTGTATTACCTGTATTAATTCTTTTATGGTATATAAAATAATTATAGTGTATATACAGCTGAAAAATACTGAAATAAATGTGATATAATCATAAATATTTCTAGGTCAGATGGTCTCTACTGCTTTTTCATCATATTGTCATACTCTGGAAGGTATGATGGTGAAACAGATATTAAATGTCATCTGATATTAAAAAAGTCTGAAAATGTCTTAGGGGGTGTCCACATACTTTTGGTCATGTTGCAAAGCTCTATTTACATTAAGTGCTCATCTGGCTGCCTGAGTAATCAGCTGACTCAATAAACTCTGACCCCACGGTCCATGTTACTGTGGGCGGGGCTTCTATTGACCAATGGCAAAGGACAAAGCATCAAGCAGGTCAGAGGAAGCAGCGGCGGCATCTTACCAGTGTTTGTTCAGACATACATCACGGTAACTGCAGCAACACTAGCTGTTTATCAACCCCCCAGACCTTCTCCACCAACACCCGACTCCCACCCCATCAAACCTACAGAAAGCTCAACCCCCCCTTCCCAGTTTAGCAGCATGTTACTGGCTTGTCTAACAGGCAGATGGGCGGGCGGACGACACACACTATAGAAAATGAAATAAACAAAAAGATGTTAGACACATTTAAAAGCCACAGTTACAATGAGTCAGAAAAGAAAACAATGGTTAGGAACCTTTAAACATGTTTTTCTATGTTTATTTTTTTATGTTTAAACGTTCAACCAGCAGTCAGAAGAAACCAGAGAGAGAAACACACCAGGACGCAGAGAAGCTAACTGACTGAGGATTAGCTTCCTTCATCAGAGACCTACAGCACTACCAGAGAGGAAGAGAGGCAGAGAGCAGCCATGTTTCCATCCAGTGATTTTACAGCTCATGGTGACAAAGTCCAACATAGATAACGCTCTCAAATATTCAATGGAACCAGCAACCACCCAACAAGAGCTTAGCTATCACCTAAGAAAAGTCTGACAACCGCTGGCAGATTGTCTTCATTAAAAACATGCTGAATTAGTTATCATCAGCTCCCGTCTGCAGTGTATCCATGGATGAACTGAGCCTGTCACTGGACTGCTGGTTACTGAAGGAAGTGTAAGTCACATTGAATCCAATAATACGTGTTTCGTGTGTGTTCAGATATATGATTCAGAAGGAAGGCAAGAAGGAGTGTGATTTTTTTACATGAATTTGAGCAATCTAAGGGTTTTAACGTATCTTCACATCCACCATGATTCAAGATTCAAGAGTCTTTATTGTCATTATGCGAACATAACGCCGGCTTTAAGGCACACATATAAATAAATGCCGGTCCAGTGTATGGAATGAGTGTTTGATCGTGTTCTGTGTGGCTGTCCTGTAGGGGGATGGGATGTGAGTGTTTTCACTGTGGGGAAGAAGCTGTCCCTGAGTCTGTTGGTGATTGTTTTAATGTTCCCGTACCGCTTTCCTGATGGAAGCCGTTCAAACAGTGCGTTGCCCGGGTGGGTGGGGTCTGTTGCAAACAAACTGCAATAACTAACTCCCACAACATCTGTGACTATTTTCATTAGAATCTAGTTCAGCTCTAATTTTTATGTTTTCGGGTTCTCCGTCCATCTGAACGTCCGTTCCTCCGTCCTGGATTCTTCTACGCACAATCTCAAGAATGCTCTGAGGTCTCTTGTCAAACTTTGCACAAATGTTGACTGTGACTCAAGGATGAACTGATTAGACTGTGGAGGTCAGAGGTCAAAGGTCCACTGTGACCTTAATGCAAATGTTGTGCTTCAGAAAGTGTTATGGCAACATGGCGCCCTCTGTGGCAGACGTGTTTGCTCTTTCTGCGGCGCACAACTGCCACGCACTGCTAACATACAACAGACAGGAACCGCTGGATATCGCCAACTTACACAGCCCGACCATGAGTGAGCAAGCTGACCCCAGGACAGCGCGTCGCAAACGTAAACGTAAGCATCTACAGAGGGAATTTACTGCTGTGTCTTTGGTCGCTGTTTACAACCCCCCGCGAGCCAACTCCACGGCGTCATCAGCGCGTCACAGACGGCATACACACATGCATACAGGGCTCCCCCCCGCCCCCACTTCAGACACTCAGACCACATCTCATTGTTCCTGTACATTTAGATCAGGCAATGAGACGGAGTTCAAAGCTGCGAAGTATGGACTGGGGAAAGCCATTACAGCAGTCAAGAGGCAGTACAGAGAGAAACTGGACGGCTTCTACTCTACTGCTGACTCCGGGCGGACGTGGCAACGAGTGATGTTCTTCAAAGGTCATGGCCATAGTGATCTTGTGTAAGTTTTGCTTGTGAACACTCAACACTAACCTTCCCTACAAAACACCCATAACCTGTACATCTGCTACAAACAGGCACCCGACCACGCGAAGGCTGATCTCCTGCTACCAGCCAAACACACTGGGTCTCACAAGATTCAACAGGAAAACCAAGGAAATGTAAATTACTAAAAATGCATTTATTTTTCATTTATTTAATTTTTTAAATTATTTATTTCTGCATTTATTTGTTTGTTTATTTATTTATGCTTATGTCACTTTTTGTCCACCAGGTATCTGATGTTTTTTCTTCCTCCCAAAAACACATTTTAAATATTTGCAGGAGATAAATATTCATAAAAAGCCACTATTTGTGCTTTGCCAAATACCAAATTTATATTCGGATCCACCCTCGGCAGTTTGATAGTTTTTTTCCTTTATTTTTCTCTTCACTTCGTATTTCCTTTGTTATATTCTGTAGCTGTGCTCACTGCAGTGGGGACTTGATTAATGTGAACTGTGTCAGTGTCAGCATGAAACTCATTTTAAATGTGCAGTAGCATGACATCCAGGTGACAGTGGGATTAAGCTGATATGTCTGAATTTGGTTCAGTTTCAAAACCTCAACCGTGCCAGTGAAATTATAAAAACAAAGAAATAAAGAGTAATGACAGCTATGATCTATTTTTGGATTTCTAACGCAGCAGCTTGTGATGTCCAACATCTCTGTTATGTGGCTGATGAGCTACATGTTTGCAGCCTGTTTTATTCTCTCCAGCGTCACAATGGAAACGCCAGCTTTTACTTAGACTCTACTAAGAAGTAGGCTGAGATCTGGATGGAAGCAGAGCTGAGTGACAGAAAGAAATGTCCCGAGGAGGGAGAGAGTGAGGAAGAGGAGAGAAGAAGATTAGTGAGGAAGAAGAAGAGGCAGAGGCCGATGTACCATCTGGAGCTTCGCTCAGAGCTTTGCCGGTCATCTCTCTCTCTCCGACCAACCAGACGTAACCAGAGCCAGTCATGTTGAGCTGACGGGCTGCTTTATACACAGCTGCAGCTTCGTCCTCACTGCAAACGCAGAAACACACACAGAGAGCAAACGGCCATGAAGCTACTGTGGATGTCTGAGCATAGTGCTGAAAATACACACTGCCTCTTGGTAACCATTACATAGAACTGATTGGGGATTTTGACCTGTGTGAGCACCAGATCAGCTGGGTGCATCCATACCTTGTTCACTCACTGTTGTCAAAAGCATTTGCTGCAACATGCTTCAACATCCACTTTTATGCAGATGATAAAGTTTTCTATGGCCAAGCTCTGATGTGTCCTCAGTCTGACTCTTATGCTTCTCAGTTCAACACAGACAAGACCAAACACGTTTTCTCCAAATTCACCACTACCTCTAACTATACTGTCCCATTGTTACTTCAGCAGCTGAACCCAGTTCATCACAGTGCATTTCACTTTATCACTAGTTTAGAATTTTTACTCATCACTGCTCTCTACTACAAAGTTAGACAGGAAGAAATAATCCTGAGATTTATCTAAAAGGTTATCTACTGTTAAAGCTGACAAACTGACATGAAACAATAACAATGCAACCTTAGATATTTCATATGTTCCAGCTAATCACAGCAGCGTTATTGTCAGGTACTATTCCTTTGAAGTGAGCTGCAAACTGCTCTTGACGTAAATATTCATTCACGTTGGAGATTTTACTTTTTACAGCTGCTTTTTGTCATACTTTTTAGTCACTCTTTGTCGACTGTGGCCACCTGGATTTATTTGTGTTGACTTTATGTACTCGTCAGATAATGTTTCTTGTTCTCAGGCTTCCTGTAGAAAGACGTCAATCTCAAGGAGCCTAACACATCAAATACAGTTAATAGAAACTATAGCAACACTTCACAACAACCTAGCTTCCACATAAATCAATCTTGCAATGTCCTTGTAACCACCCCGTAGAAAACCAACCCAAATGCAAGTGACCCAAACACCCGATCAAATGCCCCAGAACAACACAGTAATGCCCTGGAATCCACCTGGCAAACAACCTGAATACCTCTGTTACACAAACCTGGCTGAGAGGATGATGACTCGTGCCTCCAGGTCTTTGGCCTCCAGCAGCAGAGCTGTCAGGTTGGTGTCCTGGCTGAACAACAGTACCTTCTCCGCCTGGAGGTCCACCACGCAGTGCAACAGGCAACAGTGCAGCGTGACAAGCATCGTAGGACATTGAGAAACACAGCAGAACAAAACACCACAGAACACATCATAGAATAGGCATTATTAGCACAGAACCTTCAAGATTCCCTCCACCTCCCACCCCGAGACCCTGCCCACCCCGACCCTATCCTTGACCATGCTCCCTCTCACCCACGCTACCACGGGAGGAGGGGGCGGGGCCAGAAAATGGAGACAAAAAGTGTTGAAGACCTGCTGAACTGAAAGAAAACTCAAAGTCAAAGCTTGAATACAAAGAAGGAGGGGCAAAAAGTTGTGCGTGGTGTGGTGGCACATGCAAACAGAGGCGCTTTCAAGATTCCAACCAACCAACCAATCGGGGACGTGCATGTTAGAGAATGCTGATGCAACCGCAAATTAAAAAAAAAAATTGAGTGAAGAAAAAGGACGGGGGGGAGGAGGGAGGCAGGGAGTACAGGAGCAGGAGGGGGGGAGGAGAAAGTGGTTCATTTCCCAAAAGAAAAAAAAAGAGAAGGTCTGATGTTGCAGAGAAGTGAGAGGATCCAGTTGGGCGGCGTTCCTCATATCTGCAGACAGAGCCAAGCCTCAGCCTGGCTGCATGCAACCCTTCACATGGAAAAAAACTGAGGGGGGAGGAAGAGGGAGAGGTGGGGGTGGGGGGAGGAAGAGGAAGGGCGTCTCTCCTGCGAGTGTAAACCCTTTCCCGGTGTGCAGGACTCATGAAAAATCAAAAGAAAGAAAAGAGATGGTGGAGAAAAGACGTGCCACCAGGATAAGAGTCTATCTCTGGAGCTGGGTTGGATTCTGGGCGGGCAGGGCTGACTGGTGTTTGGCGACTACTGGGCGAGCTCAGAGATTGGTTGGGCGACGTGCATCATTTGACCATGCAAGTTTATACCTTGGGTGTTCTCCTGAAGTCAAAGTTCTGTTGGTCGATGTTTTCATAGTTCCTGTTTTTAGTCTGATGGGTAATGTGCACAGAGAAAATACGCAGACACAGAAGAAGGTTATAGACAGTCAGAAAAATGGTGCTAGCAAAGCATCCACAAATGACTTCTGCTTCAAGTGAGGAGGCTGGAGGGAGCACGCAACCACATCACAGACTGCCCACCTATCTGCCCACCTGCACATTCACCTGTCTGTCCGTCCGTCCGCACATTCACCTGTCTATCCACCTGCACATTCACCTGTCTATCCACCTGCACATTCACCTGTCTGTCCGTCCGTCCATTCACCTGTCTGCCCACCTGCACATTCACCTGTCTGTCCGTCCGTCCGTCCGCAAATTCACCTGTCTGTCCACCTGCCTGTCTCAGTGCAGGCAGACATAAAAGAGGTCAGTAAAAAGTAATCACAAACCTGGTAAAGATGCTTCAGTTAATAATTTCATTTTAGAAAGCGACTGAAAAGAGCTGTGTAATATTTCAGAGTGTGACCCAGTGACCTTTACAGCTTATTTCTTCAGTTATATTTAGTTTAGGAGATAAGTTTACACCACAGAGCTGAACAGAGATGTGTTTTATTTTCAGAGCAGACGGAGAACAAAGAAACAGACAGACTGTTTGAAAAAGGAAACCTCTGATCCTGGTTCTCAAACACTTCACACCTGAGCAACAGAGCTGTCATCAGTGGAGACAAGAAGAAAGACAGGGTTTATTTTAGCTCTCTCCTTTGTCTACTTCTGTTCAAATCTTGAAAATGTTAAAACAAATGAATAGGCCTATATGATAAATCTGTTGTAACTGAGCTGTGGAGCAAAGCCTCCAACAAACAAACTGAGATCCACGATTGGAAATAAACCAGAATGTCCGCATGTCTCAAAAACAGGTGCAACCAGAGACCAAATCCACCTGCAGGTCTTTTTGTCTGATTCAATACGTTCTGATTTTCATTCATCATACCAACGACCCTTTCTCGTCATACACACAGATCTATAAGACAGCTAGCATGGTCTAGCTAAAGAACAACTGCTGAACCTGGTGTCCTTTAACCAATGGTTCAGGACAAAAAAAACACTAACAATCTTTCTCAAAAACATAAACACCAGCAAACAACCCGCAGCTGCTTGTTGTTGTGAGTGTATTCAGATGAAAGTCGGCAGCGTCTCTGTAAATAAAGTGACCAGCTTCAGGTCAGTAAAGTCAGAGGATGAGCTGAGTCTTTCTCTCAGGGAACTTCCTCTGATGTTAAGCCAGTGTGGCGGCGGAGCGTCCCATTAGTCCTCAACTCAATCCGCTCCAAATGTTAATCTCATTAAATTTACATCCAGAGTCCCTGAACAACACACATACTCTCTTACACAGACACACAAACTCTGCTTTTATAAAGCTTTTCCGTCCCTTTCTGACAGCTTCAGTCACACATTTGATAAATGATGTACAAAAAAAAAGAAGGATAGCATCTGTCTTTATTTTTCTATTCATCAGAAAACAAACTGCACTCAGTTCATTCCAAAGGAATCACTGCAGTGAATGGATCGGCTCATAGGGCAAAGTAATTCCATTCAAATGTTCAGTATCGAGTTTACCTTTGAGTTTATCTGACCAATAACAAACTGACTGACTTACACTCTGAAGAACTATACTGTTAGCTCAGTCGCTAAGCTAATGATACTGTTACTGAGCTTGTTGACTACTGTGACTGTGTAGCGTTAGCTTGGCTGGCAGTTAGCAGTTAGCCTGTTAGCTACACTTGAGTAGTCATTGGCTCTAGAACAAAACATCATTTTGCTGTACAACTTTCTGGAGTGACCAGTCCTTAAAGGTGTTGTAGCTGTGTTTTACTTCATGGATCAGAATATATCGACATTTACTGCGGAGCAGCTGATCAAATTAGACAAAGGCTAACTATTAATTCACACGGTGAGTTTAGTTTAATGTTCATTTGCACAACAGAGTCACGTCAGTCACAGAAAAACACTAAAACATTATGATGTTTCACATTAAAAGGCTCAAAACCTGACAATACTCCTCAAACTCACAGGAACTGTAGGTAATTGAATTCAACCAAAGGGTCGTGGGTTATATAAGTTGTGTTTGTTCATAATTCATTCAGCTGATCTCAGTCCGCTGTGTGTTACAGACCATTCTGTCACATAAATGCACAGATGCATTTCGCACACAGGTCAAAATGCAGGGTCCATCACACATCAGGTGATTCACTGTCACAAAACCCATATTAGCAGATCAAATGTGTTGTTAAGGACCCAGCAGGCCCCAGTCCACAACAATCCCATGACAGAGAAGATGATGAAGGCTTTTAATGTGAAGCCAGTGAAACATTGAGCTTCTGTGTTTTTTTTTCATCATTTTGTCCTTTTTGACAACTGACTCCAATTAGTGCCGTGGAAATGTACATTCTGTTGAATGAATCATTACATTTGCCAGAAATGATTTGAATACCAGCCTCTATAAGAGCTCACAGCACAGAGTGTGTACAGGAAGTTCAACATGGCTGCATCTGTTGTCTGCGTACAGTATGTTTCAGTGTGTGCTGTGATATGTTTCATTATTACATTATGAATCACATCAGATGGATGTTTAATTCAGAAACAACATGCTGCAGCTCTCTTCACCTACTTTAACTAATGTGCTGTAATATTCATGTCTGCTGCCGAGCTCCCTCTCCTCTAATATTCATGAAGATCTTTGGCTCAAACTGTGAGATACGAAGTCACATTTAAACTTCTCTAAACTTCACCTCCTTTATTTCCCTTCACTTGTTCCTGAGTTTATTATGAGACTGCAAACACTCCAAACACAGACTGTTCACTCACTAAAACAACGTCATTTAACTGTAGGTTTTATTCAGCTCTCAGCTCACTGCACAGAGGTCCTGGGCGGATGGACACACTGTTCTTCAACAAGAAATAGTTCTAATCGTGTGAATTTCTGTTTGTGTCCAGATTAAACAAGCAAGATCCAACCTGTTAACCCGTGAGCTTTACAGGTCAATCTTCACCTCACCCCATCTCATCTTGCTCCTGCAGCTTTATTCAGTTTCACAGATCTGAGCGGACTCTCTGCTGTCTGTCTGCTGATGTGTGGACAGACAGTCAGACAGACGGGGGGTTAACAGTGAGGCAGGTCGACAGCTGTGACAGAAGCAGCTGAGATGTGTTTGCACGACTCCGACTCTCCATCAGTGTGGAGGTGATGAGAAACCAGACAGCAGACAGAGGTGAAGAACTCAAAGATGATGAGGACGGACAGACTGACAGAGACACAGAGACAGTGCTGAAGAAACAGAGGAAAGAAAACGGAGAAAAATTGAAGCTGTTTCTGAACTGAAGAAGAAAAACATAAAAGAACATAATAAAAACAAAAGCAGAAAATAAAAAGCACCGTTCAAACCTCCACCAAGACTGTGATTATTTTACCTACTGACAGAAGACATCTCGTCTGTGTCTCTGTCATAATACACAGTGATGGAAAATCATGGGACACAGGACGGACTCTCTTCATTGGAGTAAGAGCTGTAATTCATGAGGAAATAATGGAAATGTTAAGAAACGATAAAACTTCCAGAGATTTAGAGCGAGTTCATCACGTTCAGCTCGGTGGACGTGATGAACCGAGGTCTCGGACTCTCTTTCCTTTTCTTTTCTGTTGTAAACATGTAAAGCGTTAGTGATGAGATGTTTGAGTCTGTGGCTGCGTCCTTCAGGACACGTCTCCAACTGACAT
The DNA here is from genome assembly GCA_037833715.1 of Toxotes lorentzi. Taxonomy (NCBI): domain Eukaryota; kingdom Metazoa; phylum Chordata; class Actinopteri; family Toxotidae; genus Toxotes; species Toxotes lorentzi. The sequence continues at coordinate 448,259 of JBBMJY010000024.1, forward strand.
TTAATCAGAACATGAGAAATCTGCATTAACGTAATTTAGGTTATAGTGCCACGTTTCTTGTAATCAGAGGAGTGTTGGTCCAGATGTTGAAGGTAGATCCAGGTGTGTCTGTGGTTCCTGGACATCTGAGCCTCTCTGACATCACACCTGAACCGGTGACGACAGAGTTCTCCCGCCTTCATCATCTGACCAGCAGTAATGAAAGCTACGTTCCCGTTGTCGCACTTTCAGCGTGTGGTTCAGATTTTAGTTTTACTAACGATGCTCCTGCACAGATCAGGTGTTCGATCGCTTAGAACCCTGATTTCTGTCTCTCAAAACGTGGACAAGGCTCAAAGACAAATCTGCAACACCACATGATCAGACTCCTGAAGGAACACCGAAATATGGTAAAATAACAAGTGAGGACTGGAATCCTGTTTTTTATGTTCCTGTAAACAGATGGATGAACAGTCACGATTCTTCCTGATCATCTGTAGCAGCATCTGATGTCTGCTGACTGACAAACTGCTCATTCAACACAAAACCTTCTTGGTGGAGATTATAAACAAAAGAGAAAGAGAAGAAGCAGAGATGATCGAAAAGCTGTGGTGAAGACTCCGAAAGAATGATGAAGCCTGGAGGATGAGAAAGGGATGAAGGGGGTGAGAGGGGATGATGGAGGGATGAGGGAGGGGTGAAAGATGTTAGGGAGGGGTAATGGAGGGATGAAGGGGTGACGAGCGTGACACAGAGCAGTTTCAGTTCTAGGAACACTTCTTGGCTCAGCTGCTGATCATGTGATCGTGGACGACAACGTCCTCAGCCACGTCTCCTAGAAATTATATTTACATCCAACTAAAATGATCTGAGGTCCAAATCGACCTCAGAACATTTGTGACCTGATTTCTTTGGTCTATTAACATAATGAGGAAATGTTATGATGCTACAACACAACTGTGTGTTTTCCACTTCAGCCTCCGCCCTCTCAGTACAACATCCACCCATCATCAAACTGCTTTATGGTTCTGTTCACGGTTGAACCGACAGAAAACGCTTCACTCACATGTTCAATAACAACATTTCTACAACATGTCAGGGACGTGAATTAACAGCTTGTCGTGTGTGTGTTGTGTGTGTCTCTGCTGAACATCAGCTGGATCTAACGCTGGACTCGCTGCTTTTCAATCAGCTCACAGAAGTGAAACTGCAGTGTGAAGGACAGACGGGTGGAGTGATGAGACAACAGACAGCTTCACACACACACGCACGCACGCACGCGCACACACACACACACACGCACACGCTCACCAGCACACGCCAGGATTGGAGCAAAGCACACACACTGTTACAGAAACACACGACATGCAGCACACACGTGTCTTCATACTGACTGTGTGTGTGTCTGTGTGTGTGTGTGAGTGTGTGAGTGTGTTCACAGTGTGTATGTGTGAGCTGACCTTGGTCTCTCTCTCCTCCAGTAGGGTCTCCAGTCTCTTCTGGGCGGCTCGGCCCTCGTGGTCGTCGCTCACGATCAGGATGATGTGGTTCCACCTGAACTCTCTCATCAGGTCGAACCATACGTGAGCCTGGTGGGAGTACGGAGGCACCGTCCTCAGGAACGACAGGTGGATGCTCTGAGGAGGAGGAGGGTGTTAGCCTCTGAGAACACGCTGCTCATTTAGAAAACTGAATGAAGGTGTGAAGTCTGAGAATGTGATGTGGTCAGATGAGACCAAAATTGAGCTCTTTGGCATCAACTCCACCGTGTTTCTCTAAATATTCTACAACCTGCAGGGTCAGAATCTGATGCTGGTGAGAAAATCAAACACACCTGGAACTGTCTCCACCTGAGACACTGACTGATAAACGTGAATATTTCGTCACTGGTCTGAATCCTCTGGAACAAACTGGAAAGTAACTGGAGTGTTGCTCACTGGGAGAGCTGGGATACTGTGGGACTGATCACACTCTGAATGGTTTCATCAATATTGTAAACCTGAGAGACTCGGAACTGGGACAAAGCAGTCTAAATGTTCTACAAGCTGCACTTAATGCAGCCTGAAGAGAACCCAGCACAGTCAACATGTCTGACCACTGAAACTCTCGGTGTACTGCAGAAACATCTGGATCATTATACGGATCCTGAACCTTCTTCTTCACATGTTATTAAATGTGATAAATCTGAAGATGAACACTGGAGTAAGAAGGAGTGCTGAGAGCTAAATAAAGACAAAACACTGAATGTGTCGCAAGGTGTTGAAACAGGATAAAACAATGCAGAGGTTTAAGACGCCACGCTGCCTGTGAGGGTCCTGATGGTGGGTTGGGTCTGGATTTTCAGCAGCAGAAATATTCCTGTCCCATGTGCAGCCTCAAAGCGACGATGTTAAAACCACCTCCCACGTGTAACGTTTCTTTTTTAAAAAGGCTCAATCACTTCTTAAACAGCTGTTCACTGTAGTTGTTGATGTTGGTGTTCCAGTGTGATCTCAGATTTTAGAGTTTCTGCAAGAGGCTGGACCCGGGACGGAGCCCTGAGGAACACCTGAGGAAACACACTGATTCCTAGTCAGGTTACCTTGTCAGAGTAGATGGACATGCGCGTCGTCAGACCGACCACAGGAATTCGGTAGAAACCGGCAGTGTAGGAAACAGGTGTCGGAGTCAGGTGGTCGTTGGACTGAGGAGGGTGACTGACGAGGATGGCATACACCTGCAGAAAAAGAAGAAGATGGAAGCGATTCAGATTTTCATTCAAAGTTGCTTCTATTTTCTCAGGAGGTTCCCCTGTAGACTGGAGTCCTGGTTTTGAGCCCGAGCCAGGGGGCTTTGCCCTCAGCACGCCATGACGTCCCATCTGCACATCAACACACAACCACACTCTGTGGGAGCTGAGGAACTGCTGCTGCAACGCAAACCCACCAAGATGAAGATCTGGAAGTGGCACCGACTAAATCCTGAAACTGCTCTTTACTCTTCTGGATGTTTTTTACTCCGTTTTCTTTTTTCATTTTGATTTGATGACATTTCAGCCAATCAGAGTTTATGTGATCTGTTGTGACGCTGTGTCCTGAATGAGCCTGAACTGATTCTTCAGACACACACACACACACAGTTATACAGTCATTATACACAGAGAGAGTGTGTGTGTGTGTGTGTGTGTTGATGTCTCTATAATCCCTCCATCATTCCTCTGGGATGATGGACAGATTACATCTGTCTTTCTTCAGAGAGAGAGAACATGTTAATCTGACAGCGTTGACCCCCGCCCCCGCTGCCATGTTGGCCTCATTCCCTCCACAAAGGAAACATGATACTGAGGATGTTCAACGTGAAAACGTCTTTCTGTTTCTGTAATATTCTCATTTTCTTTTATACCCTTTAAAGTCCACCGTCCCAGCTGTGGGACTTTGGCCTTGGTAGTCCTCCTTCAGGTTCAGGTGTTCTGGACTCCTCTGATCCTCAGGTCACTGCAGCAGCTGTGGCACAGACCTGGTTCAGACCTGAGTCCAACTCACAGTCCATGTCTGTGAACTCAGATCTCATTCAGAAGAACTGAGGGCTGACCTGAGAACAGAAGCTCTCACAGATCGTTTCATCCACAAACCAGACAGAGGAAAGTGAAGCCGCCAATAAACAGGAGACAAACTGCCCGAGACAGAGGAGCTGATCGTCCTCCCACTTTCACTTTCCTTTGTTTTTATGTCTTTAATCACTGATCTCTATCAGAACTGTTGTATTTGAATCATCTGAGGCGTCGTGCGATCGGTCTCAGCATGTTCATAGTTGGTCTCTGGTTCATAGTTAAATCTCAGTTTGTCATCTGCAGTGAGACGAACTCAGAACTAGCTGAGGCTCTGTGATGGTACCATTTATCATATTCTGAAGCACATGAATTGATTAGTAATAAACCTAATCAAAAGAGGAGCTTATGTTACATAAATATGATTTCTCTGAAATGATATCCTCCATTTTTCTTTTTTTAATTCTCATTTTATTTTTGTTGACTGTTATTCTGATTCTGATTGTTGAGCCTCAGCCTCTCGTACCTTCCTCCTCTGCATTTCACTCAACATATTCAGCCTATGGGAACGAGACAAATCAATCTCACTGAAACAATCTGATGCCGTAACTTAGTGCAGAGGTACACTTTAAACTGTCAGAATTAAAACTCATTTTCAAATGTGAATCGGATGGGGATATACTGGTATATACTGGTATATACTGGTATACTGGAAAGATTCTCATCTCTGTGGACTCTGAAACATCATTCCAGAGTCCATCTGCTTTTATCTCATTTTAAAACATCACATTTAAATCAGAAACATTCAGTTTATTAAAGCACACAGAGAAAAGGCAGCTGAGGTTTGACTACTACATTACCCACAATCCCTCTCTACTGACTCCTTGGTCCTACATCACATCTTATCTGTTTGTCGAGCCATCTCTCCTTCCCTCCTCTCTCCTTTCCTTCCTTCTTTCTCTCAAAGGAAACACTCTTCTTTCTTCTCCATTTAAAACAAACACATGGCTTCATGTACAGTGGATGATGATGAAAATAGCACAGCTACGACGAAGGCAGACTCAGGCTGAGACTAAGGATTATGTTCCTTATTAATCCAGTCTTTTTAAACCACAGAGACTGTTGTGGACTTGAGGAGAAGACCTCTGCAGGATCCCACACAGACCATCAACGGTGCTGCTGTG
>JBBMJY010000024.1:456019-468182 GCA_037833715.1 Toxotes lorentzi
AAAACGAGCTGGCGGAGTTCTGGAACAACATCTATGGACAGATGAAACAGAAGCCAGCCTCTATCAAATGACAGAGGATTTTCCGTAAAATATTAAATGTCATGGTTTAATCCTGTCCGGTGAACGTGGATGTGAGTTATGTGATTTGCTGCTGTACCTGAGGGGTCCTCCAACCATCCGGTTCAGGTTTAGCTCAGAGCAACTGGCAACCCACCGTCACGGTCTGTGAACTGCCGTTTAGGAGTTTGGCGATGTGGCCGCCGCCATCTTGTTTTTTTGGAGCCAGAGGTAACCATATTTTAATAAGGGGGGGGGGCTCTACACCCCCACCTACACCGGCAACCGGACTACTTCAGGCTCTCTGCCACGTCGGGGTAAGCTGCTAACAAAGTTAGCTTCCATGTTAAAGTGATCTTAGTCGCTAAATACATCAGTAAATATTACATATAAGAGTTTACTAGGATACACGTTACGTAGTGTAATCATGGGTGTAAGCTAACTACAAGCTAACTGTGTATCATCACCCACAGCTGCAGGTGAAGGCTCACAGGTTTGTGGAGTGTAAAGGCCACATACAGTATGTGTACTGTATGTGGCCTGTATACAGTATTAAACAGTATATTTGTAACACTGGTATTAAATCACAGACCTTCAGTACACAGTCTGTCCTCCTAAAACATTCTACAGTGGTTACAGCAGGAGTCACATCTGGCTCCTGTAAAACACGTCTGCCAGATGTCAAACTGGGAAATACTTTGACTGTGTTAGAGCTGATTCAACACTTAATTCCAGTTTAATATTGGTTTAATCCTGTTTACTACCATTGACTCTAACAGCAGCAGAGGTGAAGTCCAAGGTGTAAGACTGAACGTGAATACTAAGGACAGAGAACAATAAACTTAGAAACTTTCATCAGAGGAAGCTGAACTGGATCTCAGTTTTCTGGCATCAAATGGCAGCAAATACTCTGCTCCATACACGAGGTCTTCGTTCTGTTGGCACAGGTTGTTCAGTTTTCAGTGTGGAAACCTGTTGAATTAAAGTAAAAGAAAAACATTTTAGCTAAGACATGGTGGAACACAATGAATCATATACACCAGCTGGTCAGGCTTACAGTATTAACTGAACAAACTCTATAGCCTCCAGTCTGTGTGCCGGTGCTGCTGGTGAACTGGGGATCTGTTCATGAAATGTAGTGAACTTACTTCTTTCTGTCAATCAAACAGTCACGCCCCCAAATATACCGCTCTAACAGGTCTAATATTTAATTTATTAGGGAATTATTTTCAGATGGACAACCAGGAGCGACTTGATATTGACTTGATATTGACTTATTATTGACGTATTTCAAGTGTGAAATCGATGATTTTTGAATTGGAGTCTATTGTGACAGAGATGTTTTGGAGCCAGCCCCTAGCGGCCCTCAGTGGTATTGCACTTTAAGACACTTCCGCATTGTCTTCCTTTTTCAGACGCGGTGTCAACAACGTTTTTCTATGGCACAGACTGATTTTCAGTTTGAGTGTAATAAGAAACAGCAGATTCAGCTCTTCTTCTTCTTCTGTGGTTTTTAAGTCACATTCATCACCCTGTCCGCTGCAAGCATGCACGGTTGCCAGGGCAACAGGGATGTAGTGCTGGATCCTTATTGTTGTTGCCACGGAAACAAGCATTTCCACCCCTATTTCCCACTCCCCACCACACAGAGACACTCACGCACAGTGATGTGATATCTGTGGTCTGTTTCAATCCGTTTGACCACAAACAGGTGTGTTCACATCAGTTCATGATCTAGATCTGAACTGGTTCCAGTTCAGGTAAGCTCAGAATCAGGTGTCAAATATGGAGCTAGGATGGAAATAACACATACAGTTACTCTCATTACACTAACACAGCCATTTTCTGTTCCTCTACTTTGAGTATTTCGAACAAAAAGAAGTCATTTTAAATTTTATTTAAAGCAGTTGTAGTGTATATTTCTATACATCTACTGTATAAAACAGTGCAAACGGTGTTTAATGTTCAAGAGGCTGTAAAGGTGATCAACCTACAGAAAATCATCAGCTGAATCTGCTGGTACAGGTACAGGTAAGGATGACGTCATGGATCAGGTTCCTGTTACAGTAACAGTCCCATTCACTGCTCCCACAGACAACATTAGTGAAACTCTCCTGTGAAGGAGAGATGTCAACTACAACTCCCAAGGTGCATTTCAGCAAAGAATAGCTAATCACAGTCCTTAAGATTGTGCCACAGGAGCAGCTAAAGGAAGTTCTGGATCAGCTGTTCTGATTCACAGCTCAGATTGACTTCTTCTCTATGGTAACAGCCATCCACCAAAATGACTTAGGACCAGAACATAAACCTACAGGGCCCTCACGTGGTCACGCTATCCAGGAGGGTCCTGAGTAACATCGAGAAGATGGTTTCAAGAAAAACGTGGAAGCTGAGTTCTGTCTCTTTTCTGGTTAATTCTTCTGAGACCACACTCAGATGTATATTCACACACGAGCTCAGAGATATTCATTAATTAAATAGTTCTATTATATGACGTTATCGTCATCATCACGTAGCACAGAGGGCTGATGTTTACGCAGCCTTTGTTTAACTGGCTCACTTTTTACTTTCTATATATTTTTAGACAAGTAATTTGACTTTTATTTGAGTAAAATGTTCTGGTACTCTCTCGATGAAGAGGTGATGACTGTTAGCCTCTGTCTGTTAGCTTCTGTTCATTAGCTTCTTTCCTCTCCGTGCGAGCTCAGCTGTGACCATGAAGTAGGACACGTATGACGTCATGGCTTTATCTCTCTGGGGTTGGGAATCATGAGGAAAGTGGCCAGTGAGTCAACACAGACACACACGGACACACACACATAGACACACACGGACACACACACAGATACACACACGGACACACACAGACACGGACACACACAGACACACACGGACACACATAGACACACACGGACACACACACGGACACACACACAGATACACACATAGACACTCACGGACACACGTAGACACACACAGACACACGGACACACACACAGATACACACATAGACACACATAGACACACACACGGACACACATAGACACACATAGACACACACACATAGACACACATAGACACACACGGACAGACACACACATAGACACACACACATAGACACACAGACAGACACACACAGACACACACACAGACACACATAGACACACACAGATACACACGGACACACACGGACACATAGACACACAGACACACACGGATACACATAGACACACACGGACACACACACAGACACACACACACGGACACACATAGACACAAAAGGACACACAAAGATACACACGTGGACACACACGGACACACATAGACACACACGGACACACACACAGACACACACAGACACACACGGACACATAGACACACGGACACACACACTCTGATGCTCTTTCTGTTTCCAGCTGAGTGTGTTGTGAGGCGGACAGAGAGATGCATGCTGGGACGCTTTTGTAGCCTGCTGTGTCCCTGGGGGTGTGTGTGTGTGTGTGGCTGGTTGTACAGTCAGTAGTGTCAGACAGTATCGCTCAGGCAGCAAAGCTACCACACAGTCCCACGTTGATGTAGAGAGTGAACAGATTCAGTTACACTGAACCGGTTCACAGGGAACACACGTGGGTGCTGGAGAGTCCTGAAGATGGATGTGACGCCCTGCTCTGATAACATGGGGTACGCTGTGGTGCTGAACGCTGTGGTTCCCCACACATTTGATTCTGTCTTCCAATCCAAACACTGACACACCTGCTGTCACGAGTTACTGATGCTAACTGTGACTGGACACTGTTAAGAGGTGAGGTTCAGTAAATGACCATTGTGTGTATAAACACATTATGAGAAGTACTCAGAAGCTAAAATGTGACTTTGTGACTCTGTAAACTGAACTTAGTTTTTGGATATGGAGCTAATCAGCTGGTCACAGTGCATTGGACAAAATTTCCCCACAAAGAAAAGAATCGCCGGGAGGATCGAAGGACTGATCAGAACATCTCTGCTGAGGATCGATCTGAGGAGGAACGGAGACAGAATGATAACATCGGGAGACAGTCCGAACACCTGTTGAGAATACTCCATGCATCTGCAGGGGATGACGAGCACTGAGTCCAGACTGATCTGGATAAATTGATCGCGGATCGACAAATTGCTTCTCTGCATATTGACTGTATTGTCCCTCCTGGCCTGGAAGAATAGCTCAGCAGCTGTGCTCCCATCAAACTCCTATGCAGCTCACATCTCCCTTCAAGGACTGATGATCTGACCTGTACCATCCTGTCAGTCTCAGTCAAACAATCAAAAGGCGGGAGAAACGTTTTAGCTTAGACAGGAAACTCCAGGACCGCACACCTGTACCCCACGGGAACTCCCAGACCTGATGTCACTGAGCGCGCGGGCATCTTCTTCTTCTTCTCTGGGTTTTTGGCAGGTCAGACACTAATCTGCCTCATTACTGCCCCTCAGGTTTAAGACTGAATTGCACCTGTAGAGGACAGTTGGATTTTGATTGGGACCACAGCCAATCAGAGTTCACCTCAATGGGGCGGCACCTGGGACCTGATTGGTTGAATGACAGTCAGCTTGTGACCTCTGATTGGTCAGCTCTCAACGTTTATATAATGAACAAAGTCCCATTACTAAACTGTGTGTGTGTGTGTGCGCTGAGAGGATCAGATGCTTGTTGGTGACCTCTTACTGTCAGACACACGATCTGTATAAAACCTTTGAAAACACACAGTGCTTCACAAAATCATAACAATCACAATGAGATCCAGCAAATAAGAATTCAAAATCAAGACCAGATCAAAGATAAGAAATAAAATATAAAGAAAAGTTTGAAGAAGTCACTGAGACTCCAGTCTGAGATCTTCAGACTGTTAAACGTGGTCCCCTTTAGTCCTGATCCCGGACCACTGCACAGACAGATCACTGCACAGCTGAAGCTTTGGAGACAGTTCAGCAGTGAACTGCATTGATGAAAAGGTGACAGAATGAAGGACTCAGAGAACCTGAGGGTCATAAATCAGGATTTATTTCAGATTTATCCAGAAAACATCTGTATACAGACTACGGGAGGAAACAGCACAACGCACGTCCTGAATGTATCACACATGTTAAGGGTTTTATACAGAGACGCTTTGATTCAGGACTCAAGCTTCACCCAGACATGAACGTTTGAGCCTCAAATCACAAACAAATGCCACAGACATGATTCCAGGGTGAATCCACTCAAAGAGCCAAAACAGCTCAGTCTGATCTGAAGGTGATGATGATGATGATGATGATGACAGTTGGTGTTTGTGACCCAGACCATGAGCCTGTACAACAACAATGAAACCATGCTCTGAGCTCTGCTGCCGTCTGCAGGACGAAAACACCGACTCATGCTGATGCTGACTGAAGCAGAGCTCAGTGACCGTGTGCTGCGTTTGGAGACGCTCTGACATCTGAGCACATTTAGTCGACTGAAGAATTCTCCAGTCGAACAACTCAAAAACACCAAACAAAAGGTAACCCACAAGTTGTTGTGTGTTTTTTAATTTTTTATATGCAGAGTAATTTCACTTGCTTTCTCTCTGTGTGCTTGTAAATAGTTGTTTTTGTTTGCAGCCCAGAAAGACCAGCAACAACTTGATGGTAGCTGATGTGGATCCAAAGAAAGAACGGAGTAAAGTAAACACGGAGGCTGTCACAAAGAAAATGACCTTTTTTTAAAACATTGTATTAAAACGTTGAAGCTGCTGCTTTAACCTCAGAGATGAATGGTGACAAATCAAACACCTGACTGTAATGAACGGAGCGGATTCCAGTCTGACAGCACCTTCACCAACACAAACAGGAATGTGAAGACGTCACCATGGACTCTGGGAAACTGAAACAGACTCACGTATTTAATATCCACTGAATGACTGAGGGATAAGGAAACTAACAGGTGGTAGCAGTGCTCTGCCGGGCCGCTCAGATACACCTGCACTGGAGACAGAACCTCAGTCTGCCTCATTTCAGTTGCTGTTACCTGAAATTTAGCTTTTTCTCTGAGCTACGCAGCATTAGCTCGTCCAAATCAGGAACAATGACAACAGGAATTGTTTCGTGACTGTATTAATTTTTCACAGGAAGTGATGTCCCACATCTTCTGTCAGTGTGAAGCATGTGATGTGCTGCCAACATCAGAACAGCACAGACGTGATGAGGAAGATGGAGGCACACGGCTAAGCAGAGATAACACACCTGACACACCTGAGATCTCTTTACATGACCCCATACATACGATATGAGACTATGGTGAGAACCAGCGTTCATCGTTTCCCTGAGCTCAGGAGACGTCTTCACATTATTAAAGATATTTGAGTGCCTTCAGAGAAGAGGACGGCTTCATCAAACTAAAGCCTCATGAATTTACAAAAGAGAGTTTCAGTGATCAGCAGATGATCAGTGATTATTGATTAACTCTCCAACGTTCACTTGCATTGATTGGATATGTGCCGTTCCTCCTCCTGTTGTCTCTACACCATCTTCACCAAGACATTGTTGTATGGTGAATCCTGCTGCTCATCCTTCTGCTCCTCGTCCTCCTTGTCTTCTTCTTTTTCTTCTTCCTCTTCTTCTTCTTCTTCTTCTTCTTCTTCTTCTTCGTCGGTGCTTTGTGCAACAAGAAACGCCCTCTGGGGTTGTTTGGGCACAGCGTAGTCATCCACCCGGGCGTTGTACGGGTACTCGTGACCTTTCGGGTCAGCAGCCGTACCCATGATCCTCCAGGCGTCTCCTCTCATCTCCTCAGGGTCGTCGTACACCGAGGTGGGGGTGGTGGACTTCTGCCCTCCAGTGGCGACAGCACAGCCTTCGGGCTCATCGTAGATGTGCTCCACCTTCCCGTACGTCGGTCCGAGGGCATCGGCTTTGCTCTGGAAAATGTTTCTGATCTTCATCTCATCAATGCTGTCGTAGAGCGGATCAGCACCGGACTCACGAGGCTGATGGGAGTCTGCCATGACTTTCTTGGCGATGGTGTCGAAGGGGAGAGAGTACTCTGGATCTGGAGCGATTTGTGGGGGGGTGCAGGGGGGAGCCAGGCTGCCTCCTCTCTCCCTCCTCTCCTTCTTGGTGCCTTGTTTGCCGGCGGCCGACAGTGTGATCTGGGAGTACGTCTGCTCCGGGTTCGGGTTGGAGCTCAGTTTGGGGCTAAGGCGGGAGTTGTGTGTAGGAGTGGAGGTGGGGCCTGGGGGCGGGGCCGGGTTGGGGCCGGGCTCAGCATGGGGCAGAGGGCAACTGGAGATCATCTTAACCTGGTTCTTACGAGGGGTGGGGGCACCGCGAGTATCCAGGGTCAAACTCTTCACTCCAGTCAGTGCTTTGTCGACCGGAGGCTCCAGACGAGACTAAAAACAGAACAGGAGACAGTTAGAGACACAACCAATCAGGGATCAGTGACCCATCTCATTCATACCAGCCCTTTACTGTCCCAGTCACTGCAGCCACTGAAACCGTCCAGCAGATGGAGCTGTTGAACACATCATCGTGTGTTCATCTCCCATCAAACCTGTTCTCAAAGCCTGAGGTCAGGACTGAAACCGAACCAGACCAGAGGAGGAAAATCTATTTTTCCAAAACAGGGAAGCAGAGCAGTGAACCGTGTCTCTGTTCAGAGCTGTGGTTTGTGTCTCACTCAAGAGACAAGAGAAGATCACTGTGTGCAGATAAGATGGCAGGTTATTTTAATAATGCTGTACGACTCTCCCGTAAAGAGATCGTTTATTGGAGCTTAGTGTGAAGTCCTTCACTTGTTTTATTGTAAATTGTGATTTGAAGTTTTGGTTTGTTGGAAGCTGAATTAATGTTAATGTGGTGAGTGACTGGACCCAGGAAGAGGAAGAGCCTCTGCTCTGATGAAGTTAATGAGGATCTCATGTCCTGGTCCAGGCTAAACCTGACAGATGAGATCCACAGCACACAGCCTCCTTTTTAGACTTGATGAGTTCAAATGAACTAACGTGTTGGGACTCATCACTGATGCATCAGAACAAACCATCAGAACCAAATCTGGGTCCCATCTGAAGAAAAGCTCTGTGTTCTGCAGACAGTCGGTGTCCTACCAGCTGGGGGCGCTGTTGATGCTGTTGCTGCTGTGAAGAAGCAGAGCTCTCTTTGTCTTTGTGATGACTCATCTGAAGATTCGGATGTTCGGCCACCATGCTGTACACGCCGTCATCTGCCTGCAGACAGGAAATGTCAGACTGTCAGATCGTTTTAATGTGGAGGAAAAAGAGCAGCTTCCTGCTTCTCTGAAAGTTTAAATCTAAAGCAATACGTTCTCAGCATCAACCTGCAGATGAGACAGACTTTATTTTGAAAATCTTGAGTTTATTCTGATAATCATGACTTTACTATTCAAAATCCAAACTTTATTCTGAAAATCCTGTGTATTATGAATGTCCTGCCTTTATTTTTGAAACCATGTGCAGATGGCCTGTAATGTCAGCTGACCTGAGCAGCGGGGGGTTGTGGGATATGGCTGCGGGGCTGAGGCGGAGGCTGCATCCTCTGGACCAGCGGTGTGTTGATGGGCAGGTTCAGGCTCTGGGGAGTCTCTGGACTCACCTGGCCCCCCCCGGAGGTCTGTCTGTGGGGAAAGGAGATCCTTTGCAGGTTGATAGCTGCTTCCACAGCCTGAAACAGGAAGTTCCCCTGTTTGGTGTCAAACTCAAAACTCCCCTCGCCGGACTCACACCTGCGCCCCGCCTCGAAGGAGAAGGTGGACTGAAGACAGGAAACAGGGTCAGGATTAAACCAGAGTATCTGAATATTCAGAGTATTCTCAGAGTATCTGAGTACTCAGAGTACATTCAGAGTATCTGAGTATTCCTGTGTCTGTGTTAAATGAAGCTGAATCAGATACGAAGTAACGTCTGTGATGGTTCTGTGTGTGTGTGTGTGTGTGTGTGTGTGTGTGTGTGTGTGTGTGTGTGTGTCACCTTGTCTCGTCCAAAGCGCCGCAGGTATCTGTACGGCCAGGTGTACACGACGTCCCCCGTCTTATCCAGCAGGTGAAGAGCGTCCACATGTGCTCGCAGGACGCCGTCTCCTTTCAGTCTGCAGCGCTCAGACGCCTCCGTCCTCCGGACACACACCCTGAAGTCACGCACTGACACACACACACACACACACACACAGAAATACTGTTATTCCTCTATGTTGGACAGGTTTCTGGCTCCGGCTCAGACCAGTCAGGAGCCTACACCTACTCAGCTGTATTATCTGACGGCTGTGTCTTATTGTATCAGTTGTGTCTTATTGTGTTATTTCTGGTCACTGGTTGTGTTGTTGTTGTTTTATGTCACTAAAATACAAATAATTCTAATGAAACTGACTTTAAAATGTTTGTAAAGCTGGTGTCAGATCTGTAGCTGATCCAGGGAGAGGAGGAAACAACGCACACACACACACACACACACCCTCTGTGTGTGTGTGTGTGTGTGTGTGTGTGCTGCAGGTGTCTGAGGATGTGGGGAAACAGTAGCAGCTTCAGGAGCATCGTGACCTCAATCACATGAAGAAAAGTCCTTATTGTGGTGTAAAGTCCTGCTTCATAAAAACCTGAGCTGCAGCAGCTCGTCCTCACTCGTTCACATGTGAGTTCTCTTTACAGCTGCTCTCCTCACTTTCCTCTGTTCTTCTCACACTTCTCTCTCAGATAAAGCCTCTGTTTCACTGTCAGTTTGTGTTCGTATGTCTGTCTGTGACTTATTGATTGGTTTATTGATCACACTCATTGATCAGACTCGTCATTATGTGTTTCTGTGAATATTAAAACTCCACCTCAAAGTCAAACAGTCGTTAATCAGACCTGTTGTTCTCCAGCAGCTGTGCAGGAAAGGCCTGATCCTCTCAGAGTCACAGAGTCCTGCTCACAGTCACCAGCAGACCCCACAGTCCGACCCCGGAGTCCGACCCCACAGTCCGACCCCACAGTCCGACCCCACAGTCCGATCCCACATTCCGACCCCAGAGTCTGACCCAAACATTAATGTACAACCAGCAGCACCCCCTCCAACAGGTGGTGCCCTAGGTGACTGCTTAGAGCCGGCTCTGATCATATGATCTAATAATTTAAGAAGCTTTTCTGAGTTCTTCTTCTTCACTTCCACTGCTGCTGTTGAGCTCAGCTTCCTGTTGGCAAGCAGGAAGTTTGTCCTGTGAAGATAAAAGCTGAGGACGCCCTGCAGCTGCCCGTCACTGCAGTGCTGCAACACCCTGCCACACACTCACCGCAGCAGGAACTCACTCACACACAAGTTTCCAACAACACACACCAACAACTGGCCCTCAGAGTGTGTACTAATGTACTAATACATAACGACAGTAAAACGAGAAAACCACAGTGGAAAAGCTGAGTGTCTGCAGTGAGAAGCTGTTCACACATTCAGCTCTACAACTTCACACACAAAGTCAATTTAACTTTTTTCTAAGTTCCTGAAAATAGAGAAAACAGAAACTAAAAGATGGACGTGGAGTTCTGTACTCCAGTGCTATTCTGAGGTACATTTACTGGCCTTTTCTATTTTATGCTTTTTCACACTTTACAGTTTCACTCAGACAGTGCACCGCCCACGGGCCCACGTTTATCTGACAGCTGCAGCTCAGCTGGTCTCATGTTCTTCAGATAAAAGTGAATTTTCCAGCTGATCAGTACGGAGTCAGTGAATCCAACCGATGAGCTTCAGGTCAAAGCTGCAGGTTTCTCACTGCACTGCCGGATTTTTTAGGATGTAATAAAAGTCATGTTCTGTGCCTCAGGCTCCGTGCATCAGTAATAACATCAGCCCTGTTTAATAAATGTGTGGTGACAATAATGACTTTGTTCGTTTTTTTTTTTGTAGAAGCTGAGCAACACGTGGAAATTAAGCTGCTACAGCAAAGACGTTCTGGTCGAAATGTAACCGTGACCAGATCCTCGTCCTCATCACCATCCTCATCATCATCCTCATCACCATAAGATGATAAGATGGCAGCAGCTCACTGGTCCGAGATCAGTCTGAGGCGACACATTCTCACCTCGCATCCTTTTTGTACTGACCCCAGTTCGTGAGTGGAAAACGCTGTGTGCACTGTTTTTGTGTGTCTAACAAGGTGTGGACCTCAGAGCTGGTGGCTGTGTCTGACATCACAGCCACCAGCTCTCAGTGATTGGTCAGCTGTTTGGAGGTGAGAAAGTGGGCGGGGCTTTGGGCTTCTCTCTCAGCTCTGTTTTCATTCTTCACACAAACTATTTCTGTCTCTTCTCATGTTCACAGCAGACAGACACTTGGACTGTGTGAACCAGTTTTCTGACGGATCACACTGACAGAGTTTTCAGTTACTTCATCTGTGTTTGTGTGTGTTTGTGTGTCTGTGTGTTTGTGTGTCTGTGTGTGTGTGTGCAGCAGATAAATGCGTCATTTTGGCCGCAGGCTGCTAAATTTAGCTGCGATGGGAAAAGAGCGAGTGAGAGGAAGTGAGGTGTGGTTGAAGGTGAGACAGAGGAAGTTCTGACTGCAGGTCGAACTGAAAACGGCTGCACGAATACGAGAATGCAGCAAGAGCACGGTCTGAACTCAGGATTCAAAACTTTTCAAAACTTTGTGTCACAGGAGCTTTTGAAGATTTTTGTCTTTGGCCAAAATCTCTCAGGCTGGTTTTCAAGTCTGTGCATCACTTGAATCATGAATAAAGTTTTTAAACGTTAATGAACAGACTGGTCCAGATGTTCTGCAGCTGATGAGACAGGTGATGAGACGTCAGCTGACACTGCTCTAAAAACTGCAGGGAAAATTAGTCAACGAGTCCAAACTACATGATTTAAATTTACACTTTATTTCATGTGTGAGTTTTTCTGATGTGACACAGAAGAAGTTCACAGTGACATTAAGTGAACCACCATCTTTCCTGAGCCTTAACCAAGAGCTTTGATTGTCTGAACCACAGACGGGACTCTGGATGTGGACCTGGTCTTTGGTCTGACAATCCTGTATCTGTTTTTCTGATTTCCCTTCAGTCAAACTGTCCCATTAACAGCAGCTGAATCAGCTGTGATCAGCTCCTGTCTGCAGTGAACCATGGACGAACA
>JBBMJY010000024.1:481599-506707 GCA_037833715.1 Toxotes lorentzi
TGTGTGGGGGTGGGGGAATATATGTTTGGGACACGTGGGAGCGAGACACACACACACACACACACACACACACACACACACACACACACACACACACACACACACACACACACCTTCATTGCCCTTCTATCGGTTGAAACATCAAAATTAATTAAATTTGATTTGACCCATAAAGTAAAATCCTGAAATATATTTTTTGTTGGATTAAACATTTTATATTTCAACACGATGTCAAAAATAAAAAGAAACGTGCAGCAGAAATAAGGAGCAGGCTGAAACTGATCTGAGAGCAGATTCTTCAGCCCGACAACAAGACGGCGATTCAACCTGTTGATGAATCAGAGAAATCTTCACCAGACAGAAAGAAAGAAAAGAAAGAAGAAACATGGAGCTGCTTCTGAGCTTTTTTTATTTTCACATTTCATGTCATTTCATGTTTTTATTCCGTGATTTGTTTTTTTTTTTAATGTGAATATTTAATTTGAAGCATATAAAAATATAAAAACCATCTAATTTATCCATTTTAATTTAGAAATTATTTAAACATCAGAAATCAGTTTCAGAAACTCTCCGCCGGCCTCCGCCGCTCCTGCCTCGGCCTCAGAAGCTCCAGGCGGCCGGGTGAGTCCTCCAGCCGGCGCTGCGCTCTCCTCAAGCGGCTTCGCCCCCGTCCTTGTCCCCCGCCGGGTTCCCCGGAGCTCCGTGCGTAACGGATCCGTGCCAAACGCCGAGGCTGCGCGCTTTTGTCCCGAGACACAGAAGAGAGAGAAAGGAGGGAAAATCCGGGAATAATGGCAGATTTGCAAATGTTTTTCAATTGATTTGACTCAATGAACGCGGGGTTTTCTTTTTTCTGTCTCTTTCTTTCTTTCATTTCGAGGAGCTGAGGAGAGTTTGGCTGCTGCAGCCGCGCACGCGGGCCGAGCGGGAGTTTATTAGTGGAGAGCCGCGTTTTTATTGAAGGCGGACACGCTTTAATGAGCTTTTTACAACAATAAGCTCTCAGTGAGTGTGTCCCGGTGTCCTCTCCGCCTTTATACTCTCTCTATACAGCCAATAAGAAACCACTTTAGTCCCGAAAAGACGACGGGAAGTCAGGAGGCGGAGGGAGCGGCAGGTGACTGGCACGCGTAAAGACAAGAGAACAACAGGAGGAGAGGAGACAGAGAGGAGCGGGAAGAGGAGAGAGAAGGAGGCAGAGGGGATGATCTGAGGCTGGAGAGGAGGTGAAAGGAGAAGTGAGGAGGAGGTGGTGGGAATGAGCACAAATGGCGCACTAATATTGTTCCGCTAACGTGATTAAGCGCTGTGCTGCGGCCTCATTAGTATTCATGCGGCCGGACAGACGCAGCATGTGCGCCGCCAATAATCCTCCTTTAAAAAGCCTTTTAATAATGATGAGCAGACGGTCAGCTGCTCGGGCATCCAAATCAAACGCTCCCTCTTCCTCCTCTCTTTGTTCTTAGTCAAGGTTTTTCCTTTAACAGCTTTTCTCACCGCTCTTCATCACCTTCATCACAAGAGCGCCTCGTTTGTTTGAGCGGTTTTTGAAGGGAACATGAATTTGGTTTAATGTGACTTTATCGGTCTGAGACATCCTGTCCAGGTGTGTCAGCTGTGGTCTCTGTCCCAGACTCCCACATCACCAAACTGTTCACTTCCTACGTGTTTCATTCGTTTTCGTACGATCTCCAGGAGTTCGGTTTCCACGGTTCTCTTGCTGGATCAGGACGGATGGTGGTCTTAAATGTTGAAGCGTGAGACACGTGAACGTCTTCAGTTCACAACCAAAAACACCAGCCTCAGTGACCCTGACCTGAACCCTGACCTCTCACTGCTTCCAGGGATTCATCCTCTGGAGCTTCCACAGCTGATTTCCTAAAAATCACTCCAGAAACTCTGACGACTAAAATGTTTTTCAACTCAGACGTTTGGGTGAGAATAAATCTGAAGACTGGAACAATCCATGTGTGTCTGAGCTGCTGATTCTGTCCTCAGAGTGAAACAGACCGAAGGGTCTCGTACCTGGAGCCCGTTGACACACTTGGTTCTGATGAGTCGTCCACCAGCTTAGACGTCCCCTCTCCGTAAAGGGTGTAGTAGACCAGCACTTTGATGGACGGGACCGTGGAGGTCGTGTAAGGAAGCTGAGAGTCTCTCTGCAGACGAGGAAGCAGAGACAAACAGCTCATGAGCACCTGAACAGTAGCTTTGATTTTCTTTGTGAATAATTTGAGATTCTGACCTGAAGGTGGCGCTGGAGATAAAGTCAGGAGATCAGCAGGGTTCATCCTCTGAGGAGCAGGACTGTGTCTGTTGTGTTGGACATTAGGACGGACAAACATCACAGCTGTTCAAAACCAGCTCCACAGAGAAACAGTTCTCCCAGTTCACTGCAGAGTGCAGTGTGCACGTCCTCTATGGAAAAGGGTGGTGAGGGATGATCAGGGGTGGGCCAAAGATTTAATGTGTCGTTCCTACAATGGTGTTGGACTCGGGATGGTCGTGTCTTGTTGCTGATATTTAGATGGAACTATCACTCTCACCTTTTCAGCCTGGCTGTGCCCCCACCCCGTTACACTCCCCCCATGCAGCTGTTTCTGTTTCTGTGGATCAACCTGCACACGATGTTTGTTCGTTAGCACCGGTTTGGTAGAACTGTCTGATAAAACACTACACGTCTACAAACTGGGCAGAACATTTCAGAGTGTAAAAATCCAAACCATGATGCTTCCTGTAGAATTAAGCATGTGACGCCTCAGACAGGATGAGCGTTACAGGGGTGGGGGTATTCACGGACTGAAAACATTACACTGTCACATACGTTCAGCTGTCCACATACTTTTGGCCGTGTAGTGTGCTTGATGCAGAAGGTTCAACGACCCCGGCTGGTCCCTGAGCTGCATGGGGAACATTTGGACTCGATCCAGATCACCATTACTTTAATCTTTAATCAGGGCTGACACACACACACAGTTCATCTGTACTTACCGAGCTCTTTCCTGTACTTTATGACCACCAGCACTCTGCTCTACACCACAACCCACACCCACACTCTGCCAGTAACAGTGGAGTCTTCAGTTCTTGTTGTTTCCTGTCTGATCCATCCATCATCTCTCTTTCATCCATCTCATCCTCCATCCCTATCACTTATCTCTTTCATAATAAAAGTCCCTTTCTCAGCCTCTCTGTTTCACTCTCATTTCTGATTCTGTCAAAATAAAAGATTTCGTCTTGTGTCTTGCAGCTTCAAACGCTGCCAATAAAAACAAATAAAAACAATAAACAATGCCCAACATCCAGTTTGAGGTCTCACAGTCCAAAGTGACGCCTTCACGCTCAGAGTTCATTCTGAAGAGTTTCTCAACAGCCGGAGTCAGTTTACGCCGACATGACCCTGAAAACGCAGGAAACACATATCGTCTGAGTTTTTACAGAGAATTTAAAGTCGCTGACCCTCAGCTCAGATATTCATCCAGCTACGATCCAGCTGTTTCCTAAAGACAATCAACGCTTTTAATGATCAACTCGAAAAATATTTCTGGTGTTCATACTGTATATACTGGACAGAGGATTAAAATTACATTTCTCTCAGACCCACAAGATAGAGATAAGATTAAAAGAAATACAAAGAACAAATAAAGGCATAAAAAAAAGAGGAGCATTTACCTACATGCTAAACTCTTCAACAGCTCGTCTTCCTCTCATTCATCCATCCATCCCTCAGTGATGTTTCATGATCCCTGGAGGTCAGCAGGTGTGTGTGTGTGTGATTACAGTAATGTCTTAATGACAGATGACATCACACCGTCAGTCAGACCATCTGTCTCCGCTCTGGGAACATGAATAAATGATAAATCCCACACTTCATGTCAGGACATGAAAAGATTCTGTGATGAGAGCTCACACACACTGACCCTGTGTCAGTCTGAACACACACACACGTCGGTCCTGCAGCAGTTGTGAGGACCAGCCTAAATGTCCTCACAACAGTTTCGAGCTAAACTTTGTCCACACAAACACAGAAAGACATACACACACACACACACAGATTGCTCTGATCTGAACATTAACACAAATAAGGCCTGGTTACAGAGTGAAGTCTTCATGGTGGCGTACTGACTGCTCTACCTGATGTGACAAACCCGGCCCAGGGAGAAGTAATGCATGTGGTCCACAATTACATATTTTTGGTTGCTTGCCTTTTGGCAGCCCTCAGGTGAGGGGTTTTGTTAGCTGCACAGCGGTGAACCCAGGTAAACGTGGTGCTGAGCGAACGAGCTGAACTGATTTCTCAGTTCTTCCATTGGCTTACGACTTTACATTCTACTCTCTGAGGACACTGGCCCCTGTCTAGTTTGTCCAGCGGTGTGTGTTGCACTGGAAGATTGTTAAGTTTCAGGTCGTTTTCTGGACGTGTAGTGGGCAGAACCTCAAAAGATCAATAATGAACTCTTTGTATCTTATTTTTTAACCCATGAAAAGAAAAAATGTTTTAATGGCTGACTTCAGTAAGTCAGCCACCATTCCATGGCTTGTTGCAGTGTCCTTAGACTAATAATTAAACAATGAACACGATCCTGTGAGATTTCAGTTTCACATCATCCTTGTATGATCTGGACTACAGCTACTGCAAGGACACAGGACAAAGATAAATCTGGTGCTCACGTGACCCCAATTACAATTCATCTAGTAATCTGGTCATAATTTTGTTGCACATGTACAACTTCTCCGGGACAATGCATTGTTTTCTGAGACGCTGTGGTTAAATTTACCATATCCCATAATTTAGTTTAATGTGCTTTTTACATTTTTGAAGTCCTTCGTGTATCAGAGATAAAAACACAGTCAGTCAGAAAGAATGAGCCTGTTTATTAGCCCTCATGTTAATCATCATCATCATCCATCTTCCTCTTCCTCAGCCACCGACAGTCTCGTGGCTTGGCTTCATACACAACTCTATCTGTCTATAGAATCTAATAGAAAAATCTGCAGGTTACAGTTAGGACATCTGTCCATTAGAAAAACAACAGAAACCATGAAACCAAAAAGCTCCCGGTCACCCCTTCAGGACGAGGAGTCGGGACTAGGAAGATCTATACTGGAGTGGACAGGTGATGTGTCCAGTCCTGGTTCTGGGATGTTGGGGGGCTTGCGGTAACCCGTTGGTCCACAACAAGCCTGGAACCGGGTCTGGACACCAGGCCACCGTCCACTCTAGTGTTTTTTAATAATTTTCCAGGGATTTAAACCCATTCACTACATTTCTCCTCGCCTCGGAGCCACCATGCTAACAAGCTGTGGGACTGTTCAACACGCCTTTTGTAATCACATGGTCCGATTACTGACGTGTTGAAGAACATGACATCCTGTCAGCTTTTTAACGTGGCAACATCCAGACAGAGACAGACAGACAGACAAGGAGAAGGGAAAGAGACAGTTAGCCTAGCAGTCTTGAGAATATAACATACTCAGCTTCTCGTTGCAAGTCGGTTAGACACAACATGTGAATTAAACAATATCATTTTTAACAGGATAACAAAGTACATTTGTTTTACTGGAGAGCATCCGCCAGAGAGTGGAAATTTACACAAACCATATTATCTTATCAACAAACTGAATATTCATAACTGGATTAACAGATTTAAATAGACCCCTGTACAGGAGAACTCATTATTATTGTTGTCATTATTATTATTATTGTCATCATCGTCATCGTCACACGTACAAGAAGCAGAACCACTGATTCAATATTCAACTCAACAACAGCCAGATCTCCCTCAATGCCAGACAAACCTCTCTGTGGTCCGACACACAATAAGCTAACAAACACACAACGCTCTGAAATAGAGCCAACGCACAAAGACAGATAACCACACAGATGACAAACAATGCTAACAAATGTACAGCCAAGGCTGGAGTTACACCTACGAAGATACGTCTTTGTGAGTTTATACAAAGAGTCAGACTCCCACAAATCAACAATAAGCATTAAAAAAAGCTAATTAGATCCGAAATCTTCTTGGGAAGTGGGTTTGAAACAAAAGCAAAAAATACTTTATGTTCGTACATGTATAAAATAGCCACGCAAAAACTTCTCCACAACAACAACGCACAATGTTCGAGAAGCATAATCCAGCTTTAACATAAACACACAACGCTAATGCATACACACCTGACAGCTAACGCACACTACTAACAAACAGTTAAGGCTGGAATAATACTTCTTCAAATATATGTCTTTGTGGATTGATGCAAAAAGGGTGTTAGTAAGTGTAGGTCAAGTCTTAAAATATCAACAATGTGAGTTAAACAAGCTATTGGTAGATCCAAAGAGGAAAGTGAAACAAAAAATACTTTTACATTTGTAAATTATAAATTAAAAAAAAAGCCATGCAAATGACAACTGTGCACGTTTCAGAAGCATAATCCAGCCTTAGCATACACCCCAACATACAGCTAACCTTTTTAGCTGTAGTGTTTTAGCTGCTAATGCCCAGACATACATACAGACTCAGATAACACACGCTGCTAGCAACCACTGATTCCGTTACGACTGGAATAATACAAAGATACACATAAACGTGTCTGTGAATTTTTGAAAAGAGGCCAACGCACAAATCTTCCAAATACAAACATGCATTAAAAAAAGCTAATTAGTAGATCCAAATTCCTGCTGGGCGATGAGTTCAAAAAGGAAAAGAAAAAAATAATTTGTACAAATATTGATTTGTCGTTTGGTCAATAAAGTAAAAAAAAAAAAAAAAAAAACAGTGAAAAATATTCATTCCAATTTCCCAAAGCCCAAGGTGACGTCTTTAAATGCCTCGTATTGTCCAATAAACAGTTCAAAACTGAAACAGAGTTCACTGACGTAAACAACCAGAGAAACCAGAATATATTCCCATCTGACAGACTGAAACCACAAACTAACACATTTTTAAAAGAACTTACTCAAAGTAATCTGTTCATTTTCTGCCGACTAATGATTGCAGCTCCATAAAAAGGTCTCTGAAATGACACTTGCATGTTCAAAAAGCATAATTCACCATTAACAGACAAACAACGTAGAGCTAACACACACACACCACACATCCGACACAGTTTAGCCAATATACACATGTTCACAAAACACACAGTTTAGCTAATGAACATTCAGGACCATTAAGCCGCAGCACACACAACATGTTCACACTGCCAGCGGAATCTGTTTGTAACCAACATACACACCATGTCGACAAAATCAGGAAGAATTTGGGAACATCATGTAGTTATATAAGATAAATGGATATTTATTAGCTAGTTTTAATCATTTTACATTCTTGTGGAAATTCCTCAGCAAGTAAAATTAAATGCAGTGTATAGCATCTTTTTAACTAGCATAATGCAGTGCTGAAATGCTTAGTTAATTAACTGATTAACTGGTCAACAGAAAACTATTTTGATAACTGATTCATATTTTTGGTAATTCTTGGAGCAAAAATGACAAAGTATTTGCTGGTTCAAGATTCACAAATGTGAGTATTTTCTTTGTTGTACGTGTGGTATGGTAAACTGAATATCTTTGGGTTTTGGACTATTGGCAGAACACAACATTTAAACAGTCCACAATTTTCTGATCAGCAGATGAACTAATAATGAAAATAAATGTTGGTTACACTGCTTTGCTGGTAGTTCTATTAACTGCAATTAGGAGACTGATGTAAACGTTCTCATTCAGCTATGTACCGACTATGCGATATGTTGTGAGTGCGACATTAAGCAAAGTTGACTAGCGCACAATTAGCTAAAAGCTACACATCCAGCAACACACACAGGACATACAGAAACAGCTCAGCCACCAAAAATTTCTAACGTGTTCAGTAAAAAAAAAGAACAACTGTTGAGCTAACTTTCAATGCTCACACTCCTTAACTAACACATACTATGTGTACTGAGACATCTTTCTTGTAACCTGTAAGGTCAGCTAACACATAATTTAGCCACCAGTTATTCTGATAACATTTAGCTAACACACAAACACACCATACACCTAACAGAAACACTTCAACCACCACACTCACCCAGCCAACACACAGTTGAGGTAACACGCACCTTTTTGCTACCAAACATTGTTTAGCTAACTTGCGCATTTAGCTAACGCGCTCATTTAGCTAATACATCGCTAAAAGAATCAATAACTTCATTGTTCAACTCCTAACACTTCTGCTACAAAGAAATCAGTAGAGTAGAAATGCAGAACTAAGTTACAACAACAACAATAAAGTTTCACTCTGTAAGAAAATAGTATTTTTCCCGCTTTTTGTAATTAAAGTCGAGGTGGGGAAACGTGGTGTCGGCTGCAGGTTAAATCCTGTGGAGGACACAAAGTGTTTGACCACAGAGAGATCTGGCTTTAGACAACGCAATATAAATCGTCATTTATTCATCATTACATCATAAAAACTAAAGAATCACTATTGAGATACAGGAATAAGAACTATCATCAAACCAAAAAGAAAACAATAAACGCGTCATTGCACCTCCAAGATGGCGACAGGTAAAATTAGATCGAGAACAAACAGACCCAGCGAGCACAGATTTAGTACAAAAAACAGTTTTCTCTGACGGTAAAACATTACATTTCCATCCGACGCTATTAAAATATTTCTATGCCAAAATAAAAAAAAAAAATAACTGAGAGTCAACACACACAATCTGACGCATGCTTTAAAACATTATCATAAACAAAATAATAATAATAATAATATCTGATTTTCTTACTCAAGACTGCTAAGCCTTATACCGGTTTCTTATTGGAAAATAAAACTAGACAAAATATAGATTATACTGGATTTTTTTTTTTTGTTCAAAGCCACACTGATACATCTTTAAGTTCAAGTTTGATAAAAAAATAAAACAAAAAAGAAAAACCAGGTCTACACTGTGGAGAGACCAGAGGCTAGTCCAAAAAAATCTGCCCCACAAAATATCAACTTTGTAAGGTTAAAAAACAGAAAGAAAAGAGTTCGTGATTTTTCAGTTAATCCTTAGTTTTTCTCTACAAAAGGAAGGAGGAAGCGGCGGAGCGTTGCTAGGAAACCCCAATTTCGGTTGCCATCAACGACCATCCGAGGCCTTCAACGGCGAAGGAGGAGCCTCTAGTGATCCTAAAGAGACAGGAGACACTGTCAACCAGAAAGCACAGACAAGAGTTCCGTGTTTGAGCCACCCACCAGGTTTCTGCAGGCTTCACCAGATCAAACGTCCAACAAACCTCACAATGCAATTTAAAACCCATTTTATGTGATAGATGAACGAACTGTCAGAGGAAATGATTCTGACAGTGAGACCTGAGACAGTAATGTGATTTTGAAGTATTTCACCTTTACCAGAGAAAAGTCTTCAGCAATGAGGACTCTCCTCCTCAGATTAATGGGATCATCATACAATCAGGTCAGTATGGTGTTGTGCTTTTTTTTTAGCACTTCCCAGCTATATACAATAATTTCTAGTAATATAATTAATCATTGAATGTAGCCTAAAACTGATGGATAACCATTTACAAAATGAAACTGACTGAAGTTTTTGTGACTTGTCCTCTGTGAGCTGATGATCTTCCTGCTCCTGTAGCAGCAGCAGAGACAGAGTTTGATTATTGAAGACTTTGTACATGTCATGTATCACTGTCTAAGGAATTCAATACTTCAATACTTTTCAAGTCCATCAGATACCCTGATGCATGATGTCTGTTACTCTGGACTCCCCCCGATGGATCTAGGACCAGCAGGGACTTTTTTAAAGGAACCAGCAGGAACCACAGGCAGGTTCCTGCAGGTAAACTACAGGTAAGCTGGCAGGTTCCTGATCGGTTTCCTGTGTGTTACCTGTATCTGGGCTGGGTTCCACAGGTAGGGCTGCTGTCTGTAGTATTCTGCTAATGCTGCAGTGTAGTCTGGCACCGAACTCTGCTGAGACGACTGACCTACACACAGAAAACACTGATTAAAATTAGGGCTGGGAAATATAATACTTTATACTTCTCAGTATGAAGAATTATGAAGTATTGTCAACAGTCTCTGACTGTCCACTTTAATGAGCTGGGAGTAATTGGAGTCTCTTTAGTCTTGAGTTTCACCCCTCAGTCAACATGCCTCTCCTCTCCTTGGTGGAGCTAGTTGAGAGGAGACCTGGGCTCAACTCAGTACTGAGACGTACTGAGAGATAAGTCCTTCCAGCCCTTCTTCATGTTTTTCAGGTTAAAGGAAAACACAGATGTAATAATACTGAATCTAAAAATATACTCGTACTGAACATGACTCAAAGCCAAGATATGAGACTCACACCGAGCTCTGTGTAGTAAAGATGCAAACACAACATTAGTTGTGTTTGCAGAAATCAGAAAATCAGAAAAGAACCAGAAATCTGCCCATGAAGCTAAACAAGAGTCTTCAAAAGGTTTGGAGCAACATGCATAGCATTTCTGCCACTACCGTTACTCTCAATAAAAATCCATAATAACATAACTTGTCCCTTCCTAGGTTGATATAAATGCATATAAATGCATGTTCTGTGTTGAGGACCCTCTATCTTTGTGGTGTTCTTCTGGAACCAAACCTACACCTCAGCTGTTTGATGTTCATCATCCACCCACAAACTAATTTCCCTCTGGGATTAATAAAGTTTATCTAATCTAATCAATCTAACCTTCTCCCTGTTGTGATTTACATTCTTTATCATTTGCTCGGTTTTGTTACGGGACAGAAAAACCGTCGGGTTTCGTACTCTGTTTCTTGTAGTAGTCCTCCCAGGCCTTACTGTAGTCTGTCATCAAGCTCTGAGGCTGGTTCTGCTGACCTACAAATACACAACAACACACAAACACAGTAAGTCTGACAGTGTTCATACTGAACTTACTGGAAATTACCCAACTCAACCAACCCCTAACAATAAACCTTCCACCTTCATTCATTCATTTTTGATGAATGAAAAATCAGATCCCAGGTCTGTATGAATCTACTGTCCTTCATAAACACACAGAGAGAAAAACACACAACTGCAGGAGAATAACACACACGACAGCAAACACCTGTAGAGTGGGTTCACTGTACGCGTTTCAAACTGCAGGAACCCCCGGTGCTCAAAGGTGAGTTAAAAATATCAGCAGAAAATTGTCTTCATGCTCCATCTGACCAGACTTTAACAGACTGTGAAATCAGCCTTTAATTACTGACCCTGCTGTCATGAACAGAGCCATCCATGCGTTCACCACAGCTGATCACTGTTTACTGCAGTGACCGTCACATGTGACGTGGACACCGTGACTGTACAGGTGGACGCCACTCTTCACTGAGTCACAGACACACAACTTCAGATTAACCTCAGAGGTGTTGATCTCAACTAAAACGGCCTGAAAATCCAAATACAGATGATAAGACTGATTTTACAACCTGTGTTACCCTGCTCTGTGTGTGTGTGTGTGTGTGTGTGTGGACTTGCCTAGCTTCTTATAGTACTGCTCCCATGCTTTAGAGTAGTCCATCTGTCCTGTCTGTGCCATACTGTGACCTACACACACACACACAAAGAGAGTCTTAACTGCTGGACTCAAAAAAAACTGTGTGTGTTTACGTGTGTGTGTGTATGTGCATCTGTGTGCATGTGCAGTTTGCTGTGTGTGTGTAGGTACACACCTATATCCTTTATCTACACTGTTCACTGAGCTAAGACCCAGAACCAGGTTCAGCAGGACGTTACAGCACGCTCCTCTGTTATTAATTAAACCAATTTTAATTCTGCTTTATCGTCCAGTGAATATAAAACTTAACAAATGTCTTTTTCTGTACCTGATGTGTATGTGTGTGTTTATGTAAAGTGTGTGTGTGTTACCAGGGTCTTGTTGTCCAGGGTTTTGCCAGCTGGTCTGGTAGGTGTTTCCCCAAACACCTGTCAGGAAGGTTTGACCACTGCCACAGCTACACACACACACACAACACATACAGCTCAATAAAACACACTGCCCGGTGCCCAGTTACTCAAACACATGTACACAACAGTTGTGTGCCAAAGTTTGGACACTTTACTTCGAACAGACTTCTACATGGTTGGTGAGGTCTGTTTTGGATCATGGTCCTGTTGCTGAAACCAGCCCCGCAGAATGCTGCCCAGACTGTTACACAAACGTCACAGTTACTGTTTAGTCATTTACTATTTTTTTTTTCAGTTGATGAAATGAAAAACTAACAGAGCTCTAACATTTGAAGATAGCCTCATCTTTAATGCCTGTCTGCTGCAGGGGCTGGATTCTCCTCTGTCCACTTCAAAAATCAACAAAATATGTTGTTTGGCCAAACTGCTGCAAACAACTGTGCATCAAAAAGTGCAGTGTAAAGAATTACAAAAACAACATCATCCATTACTCTAAATATCTTCTAATTCATTTACTTCTGCTTCTGAGCAGTGTGGTGAAATCACTGGTTGATGGTCCCGATTTTCACTGTGCTCATTTACAGCTTTTGAGACCAGTGAGTCATCTCACACAGTGAGACATGACATGAACCTGCTGTTCAAATTAGGGATTTTTTTTTTGTGTGTGTGCGTGTGTGTGTGTGTGTGTGTCTTACTTCTGGTGTGTAGCAGGGCCCTGGGTGAAGGGGCTGAAGCCAAAACCTCCATTACTCATAATACCTGAACCCTGCAGGACGAGAGAAGAAAGTTATTTTCTGTATCTTGTTTCACCATGTTCAGTCCTCACATACCTTATTACATTCTACCTTAAATCACATTCCACCTTAAATATACCATTCCACAATCGTCACATTATTGTCTGATGTAGTATAATGACCATAAACCAGTGACACTAAATTAGCTTGAGGTTTAATTTTTCCTGGGTGCGTTTGTACATCGATCAGACTTTAATTTCATGATTTTTGAATGGAGTCTGGTGACCACACTGCTTTGGGCCAAAGTGCAGATGTTACAGTTGGAGGATTATTGTATTTTTTTTACATCAGTAATAATCACTAATACAGTGTGTCATTTTGAGATGTTTAATAATGCTGATTATTTATGACAGGACACAATGAAGTTAGTATTGTTGTCTTGAGGTGCGCTTGTTTTGCATACCCCGATCTTGTCGTCTATGAGCTGGCGGGCCAGGTCCATCTGCTGGGCGGTGCCTCTGATGGTGAAGACCCGAGTGTTGGGGTCGGTGGAGGGGGGAGGGTTCCTCTGTAGCTCCACATGAGCTCCAGACTGCTGGTTAATACTCTTAATGGTTTCCCCTCCTACACACACACACACACACACACGCACACACACACACAGCATTATACCAGCATTTTGACCCCTGTGTCTCTCATTATTCACACAACCTCACAAAGGAACAGGAGCCAGAAGGATGAACTCTTCCTCAGCCCCAGAGTCCTGATCCGCTGCATCGTGGCTCAGATCACAAACTGGTCCCGCTCAGTCCAGTTCAAACTGACACATCAGCCTGGAAACTGGATGCTGAACATTTAAACAGGAGTCACTCACTGGTTGAACCAATGAGTCTGCCACTCCTCCTCCTCCTCCTCCTCCTACGCAGAATATCCTGAGGTCATTAACCCTTTATTACCCAAATGAAGAAACCGTTAATAGACCTTTTATGAGGTGAAGAAAGGAGCGAGTGAGTGAGCGAGCGAGTGAGTGAGTGAGTGAGTGAGTGAGCGAGTGAGTGAGTGAGTGAGCGAGCGAGCAGGCTGAAGGTTTTCCTCCTCTGAATAAATCTGAACGCAGACGCACTGTGGCAGAACAGAACTAAACAAACTAAACATCACATTTCATGTTTACACAATATGAACTGTGTGTTAGACAAAATAAATGCTAATTCATTATCTGACATAAACTTTTTTTTTTTTTTATATTTTCCATTTTAAATCCTGTAAGTTTTATTTTGGGCAGCATTATAACCGATTAAACATTAAGTTGTTCCTGATATAAATATTTTTAATTTATAACCATCTAATGTTTAAATTTAAGTCTGTGTCTTTTTGTCTCAGTGTGTCCCACTGAGGAGTTTATGCTTGTTTGGCTGTTTTACTGTAACTGCTGTCGTATTCAAATTAGAGCTGAAACACTTTATTTACTGATGAAAAGTTTCATACTAATGATTTAACTGGAGTCTGTCCTAAAAAAAGTCTCAATACATTCATGTAGTTCTGGTGTTTGTAAACTGAATGAGCCATTTTACATCATTTTATTGACTAAATAATGAGCTGACTAATCAAATATTACTCCACAGATGAATCATTAATAAACTCTAATCTATTACAAATATCTGTCATCTAATCAAACTAAAAATCTAATTGTTTGAAGACACTTTTGAACAACAGGCTTCAGTGAGTGTGTGGACAGTGGGACTGTCCAACAGAAAGTCCTAACAAACAGTACACAAAGAAACACACACACACACACACACACACACACCATATGGTGTCTAAACACTGGGTACTTGACGTCGTTTTTCATTGCTGCTTTTATTTTGTAAGCTGCTGCTCGACCCTCTTGACCTCCAACACACAAATGCATGTGTACACAGACACACACACAGACACACACACACACACACACACACACAGTGGTTGTGGCTGGTGAATGGGTCTGATCGTGCTCTCATCCTGAGTCTTTGTTGCTGTCTGTTGTGCGGTTACTGAGTCGCCTCAGCCGTTTACAGACGTCAGGAAAACTAAAATGTCAGCTGTACCTCGTGTTTAACACAACGCTGCCGTCATGAAAACACTGATCTGATTTGAACAGAAATGAACAGCCAGCCCTGTGGACCACGGTCTTATTTCCCGTTTCCCCAGGCACTAAAACCAATAACGGGAAACAATTCAGTTTCAATTGAGTGATGTGGTCGAGAACAAGTCAGGGATAAACTGAAAAATGAATTACTAATTTAATTTTTGTGAGAGGCAGCAGCATCTGTTGCACTCAATGTGATAAAACAGTTTAATCAAGCAATGATTTGTCAGTCAGACACAGAGACTATAAATGAGGCACAGTTAAGCAATGTACTCATAAGGATGACCATGCTGACAGCACAGACTGCTGGGCCCTGCAGTGGGCCTCATAAAGCTAGGAGCCACAGAGACCCTGCTCTCTATCCCCGACCTAACTCACCTTTAATCTGCCTTAACTCTCAGGTAAAGAGCAGAGACTGACGAGGCCTTACACCTGCTCAGGTCAGAGTACAGCGGAGGATCTTTCTGGCTTCACAGGCAGATTCATGTCAACGCTGTGGCCTACACACAGTCAATGGTTCTATCACAAAATCTTCGTCTCATACACTCTCTGCCCGCTCGGCTGTCCAGCCACCATCACTGTGTATCTGGCTGCACCAGTCTTACTTCCCACAGAGAACAGGAATCAGTTCACGTACCTGTGTTTCTGCCAGAGGAACCAGGGTCTAAATTAAGGTCCAGTGATAGTTTTAGACCTAAAAAAGTTCTTAGCTGAGGGGTAGCACTTTCTGAAGGGGCGAACACCGCTGACTGGTAAAGTACGCTGGTTTTCTGTCGACTTGGCATTTTTAAAAAACCTAAAACTGCTTTGTTGTCCATTTTTGCACACATGGTGTAAAAGGCAACGTCATACGTTTGACACACGACTGAAGTAACTTGTTTTTGGCCCTGCTCTGGAAACACAAATCACAAAGTGCTGGAGGAACTTCAGGATCATCAGGAAATTTGAATTCCTGCACCTTATGAGAAACTTTTCATGAGTCTCGGCCCTCGATCTGTCTGATCAGATGAAAGGACAGGGTCGGTTACAGGAGACACGGGGACACGGGACAAGAAAAACCAACAACACAAATACACCTCAGCCTCCCGAGGGGGGGTTTCTGCTACAGATGCAACCATTAGTTGACTGATTAATGGACAGAAAATTATTTTGATAACTGATCAATCATTTTGAGTCATTTTTTAAAGAAACAAAAACACTGAAATCCTCTGATTCTGGATTCAAAGAGGTTTTACATCGTCATCTTTCCACACATGAGCACTTTAGAGACAACACCCACAGCAGCACCATCACACTCTGTCACACATTCATTTCTGTCTAAAACACTGAAGCAGATTTCTCCTCCTACCTTTGCCGATGACCAGGCCACACTTGTCAGCAGGGATGGTGTAGGTCACTTCCTGTAGAGGACCAGGAGAGCCCATAGTCCAATCACCACGACCTCTGACCCTCCCGCCCCGCAGGGCTGAGCCGAAACCATCACGCTCCTACAAAAAAAAAAAGGAAAAATGAAAAGGTTTATAGTGCACGTCATCAGTGTTCAGTCCAGTCTCAACTCCTGTGTGTGTGTTTCACCTGAGCGGTCTGGATGAGCTCATTGATGAGGTGGACAGCGTGCTGACAGCGGTCCGGCTGTCCCATCACCATGGCAACACGCTCTGGACTGATACCATCATCTGGATGACAGACAAAGAAGTCAGAGGTCAAAAGGTCAGAGGGTCAACACAACCTGGATCATACATGGTTACAAAACACCTTGAAACTGAATTAATAAACAGACTGACTGTGGATTATATGCGTTAAACTTGAACAATAATAATAGTAAACAGTTTTAAACTGGATCACACTGTTCAAATAGGTCTGGTTTTAACTGGATCATACTGGTCTAAAACTAGATTAAACTAGAACAAAAAAGACCAGATCCAATTTGGATCAGTTTTAACCGGACTAGTTTCAAAGTAGATCGTACTGATGTCAACAGACTTGTTTTAATCTGGATTACACTGGTGTAAACCTACTCTAATACAGATTATACCAAGTGTAAACCAGATTTGAGTTGACTAGATTTAAAGTTGATTATACTGATGTTTGAAGTGAATTATGCTGATGTAAACTCATTACTGCTCAACTGGATTTTAAAGGTGCAAGCAGACCAGCTTTTTATGGATTTACTGGTGTAAACAGACCTGTTTTAAACTGGATTCGGACTCCTGCGTCATTCTGGATCTTCTTGATCATTTCTCCATTTCTGCCGATCACAATACCAACAGCAAACCTCGGAACTGGAACCTGGAAAAACCGAAATATCTTTTAATATTGATTTAGTGGAGACTCATTCCTGCTAACTGCTAGCAAATGCTAACAGCGTGCATTTGTGTGTGCGTGTCGTACATCCAGGCTGGTTCCTCCCAGTCGGGCGCTGAAGTCGTTGCGTCCTGACCTAAAATCTCCGTCCTTCTCCCTGATCACTTCCAACACCAACTCCCTCGCTGCCTGAAGGAGGCGAGGGAACAGAGTCATGTCAGATGTGTTTGAAAATTAGACTGGGTTCAGATTAATTAGTTAGAATTAGTTTAAGTTGCAGTTAGGACCTACGGAACAGGAACGTATCAGCGAGGGTCCTCACAAGTTCACAGTAAAACGTGTACCTGCACTTTGTACGGGTCTCCAGAGATACGAAGGGGTTTGTCAGCTCCTGTCGGCATTGGACCGTCCTGGATCATCATCATCTTTACTCCTGCTCGCTCCTGACACACACACACACACACACACACACACACACACACACACACACACACACACACACACACACACACACACACACAGTTAAAGGGAGAGCCTCGGTGTGTGTTGTCGTTGGTCGTTGTCTCTGCCTCATTCTGCTGCGTTCTGTCACACACTGTACCTGCAGCTGTTTGATGGTGTCGCCTCCTCGGCCAATCACCAGCCCCACCTTACTGGCCGGGATCAGCATCTCCTGCACCGAGGCCCCACCCTCTCCATCACCATGGAAACCTGGACCGTTTCTACAGCGGTCCACAATCTGGACCAGCAGCCGCTTCGCCTGCCTGTAAATGCAGACACACGAATACACACACAGATACACAGAGGAGTTTAGCAGCAGGTGGAGGTGAGGAGCTGATGAAGTGAGGAGGTAAAGGTGGATGTTTGGAAACTTACTCGATGCTCTCCGGAGTTCCGGTCAGAGAACACGGCCGCTCCATCAGACCTCCACTGTCTGCACACACACATACATGTAAGTTACACAGGTACTTCAACCTGTCCCTCCATGCTGCCTGTCATCAACTTCATCTTTCCTGACTGTAACTTCAACAGATGTTCAGTTTTAGAACCAGATGTCAATCAGAGGAGCAGCAATGTTTGAACCTGCTGTTTAAATATATCTGAGGAGTGTTGGCTCCAGTCTGGAGTGAAGACACGGAGACACTGAGACAGACTAAACCCACAGAGGAACTGAGGAGGGTTCTCCAAGATGCTGGAACAACCTGCCCGACAGGTACCTGAGAACCTGTGAGCAGGTGTACTGAGGAGAACTGATGCTGGTTTAAAAGTGAAGAGGGGCCACAGTAAATCCTGATCCGATTTAGGTTTTTCTCTTTGAAGCAGTTTGGATGAAATTAACTGAGAAATAAAAACTATTCATGGCTTTATTTTTGAAAACATCCTCACTTTACTTTCACTGTTTGTATCCACGCTTCGTAACAGTAAATGGAACTAGACAGACGGTCTCACCAGCAGCGATCTGGATCTTGCAGCCGGACTCCAACTGGATCCTGGTGATCTGTTCTCCTCCTCTACCAATAACTGGAGGAGGAGGAGGAGGAGGAAGAGGAGGAGAAGGGGGTGGAGGAGGAGGAGGAGAGTAGAGTTATTTAGGGAGAAATTTTATCCTTCATTCACATGTTCCTGTAACAACCTGCAGACCTTGACGAGAGTGTCTGCATGTTCTCATCTGTTAAAAGTTAAATGTCATTTCTAAGTCAAGTGGATGATTCAAGCTCAGTTTGAAGGAAGTATTTCAGGTGATAAGGTTCTACCTCAGATTAAAGGTTCTAAAACAGAACAGACTTGGTCACGTGACCATGGTCATGTGAGCAAGGTGAAAACATTCTAGGTCAAATGAAAATGTGCCAGATCTTAGCAGCTGCTAAGAGTCTAGCTCAGGTTAAAGGTTATATGGAAGTTAGTAGGACAGGTGAAAAGGCTCTGGCTGCTGATAAAGGTTCTAGCTCAGGTGACAGGTTTTAGTTCAGCTGTAAGGTTCTAGCTCAGAAAGTTGCTCTAGGTCAGGTTAACGTTCCCAAATTGAATCAGCTCAGCAACTGTTGAATTCAACAACCCTGGTCTCTATGGATACGGGACACGGGGGGAGACGTCTCTGTGTTCCTATCACCAGGCCAGAGACAAATTTGAATCATATCCAGTCACACTGATGCTAATGCTCTTGTTCTAAAACGTCTGAACTACAACTTCATCAAATCTGATGCAAAAGAACAGAAGCAAAAAGATGCTACATCCACTTTATCCATCTGCAGAGCCAGGTGTGCCTACGAGCTGCGCTGCCTCCTGACAGGTGATCTCACCGTAAAATCTCGATTTCTATCACTACTGACTCTGCACACGATACAACTCAGACACTGAACTTCTACCTCCAAATGGTAGAAAATTTTATTGCACAGCCACAGAAACAGGCAACTTCGCCACTGCACCAACTCCAGGGGGTCGGCAACAGGCAGCGCAGACGTCCGTGTCACACAGGCCAGTAAATTGACGATTGGAGCCATTGGGTCATGTGACCACTCGTCTCACTGTGGAGTAATTCA
Organism: Toxotes lorentzi; assembly: GCA_037833715.1. Lineage (NCBI taxonomy): Eukaryota > Metazoa > Chordata > Actinopteri > Toxotidae > Toxotes > Toxotes lorentzi. The sequence continues at coordinate 501,210 of JBBMJY010000024.1, forward strand.
GGGAAGGTAAAATGACTGATTTCAGTCGTTCATGTAAACACCCGTTTTTGATGAAACAGCACAAGCAAAATGACTTTTTACAACGATGGAACACAGTCTACGACTTCAAAATGGCAGGGTGGGGTTCTGATGACAGATACGGCTCGGTACCGGGCGGTTTGGGTGGAACGGGTTAAGGGCTCTTGGTCAGGTTCAGGATGAGATGGAGTAGTCAAAAATAAACATTAAAGGGCTGAAGACTGGATCACTGTTCTGGTCCAGACAAATTCACATCAGTTCAGCTGCTGCTGAAAACTAAAATCTGATTGGATGACAAAACCCTCAGACACCTGACCAGCAGCACTGACTGAAAGGTCAGAGGTCATACTTACTGAAGCCCACCATCCTGTCGGGGACCTTGTAATCCTCTGTGATTACCCTGCTGTAACACACACACAGACACACACATTAACATCCAGGTCACACAGAAGCCCCACAACCCTGTGTGTGTGTGTCAATAAGTGATTATGTTGATGCAGACTGTAGGAGGGCAGATCTATAACACTTATCTACTGTTACACCCCGACACACACACTGATGTCTATTTGCAAACAAAAGTATGATGCATGCTGAATGTCATTATCTGTGTGTATGTGTGTGTGTTTGATCAATATGAAATGCTGGTCGTACCTTTGATGCCCCATGGCTGCTAGCTGGTTACCTACTGAGAGACAGAGACACAGATTAGACATGAATGCACCTTTTACTGCAGCATCAGTGATCCGGTGGAGCTGCTGAACAAAACTAACCATGAGTCTGTTCAGATAATCGTGTTGCTGCAACAAACAACCAAGAAAAAACAAAACGTGCTTCTATTTTCAAAGGACAGCGCCCAGAATTATTCCATCTAGTTCTCCGTGTCCGTCCGAGTGATTGTCCTCAAATCGCATTCACCCCTGTACTTAGAGCTGTTCACTCGTGATCAGATCACCCAAGACCATTGTTAATACCAGGTCTGAACAGGGCCTACGTCAGGTAGAACATTCTAGTTTAGGTGGAGGATTCTAGCTCGGGTTAAAGGTTCTCGGCCTGGTAGAAGGTTCCAGGCCAAGTAGTAGGTTTAAAGTCAAGTGGAGGGTTCTAACTCAGGAGAGACACGGCTCTAGCTCAAGTTAAAGATTACTGGTCCAGTGGGAGGTTCCCAGTTGGGTGAAATATTGTAGCTCAAGTAAAAACATTAAAGTTGAAAAAGTTCTGGTTGGATATTTCCGACCCTTTCCCTTCATCTGCTCACCTCCATCCTCTCCTGGTCGTTTCTGTCCGGGGTAGTACAGCGAGGGCTCAACACTTCCTGCGGAGCTGTTGAGGTGGGACATGGCTTCTCCGCCCATCTTACCCACCATCTGAAACCCAGACAGAAAGAAACAGCTGTAACACCTGGATATCAGAAGAGACTGACTGGATAAGGAGCTTAGGTGCAGGGAACAATTCAGGTACAAATCAGTCTCAAGTCTTAGTTATGAAATCCTGAGTCAAGACTAACAAGCCCCAAACCAAGCCCCAAATCTTAAATCACATCCTAAATCACAGCAGATTAAGTCCCAAGTCAAGATCAATAAATTAATGACAAGACCGACAAGTCGCAGAGTCCCACGTCAAGACCAACCTGTCCGAAGTGAAGTCCCAGACTGAGTCCCAAGTCAATTGACAGTAACAAATCAAGATCAGGTTCCAAGTTCCGGGTCGGTGGCCAAGTCATGATTCAGTATAAACAAGTCAAGACCAACAAGTCTCAAGATAAATTCCAAGACGATACCACACAGTACAAAGTGAAAGTCCAAAATCTAACAACTCCCAGGTCAAGTTTGACAAGTCCTCAGTCAAGACCAAGGTCAAAGTCAAATCCCAGTCTGAAATCAGGCTCCAAGTGAAGTCCGACTCCTAAGCTTTGTGTTTTGAGTCTTAAGCAACTCGTCAAACAAACAACTCACTGCACCTTTACAGAATTTAATGTTGTTCATTAATGCTGCATCATTAAACAGAACAACATTAATAGCAAAGAGAATAACAGCCCAGAAATAATGGACACCCTTTAAAATATGTCCACGTCATGTGACTGGAGTCCACAGGCCTGAAATGGTGTTTTCAAATGGGACTATTAGCCATTTAAAGTGAATTTACTATTAAAACAAAAGTTAAATGTGGTGATTTCCGATGTTGAGCATGCATGAAGAAGAAAGGAAGCACATTTTTCAGGCAGAATGACACGGAGCCCGTTACTGAGTGAATCTCAGTTTGCGTTGTTGATGTTCCAGCAGAGCTCGGTCCAGCCTGAACAAACTGCCGTCACAGTGTTTTCTTCCTCCCTCCTCGTTCTTTAACAGGAACCTTCCTAATAAGGTTCCTGGTTTGGCCGCAGACCGACTGAGCTCCTGTGCCGAGTCGTGTCGGAGCAAGCAGCTGCTGCAGATGTGTCATTAATAAATACAACTGATGACACACGTTCAGCGTTGAACCGTGTTTTCTCTGACCTGCATCTAAAATGTCATTCATAGTGTTCAGTGAGATGCACACTACCTGTACTATAGTGTTTGTAATGTTAGCAAACTATTTTCAGTATTGATTAACCTGCAGATTATTTTCTCTTTTAACTGAGAAAATAAAACCCTTAAACCACACACGTACAGAAGCTGGAACTAGGGAATGTATAACAACTGATCAATTGCCAAAATAATTGCAGATTGATTTTCTGTTGATTTACACTAATCGCTTAAACACTCATTTCAGCCCTTGTTACCTGCGACTGTACGGCCGGTTTAAAACTGAGCTGACTAAAGCATGATGTGCACCTGACATGACTACAGCGTGTTTGCTACGTGTTTACTCCGTGTTTCAACTATGCCATCGTACACACTGGAAACGTGTCACAGTCAGAGCATCTTCATCATCATCTTCATTTTCAGCTGCTTCATTAATCTGATGACCTGATCTGACACTTGAGAGTCGTGTTTACAGGCGGACTGTGCTCTGAAGACCAGCTATCAGCGGCACATGTTCCAGTCATTTCGTCCTGCTGCTCTCCGGCAGCCTGTCACAGAAACGTCAGCAGTGCTTTTCACAGTTGTTCAGGTTTTTCTCGCTTGTCTATTGACTGCACACACACTGCAGCGCACTCACAGCTATTAGCTTTTAGCTGCAAGCTGACCTCACCTTGGCTGGAGAGCACACTGAAAAACACTGCTGCTGCCGCCGCCGCCGCCACACACACACAGGAAGGTAACCTTGAATGTCTTCATGATTACATACAACGTGATTGATCGATCAGTCAGCTGCTGAGCTGAATTCTGATACATCTTGTCTCATCGCTGTACCTACTTATGATGGTTTAAAGCCTCCTGACTCATTAATGTACTGAAGTATCTGCTCTTTGCTGTGAGCCCTACTGCTCATTTTCCTAAGTCAAGCTGTGGAAAAATAATCAGCAACTATTTTAATATTCAATTAATTGTTTCAAGGAAAATCTGGTCCATGCTTCTCGCACAACCCTCGTCAACTGTCACAGAAAATTCAATATGGTGATGTTTTCAAAGGCAGATAAATTCATCCTGTTCAACCACACGTCCACAACGGGGTCTGACACAGTTCACCGTCATACACAACGAGTTCTCACAGACACAACAAGGCTAAAGAGGACGACTTAACCACACACACACACACAACCCCTGCACGCTCAGACTGCCCTCCCACAGCTGCACCTCCTCCTCCTCCTCCTCCTCTGATGTTAGACAGTAACATGACATGAGCAGAGGCTCAGCAGATTTATGGTGAAGATGAGCGATGGAATCAACACGGCTCTGACATGAGTGTGTTCATCAGCACTGACTTCATTAAAGCTGGTTTTCACAAAGAGTCTCTTCAGTATCCGAGTTCCACTGAGGTCTGAACGGCCGGTTCAATGAAACAAGCAATCTGAACGGTTTTAGACAGTTCATTGATTAGGTGAGAAAATAACCAGATTAACTGAAAATAATCGTTGGTTGCTGCCCTGCATGTCATCATGGAAAGCCTGTTCCTACAGCGGCTTTCACTGGTCAGTGTTTCCTCATACAGGGTTTCTGTCATGAGTGTTTCTAAGAGCTGAAACAGGTTCCTGTTTTCTGCCCAGATTCTGAGATAAATGAGGATCTTCTGCTGATCTGAACACCTCAGCATTTAAAGAAAGACAATAAATGTGATTCTGTTGATCGACTGACAGCTTTTTTTCTCTGCACACTTTCTGACATGAAGGAAAATCACAGGTGTAAATAATAACATGAACATCTGAATTTTGGGGTTTTGGTTTTGTTCATCCACTCATTGTTACTGTTACTAGTACCATCTGTAACAGGCTCTGGGCAGCCCCACCTTAGCTACTGTTAATGTATATCAACAGCAGTTTTCTTTTACATTAACCAGGAAAGCCTCGTGGAAATTAACTAATTAAATTGTGTCACAAAACAACCACACAGACAACAAGACAAGAGACAGAACGACCACGAAGAGACAAAATGATCAACAAAAGAAAAGACACTAAAGGACCACAGCAGAAATATTTCAGATTATATCACTCTGTGGTCACTGAGACTCACTTAAAACACTTTGGGTGGATTAACCTCCTGAGGGGCCCCATTAACCCCCACTGTACGGGTCACTTCCCCAGAAACCCAACCAGGGCTGAAATGATTACTTGATCAATCGATTAGCTGATTGACAGAAAATGAAGGCCGTAAATGAATGGATAAATTATTAATCATTTGACTTTGTCTAAGCAAAATTACCAAAAACTCTCTGGTTCCAGCTTCTCAGAGATGAATATTATTTTTTTTCTCTCTGACAGTGAACACAGCATCCTTGGTTTTTAACCGTCGTCCAGACAAAACAAGACGTTAGAACATGTTCATTTGAATGACGAGACATTTTTCATTGTGTTCTGACAGTTTCTTCACTGATCAATCAGCCGATTAATAAAGACAAAGCCTGTCAGATGTATTGATAATGAAAATAATTGCTGGTTGAGGCCTGTGACGGAGTAAAACGACCTTACTGAGCTTTTCTAGATGTTCATAACTCAGCACACAAACATTTAAAGCAATTTGATAAAACACAACTTTACGAACACAATGTAAACGTGTGGCTATAAGACCAGGACCACAGCATGGAGGACGGAACACGTTTAACACAAATATGCAGATAATCAAATGATTTACACAGAAACCATGTGGCATAAACCTGGGCCCGCTGCCCGCTGCGCCCGCCTGTTGATCCAGTCTTGTTTGCCTGAAACAAACTTCAGCACAGATGAATCCAGTTTATCAGCGAGTGTGTGCACACACAGGAACATGCTGCTGGTTCCCACACAAGCACAGAGAGGTGGTTAAACGTCCTGTCTGTCTGTCTGTCTGCCTGTCTGTCTGTCTGTCTGTCTGTCTGTCTATAGGACGCAGACACACCTCCCCTCTGCTGTATATGGTTCTGAGGCT
>JBBMJY010000024.1:506807-516807 GCA_037833715.1 Toxotes lorentzi
CTGTCTGTCTGTCTGTCTGTCTGTCTGTCTATAGGACGCAGACACACCTCCCCTCTGCTGTATATGGTTCTGAGGCTCTTGCATAACACCAGCCTACTTTCTAACCAACTTACAGTAAACAGCAGCCTATACGCGGAGGGGAGGGGTGGGGGTGGGGTGGGGGGTCCAGCTCTCATATTAAGTGTTGGGAAGCGGATGAGGCTTTAACACAGTGTGAACGCACACATTTCCGTGCACCCCCGACCCGTCGAGCACTGTTTGTGTGTGATTAAAGTCCTCACCGTTTCCACCGTGTTTCTGTCCCACAGCCCAACAGGTTGTCTGCTGCCTCAGTGACACGTGTGGCCAAACTTCTGTCCTGCTCCCAGCCCCCCACCCACCCTGGTCCCACCGCGCTCCCCTCCGAGTGACAGCTCCACAAAGTCCCCCTAAACTAAGTCCCGGACCGTGTCAGCCCGGACAAAGTGTGCAAAACCCGCCGCAAGTCCAACTCCGAACAGCTTTCCGAGCTAGTTAGCATGCTAGTGTGTTTGTGAGTGTGTGTTGACGGAGCATAAGTTCGGAGCAGCAGCAGCACAACACGAGAGAAATCGAATAAAAGTGCTTTGGCTCGATCTAAACGGCCCGGTTCGGCCCGGAACGGGTGTGTGCTGAGCCCCAGTGGAGTTGTTACCTGCCGGGCCCTCTGTAAAACATCGGCCAGGCCGTCTGACTTCAGCCCCGGCTGGTTCATCGAGGCCTGTCCCTGCACCAGCTCCGCCATCATAGCGCCACTAGTTAGCCGTTAGCCGTTAGCTGTTAGCCGGATTAGCTCGGGCTGCTAACTGAGCTGAAGCTGCCGTCAGAGACCGTGTAGAGAAAAGAGGTCTCACTCGTAGGGCTTTTTCAGGAAACACAAGGAAGTAGATCTGTTGGCAAAAAACATGGTGTTTTTTTTTAACATGATTGCGTTTAGCATTCGTTGTAACTTGTATTTGTATAAATTACATTATTTATATTAGTATATCTGGTATAATGCATCTTTTCTCTTTGTGTGAGATGATATAAGATACAAATGTGACGAACCACCACCCAACTTAAGTTTGGGCTTCATCGTTTATCAGGAAACTGGTCGTGGTGGAAGAAGTATTCAGATCTGTTGCGTAATTTGAAGTAGAAATACTCCATTACATGTAAAAGTCCAGCATTCAAAAACGAATGGGGTAAAAGTGCAGGAGTATTATGAGCAAAATATACTTTAAGTATCAAAGGTAAAAGTACTTCTAGTGCAGAACAAAGGCTCCTGACTGTGTCACTGTCATTTTAAACTACTTTATGTACAAATACATCCAAGAAGTGACTGACACTTCTGTTCAATATCGATCAATCTGACAAATATTTTTTCAGTTAATTGTTTTGTCTATAATTATTTGACTGTTGGTCGGACTACACAGTCGATAACTCAAGAACACGATTGGAAGATTTATTGATAATCAATAATAAAATTGTAGTCCGGTTGTTCTCAGAGGTTTTATTTTTTTAGTAACAGAGTGGTTTTTATCGTTTATAGAAGATCTCTGCAGCTGCTCAGCTGTTGGCAACTCGCTGCTCCGTTTCCGCTTCCGCGTTCAGTCACGTGCTTCAGCCAGCTCCACAGGTGGAGAGCAGAGAGAAGTTTGAGGAGGAGGAGAAGAGTCTGATCGATCAGAGTGATCAGTGACTGGACTGAATCAGCTGCTGAATGTCAGTCATTCCTCTGTCCCAGTTGAGGTCGCTATTACGTTTGCCTCTGTGACCTTTGACCTTTGACCTCTGTAAATGTTGCTGTAGAAAAAGATTGTAAACTGAACATTGATTCTGGTGTTTACACTGTGAACTGTTCTGGGTGTAAAATTGATAGTAAAATGAATTAAGTTCAGGTTGCAGACGTATGTATTTATTCATACAGTTTCCCACAGCATGTGTTGAACTGTACAGTGTAAAGTGATGTGTGATTTTAAAAGACAGTTTGAACACATGAAGGAAATAAGTGTTAACTGCAGCTTTGATAATGTTCACGAGTCTCCAAAAACGTTCCTCAAATAAAAATGAGACATCTCGTGTCTTCTGAAGTGTAGCTGAATGAACCCAGGACACTGACGGATGTTGTTGGTTGTTCCTGTGGACACAGCATCTTTAGTTTTGAGTTTTGTTTTCTTCTAACTTCAGGCTGATCAAATGTCACACAACTGATTTCATTAGCACAGAATATAGTTTTTTTTCTGTAAACTGTGTAATCCTAACAGATGTAGACTGATATACTGAGAAAATGTTACCACAGACAAAGTAAAGTTTTAGTAAATGATGTCCATGATGTCCACTGTAGTGGACATATGGTTAATTGTCTCTTTCTGCTTGTGCAATTTCAGCATTTGAGATGTGCAAAGCTGCCCAAAGAATTTTTTAAAAGGCAGGTGTAGAGCCAATCTTTATCTTTGATTGGTTATTTCTTCTCTGATCAGACATGTGATCAGTCGGGTGATCAGGTGACAGATGGCTATAAGTAAGAGGAGGTCACTGTTATATTAAATAAAATAAATCAATCAACAAGTCTTTCACTCTGAAGTTTCTTTAGTCACGTCTGTGGTGTGATCAGTGCAGGACCTGGTCTGGACCGGACTCAGAAAGCTCACAGCAGACGCAGCTCTAGAGCAAAATAACATGTCATCAAAGGTCAGAGGTCATTACAGCGTAATTCTGTAGGAACGTGACTCCATCTTTCAGCGTCCCTCAGAGAAGCAGTTAAACTCTGTAAGAGAGACAGAGTGAGAGCTCTGACTTTAACTCAGGATCACTGAGACACTGAGGACCTGCAGTAACCCTGTGACCTCACCGTGACCTCTCATGACATCAGATAACCTGCCACACACACACACACCTGGCAGGTGGTGTCAGATGGTCAGATAGTTCATGCACCTGATGGATTTGAAGAAAAAAGTTCAGCTGTTTGAGTCTTTACCTTTAAAAATCTCTCATTTCATGAACGACCAGTTCTCATGATTGATTTCTGAAAAGAAAAAGAACCGAGTGGAAACATGTTGTTTATGATCAGAGACACGATGGATCAGGCTGCAGAGAGATCCTGTCCCAGGTGGACTGAGGAGCGAAGGTCTGATGTGGATGAGGACAGGTTAACTGGCCCTGCTGTGTCTCTGAACATGTTACTGAGACGTCCAGGATCGGTGAATCTGAGGTGGATGTAAAGTCTCACTAAGCTATAGTCAACTATATACTGTGTTTGTCCATCACTCACACACACACACACATTCAGTCCTTATACTATCTACTAAACTGCATTAATGTGTGTGCGTGTGTGTGTGTGAAAAACCCCATATGGCTCAACAAATAGAACCCCAATTATTAGCAACACACACACACACACACACACACACACACACACACACACACACACACACACACACACGGTAGTGGGTTTTTCTTGCCACTTAAGGCTGTTAATGTTTCCTGTTGACGTCCAACAACAGGCTCTTCACAAGCCATCATTTTCCACTCTGCTGACCTCTTAATATATACACACACAAACAACACACACGCACGCACACACATACACACACATACACACTCACACACACACACCAAACAGAGACGATCAGATGTTTCACTTTAATATTTTTGTCATTGCAAAAATCATTTTGTGAAATTTCTACATTTAGTCAGTTAGTGGATTGTTTATTTGTTGTTGTATGCACATCGCAGAGAGAGAGAAACAACATTTGATTCCCCTGTATGTCTGACATATGGTGAAACTGACAATAAAAAGCCTGAATAAATGAGTACAGAAACATTAAAGGAACAGTCAGTGTTTTTATCAGACTCAGTGAGAATCTCCGCTCAGCCCTGACTCTGTCTATGGGAAACATAGACAGGTAAAGCCATGTTTTGCTGTGTTTCACAGAGCCAAATGTTTGTGATAACTAATCCCAACTGTTCAGTTAGCAAGCAGCTACCTTTGTCACATGTGTGTGTGTGTGTGTGTGCCAGGTAACGTTAAATTATTTCGCCACAGACACTAGGCTTAGTTTTCAGTTTGACAAAATATGGTGTTGGTAGCAGGAGAGTTGTGAGTATCTCAGTCTGTAGTTTTTACCGCACTGACAAGTATAGCTGGGTATCGTCTGCATAACAGTGGTTATGGAGTGTTTCTGAATAATATGCCCAAAGGAAGCGTGGAACCCGAACCCTAAAACCAGGTCTGAACCCTCAGACAGACCTCTGAAGGTGAGAGGACCAGACAATGTCCTCACTGATGGTTTGAAACAAGATTTGTCCACACAACCACAGACAGACATGTACACACACACACACACACACACACACACACACACACACACACACACACAGACAAGCCTTTCAGTTCATGGACCATTTGACTCTAATACTCGCTCCTCTTTATCTTTAAGCCCCCCTCCATCTCTCTCTCACTGGGTGGACGAGGCCTTGTGTGCCCCCCCTCACCCCCCCAACCCCCCCACCCCCCACTGGGCTCTGCAATAAGAGACATCGACACATCGACCAACACAAATCACCGGAGCTGCTGCCACCGTCTAACAACAAAACAGATACATGGCCAGAAGTATGTGGACATCTGAACATGTGTGTCAGTGTAACATGAGACAGTGACTCTAACAGTCCAACACTCTCCTGGTTTCAGTCTTTGCAGCAGATGCTGAAGCTGCAGATGTTGGATTTGATCCCAGTCAGACACCAGAGCATCATGTGTCATGATCCAGTGAAACCACGTAAAAGTGAAAAAAACAAAAAAGATAACAGGTCTGTTCTCAGGTTTGTGACGAGGAACGTTCAGACGATCCAGGTGGGTTTTAAATGGATTTAACGTTTATTCAGTCAGGAAGGGGCCTGACCAACGTAACATAAGGATCACACAGATCCATTAGACATGAGAGGGATTAAACTTGACTTAAAAAAAAAAAAGAAGTTGATCTCGTGCTGCAGATCTGAGCCGACTGCAGAACGCTCCATCTGCCTCACCTGTGAATGACAGCAGTGACCACACAGCTGAGTGATGGACAGCATCCAGTCTACAAAGTAACGTGTCTGATGCCTGAACTACATTTTAAATATGTGACTGTTAACTGGAGTGTGTGAGATGCAGTTTGGAGCTCAGTAACACTCGGGTGGTTCACTGTCTGTGATCTAATGAACTTCAGACTCACACTTGTCAACAGCTACACAACGTTTATTTTTCTGGAGCGAAGCACTGAGATGATTCACATCCTGATCTCAAATCAGACTGAAGGAACACGTAGTCCTGAAGTCTGATTACATATCAATATTTATAGAATTATATCTCTGACTCTGACCTTCCTCCTCCTTCTCCCTGCTCTTTGTTTGCTGCTCCTCATCTTCCTCACTCACTCCTCTGCTTTGTTTCTCTGCGTCTGGTTTGACGTTTGGTTTGATTACAGATGTATTTTTCTGAATGACACTGTGCTTTTTGGGGGTGCGATATTTTACTGAATCTTATTTTGTGCTCAGACCAGACCTCCAGGTTCGGAGGCGACACAGATTCAGATTCATTCGCATTTACGAGGTACGTACAAGGAACGAGATTTCGTTGCACCAGCTTAAATTGCCCCCCGGGGACAAATAAAGTTTTCTGAATCTGAATCTGAATCTGAAAAGCTCGGAAGATCCCAGTAGTTTAAAAGTTAGGTAAGGAAAGGAAAACACAATAAATTACAACAAAAGACTGCACTATTTCTATGGATATGGCTTTGTAATATAATATACATAAACATATGCATACATTCATCTATATCTCTCTCTCTATATATACATAAATTATATAATATAAAAAGTATATAATTTTTATGGTTATATATTTATATAGTTATTATTATTTTAGCCTGAAAAGTATAAATAGTATAAATAGTTCCAGTTATGGTATACAGTTATATACAGAATGTACAGAAATATACAGAGTACAGAAAAATATAATATATATATGTGTGTGTGTTATAGTAATTGCACATAATTGCACATGCCAGGGGTGAGATGAATAAGGATTTATATATATATATAAAAATATAAATATATATATAAATATAAATATAAATATAGGTGTATGGTCCCTGAGAGAGGTATTGCACATTTTGGAACAGCTGTAGTCAGTGTCCTGTTGAAAGGCTACAGAGCGTTCAAGAGTCTGATAGCCTGTCACAAAAACCAGTCAGGACCCTGGACCGCTTCATGAGAGAGAGAGACTTCGTCAAGGCGTCGCTGCCTAAGAGAACTGGGCCTGTTTCGAGTTTCGACTTGGTTTGATAATACTGGCAGCTGTTGATGAGATGATGTGTCCTGATCAGTCTGAGAGCAGATAAAGTCAGAGGGTCCGACACACGTTTTATTTATTCATTGATTTTATTTTTCATTGATTGGAGAATTAGAAATGTTAGTGGTTCTTTATCAGTTTTGAAATGATGTTGTTTCTGGGGGAGTTAACCCCCACAGCTCCCCTGTAAACCAGACACACAGTTTCCCTTTAATAAGCAACATTTAGGAGATCAGTAAAACGTGTCCTGCTCATAGGCAGTGGACTGTGTATGTCATGTTGTGAATTACAGGCCACATTATCATATAATTATTTGCTGCCACACGAGCCGCTGATTAACGCTCGGCGAGCTGCACAGTGAGCGACACTGGTGTAAAATGTCACCAGTGGGACTGAGACTCCAACCAGTAAAGCTGTAACTCTGCAGAGGGGAGTCAGGCTCAGAGACAGACCGGTACGATCCAGCAGACAGACAGATGATCAGAGGTTTGGCTGTGTTTTACTGTAGGCTGCTGCTTTTAGACGACTCATTACTGCGACCTCCTGTGGACTGAATCCATTACACATTACAGAGACAGCACAGACACGCCCAGACTCATCCCAGCACATTTAAATGTATGGAGCCACAAACTTTCCTCCTGGATCTCTACATTTAAAGTGGTTCAGTTCAAACTGAAAAACCAGCGTGATGATGGACGTCACCCGTCTGCAGGGACGGGAGGCTCGGCTGAGATCGTCCAACGTCTCAGCGTCTCAGTGTCTCTGGTCACAGACAAAGATGAACCAGATCAGGACAGATCAGGATCAGACTGTTTTCACTCCACAGTCCACCAAACTCAGCTGGCACTGCTGGTAACAACAGTTTATACTCAGCTGAGGCAATAAAAAACCAATTATACAGAAACAGGTATAATCAGATATACAGTGTTCAGGGAGGGGGGGATCTGATGAAGGATTTTAGCTGCTGATGCTGATGAGCGACAGTTTGTGTTTCACAGCTTCACACACTTCGTATTTATTGTGTATCGTGTTAGTGCAGCAGAGGATGAGGACAGTAGGAACGAAGAGGAGGTGGTGTGTGAGGATGAGGAGGTGATGAAGAGGAGTCATGTTTATCTGATAGATGTCACAGGGAATACAAACAGCCTGATTTCACCTCCTGTCTGTGTCTGAGTCTAAGTGAGATTAAAGTCTTTACCGCCTGCTGAGAAAACTCACATCAGCTCTCAACACAAGACGTGGTCTGTGTCTCTTTTTCAATCTCCTCCACTGCTGCTGATAGTCTCTGTTTCTCCCACAACAACAACAACAACAACAACAACGCTATTACAGCCTTTGGAAAGGCCTCTGTGTGTCTGTCCTTTTTGTGTATTTCACTTCTGTGTCACAGACACACAGGTTCACCTGTGTCAGACTCATTAATGGGACGTCACCTGGGTGTGACCCACAATGACTCAACTGTGCTCATCAGAACTGGAGCCGGGTCCAGGTCCAGGTCCAGGTCCAGGTCCAGGTCCAGGTCCAGGTTCAAACATTCATTTAAACAATAAAGAAGTGGACGTTTTTTTGAAGTCTTTCATTTCAATATCAAATGTGGTCTCAGATTTATATGAACAGAAATAGAAACAGCTCTTTAATGTCGGAGAGAATGTCTTGATCCACGTTTGTAGTTGAAGGTGTGAGAGAGGCTGCGGACAGCGTCCCAGCCCCGTGTTTTTTCTTACTTTGAAGGACTTTTAAAATGGAAAGAAAACCTAAACCTCAGGGTGGACGGTGTGAGTTCTGGTAGACAGACAGTTACGCAGACAGTCAGACAGGCAGCAGGCAGGCCGACAGGCAGCTCACAGCCTCCATTCACTCACACACTTCATTTATTTGAAGTTTTAATCTAATTATTAACTATTTTGGGGGGGTGGGCTCTTTGTGTCGCAGCAGGCTGGGTGCTGACGGGGTGTCGCTGACAAAGCCCCCTGTCCAAAAACATTTAGTCCAATGTTTTGGTGTCATTTAAAGGTGCTGGGGGGGGGCCTCATGAATACGAGCAGCAGCAGCAGATGGATACCAGATTAGCCCACCCGTCACTCCCTATTCTCCACACTCCCCACCTTTCTTCTTCCACAAAAGTTTCTCTCTTGTTTCCCTAAATCCACCCTCCATCTCCTCCGACTCCAATCACCCCCTCCGCCCATCGCCCCTCTCCTCCCCCGGTCCCCCCCGTCCCCCCGTCACCTCCCTAAGCCTCTTTTATTGCTCATTTCAGCGCAATAAAGACGAGGCAACGCGCCTCCTCAGGCAGAAAGCAGCCGTAATGAATTCATGGGCTGCAAAGGCCTTGATCCCCCCCCACCCCCACCCCCACTGCCAGGGGAGGGACGCTATTATTTCGGAGTATATAGGCTTGTCTATTACCTGTACACACACACACACACACACACACACTACCGCTGAAAAAGAGCCATTTGTTGCAAAAGAGCCATTTCATTGAGACAACCCACCCCCCATGTTATAAACACACACTTTCATTCTCACACACACACACACACACACACACACACACACACACAGTTACAGAGCAGTACAACAGTAACAGAAGGTGGTGAGCCTGCAACAAAGACAGGCCATGAAATTCAATTAGCAGTTTTTAAAGCGAGTGTGTGTGTGCGTGTGTGTGTGTGTGTGTGTGAGAGTGTGTGTGTGTGTGTTCACTCAGCAGGTCTGGATCACTTCTCTCTTTAACTGCCTCACATCAGCTGTCATCCGTCTGCTAATGGACGAGCGTTTCTCTGCTCTGAACCTTCTTAGTTTTTATATTAATAATAATTATAAGAATAATAAAGATAATAATGATATAATAATGTTTCAGCAGTGAAAAGAAAACATTTTTCAGGGTGAACGTTCTCAGAGCTCATGTGTCACAAACATGTTCTTCTTTTTCAGCTCCTGGATGTGAAATCACTGCAGTGAACTAAAGGGTTCTAAAGGGTTCATCCTCTGGAGAACAGGAAGGAGATCAGGGACTTCCTGTTTTAAATGTGTGTTGCTTTGTGGACTTTGCTGACTGGAGTTGCTGAAGATGACTCTGTCCTGGTCTTCAGTCCCACTCTAAAGAATCTCACGTCTCTACAGACTCTCCAGCTGATTCAAAACGCTGCCGCTCAACTTCTGACAGGAACCAGAGCAGAATTTAAGATCCTGCTCCTCAAAGCCCTCAATGATCAGACACATCAGATCCTCAGGAGCTCACGGTTCCCTGTTACCCACTAGAACACTGAGCTTACTGTGGTTCCTGGTCTCAGCCTCCTCCTCCTCCTCAGTCGGACTCTTCGATCAGGAAGTGTCACTGCAGCAGGTCCATCAGCTGCTCTTTGTCCTGATACAGCACACACTGAGTGTGTGTGTGAGTGTGTGTGTGTGTGTCTCTGTCTGTGAGTGTGTGTCTGTGTGTGTGTGTGTTTCTGTGTCTGTGAGTGTGTGTCTGTGTTTCTGTGTGTGTGTGTGTGAGTGTGTGTGTGTGTGTGTCTCTGTCTGTGAGTGTGTGTCTGTGTGTGTGTGTGTTTCTGTGTGTCTGTGAGTGTGTGTCTGTGTTTCTGTGTGTGTGTGAGTGTGTGTGTGTCTGTGTTTCTGTGTGTGTGTGTGTGTGTGTGTGTGTCTGTGTCTGTGAGTGTGTGT
>JBBMJY010000024.1:530714-585030 GCA_037833715.1 Toxotes lorentzi
GTGTGTGTGTGTGTGTGTGTGTGTGTGTGTGTGTGTGTGTGTGTGTGTGTGTGTGTGTGTGTGTGTGTGTGTCGTGCTCACGAGTGTCGACAATAAATGTTTAAAAGCTCATAAATACAGATCAGAGTGAAAGAGAGAATAATAATCCTGTTGAGAGACGACAGGAGGGGGAGAATGGAGGGATGAAGGAAGCAGCTGTTGTCTTGGTGATCTGTCCCCTAATCTGTTTTCTTGCTCTGTCACTCACACGCTGCCGCTCTCCTCCTCCTCCTCCTCCTCCTCCTCCTCTCTGTGTGTGGATGTACAGAAGGAAAACGAATGAATTGTTTTTTCAGTGAACCGTTTCTCATGGAACTGAAACCTACGAACATCTTCACTCTGCAGGATGAAAACATGATTTGTGGGGCTCGTAGAGTTTGTCCATCCTCTGGAGAGCAGGATCAGGATCAGGGTCAGGACAGATGATGGAAACCTTTAGATCTGATTCACCGTCACGTTCCTCTGGAAGCTTGAAATTTCTGAGGTTCAGTCTCAGTCTGAAGGATCAGATCTCTGTTTCACTGTCAGCTGTTTGAATAAAACTTTATTTTGCTTCACACACTCACCTGCTCCCAGTTTATTCTGTGGACTGAAGATGAAAACGGAGCGTTAAACTCCGACAAAGGTTAATCCAGACTTCCTGTTCGCGGTCTGAGCCTCTGCTGTAGTTACACTGTGATCCTGTTGTTTTCCTCCTTCCTGTCACAACAGGACCGTGTCCACTGTCCCCGATCCACAAAGCTCCTGGACCACATCCAGAGCAGCCACCGTGAGCCCGACCTTCTCACCATCAGCCACCGGGCCTGACCTGACAGAAGGAGGAAGCAGGTGTACACCTGGGGAGAACGTCACGGTCGAGAACCTGCAGGAAACAGTTCACCTGGAAGCCTCAGGTGTCTCATCGCCACCTGCACCAGCTGGGCGGGGCGGTGGGAGTCAGCTGCCTCCTGCAGGTCAGCTGAGTCAGCTGCTCAGGTGTTCTCCTCATCCAATCAGAGGTGGAGGCAGAAATCTCAGAGACAGGTATCTGAAAACCTGGACGCAGAAAACCAAAACCACCAGACGGGACTGAGCCTGTAAGGCAGAATCAGCGGAACTGTGATTTATTTCAGCTCCAGAACCTGAACCAGGATCAGGACCAGCACGGGGGGATTTACCTCCCCCTCCTCAGCCCCTCCACACACACAGTTTGATCAGAGCTCTAATCTGAACGATCCATCAGCTGATCGATTGACAGGAAAGAAATCGGTACATTTTTTAAGTCGTTAAAAAAAAGACTCATTTTTGTCTTTTTTGACAGGAAACGAAGACAGAAGCAGGGACACACGGGACCGGAGGACAGGCCCGAAGGACGGGACCGAAGGACGGGACCGAAGGACGGGACCGGAGGACGGGACCGGAGGACCTGCCAGAAGGACGGGACCGGAGGACGGGACCGGAGGACGGGACCGGAGGACGGGACCGGCCTCCACCATCAGGCTTTGTTCCAGCTTCTTGTTCTTTCTCTCTGACAGTGAACGCATCATCTTTGGGTTTGAACCGTGAGGCCTTTTGTTCTGACAGTTTGTTCACTGATCAATCAGCCGATTGATAAAGACAAAGCCTGTCAGATGGATTGATAATGAGAATAGTTGCTGGTTGAGGCCTGTGACGGAGTGAAACGACCTCACTGAGCGTTTCTGTCTGTTCGTAACTCAACACACAAACATTTAAAGCAGTTTGATAAAACACGAAGTGATGAGGGCTGAACCTGGGGCTCCGGGGCTCCGGGGCTCCGGGCCCCTGAGCTGTTGGTGATCCAGCCTCGAGGACCAGGTCTCTAACTGCTGGTCTGAGGTCTGTTCTCTTGTTGTTTTCTCATTAAGTCCTAATTGAGTGTCTCTACAGTGTCACGAGGCGGAGCGGTAAACGGACACACACACACACACACACACACACACACACACACACACAGTGACACCCCCCGCCCCTCTTATAGAAATGTTGGAGGAGGTGATAACAGCTCATTACAGAGTGTATATAGACCCCTACACACACACACACACACACACACACACACTCTGACCATCAGCTCCTCATAACTTCTCTTCACACTCTTTTATTTTCGTGATTTATTTCATTTTCTTCTCTTTTCTAAAACAAATTAACGGAGAGAAAGAAGAAGAAAGAAGCTGCAGCGACGTTACCGGACTCACTGAACGTCTTTTTGACTTTTTGTCCTTTTGTTTAGTTTAAAAGTAAAAAGAAAGAACAGCTGGAGTTTTTCTTCTTGTAAGACTTCTCTTCTCTTTTTTTAAGTTTTGTTTTTCCTGGAGGATTTTTCTCCTCCGGTTCCCTGACACCGGCTCCCGCTGCAGCTCCTCTCCGGCTCCCGGTTCCCTCCGCCCCGCCATGGGCTCCGTGCTGCCCGGGACCTCGCTGGCTCTGAAGCCGGGCTTCAAGCCGCAGCAGCCGCTTTCCCTGGCGGACATCATCACCTCGGACATCCTGCACAGCTTCCTGTACGGCCGCTGGAGGCACGTGCTGGGCGAGCAGCACCACCATCCGCACCAGCATCACCTGCAGCACGAGGACCGCACCGCCCCGAGCGCGAGCCCCAAGACCGCGTTCACCGCCGAGGTGCTCGCGCAGTCCTTCTCCGGAGGTCAGTGACCGCACGTGTGTGTGTCCACGTTAATCAGAGTTCAGAAGATTTAATTTCACTCAGGCCGAGTTTCCTCCTTTAAATCCGCATCCAGTCAGGTCTCAGCGGCTCCTCTGACCAAGTGTCAGACGGCGGGAACGTGTTTCCTTCATAACAACATACAATCATGACAAGGTCATTCAGGCTGTTTCAGACACGTTTCGGTTTGACTTTAACTGGAGACCCGGACCCGAAGCTGGACTCATTTCATCTGATGTGAGAAAAAGGAAAAAAATAGTTCTTATCATTATTATTATTGTTGTTATTATTGTTATTGTTATTATTATTATTATTATTATTATTATTATTATTATCCTTGTTGTTGTTTTTAATAATTCACATAAAGAGCATAAGAGCATCTTCATTTCTTAATTAAAGCCGTGACATGATCTCACGCGCAGATTAATTGTAGAATCTGCATAAAGAAAAATAAAAACAATTTTACATTTCAGTTCATATTTTAACAGTTTTAAAATGTGAGATTAATCTGCCGCCTGTCATGTAATTAATCACTTTAACTTTATCAGTAACCAATCAAACCGATTGAACGCTGATAACCGGGGCTGTGTGAGTCCTTCCACCTGAGCGCCGCCGCCGAAACTCAAAAATCATTTGAACTCTCATTATTAATGAATCAGTTAATGAACCGACCGCCTGTAATTAAAGGTTTAATTAATTCCTAAATTATGTGCAGGTTTTTCGTATGTTCACATTTTTTTATTTTTTTATTTTGTGAGTATTTTCCGTCGCTCTCCGCCTTTTCTCTGTCATTTCTTTAAACTTAACTTTAATGTGAAATTCGTTTCCGTCTTCGGTAAAATTCGTTAAGAACAATTTCAGAGAAGCCGTGAAAAGTTGAATCCGGTGTTATGATCCTCCCGTTTCATTTCCACCAGATTATTTTTGGTTTCTTTCCCTGTGCGGGAATTTCAATCCGTGTTCAGCGGCCGTGAAGTGAACCCGCTGCCTCGCGTTTCTCCTCGTGCTATTTATGAGTTTTTCTTTTCTTGGTTTCTAGTTTTAAATTCGGATAATCTCCCGCGCCTTTATCTGCATTTCAATCTCTTTTCTCCTTTATGTCACAGCCTGTTTCACGCTCTGTCCGGAGCGTGAAACAGGCTGTGACATAAAGGAGAAAAGAGGAGGACACACGCTTTTTATTTCTCTCTTTTAATTTCTTACTTTAACTTCGTTCTCTTTACTGTGTTTTTCCATTTTGTAATTCATCCATGTTGCACATAAAGTCTCACACGTTGAATTCCCTGGCTTCATAAACGCGGTCGTGAATTTGGATTTGTTCCCTGTGCGGAGCTGTGTGGACATAACGCGGGTACTGAAGGAGAAAAAGAGCGTTTAACCTCCTTTTTTCCCTTTTGACAATTTTTTCTTTTCTTTTTTCATGATGCTTTCGCTGTTTCTGAGGAAACGTTGTGTTCTGGTCCGATGAGGCTGCAGCGTCTCACATTTGATTCTCTGTAAAACCTGAAAAACTCAGTGAAGTTCGCAGTCAGTTTGTCAGATTGTGTTTTTCCTGATTTCTGTCGTTTTCTCAAACATGTCCCACTTGTTTGAAATGAATTAATGGGACTTTCTTGTTTTTGTGTTCAGAGGTGCAGAAGTTGTCGAGTCTGGTTTTACCCAGTGAGGTGATAATCGCCCAGAGTTCAGTCCCAGGTAACCCTTCCCTCTTTCTAATCCTGTTTTAATATGAGCTCACACATTATCTTTGTCTTTGTGTTCTCTCTCCTGTAACTGAACATGATTCAGGTTTATCTCACCAGTTCTTTCATAAAACTCCAGAATGATGTTTTCTCCTCTAGCTGGTTTAATAACTGCTGACTGAGACATGCTGCTTTAACAAACCATAACGTCACTGTACTGATTTAAACTCAGGTTAAATTGTTAAACTTGAGCTCATGAATAAGGTTTAAAATGTTTATTTTATCATTGTTTGTGAATTATAGTTTTTTTTTATGTTTTCTCAGACTATAAATGCTGTGCTGCACTGAGCTACTGTCCCAATGAAAGATCAACATGAATTAAAAATACTGTGCTGATAAGTTTTAAAGTGATAACTTCAGAATCCGTCTGAATCCGGCCGACGTCACAGAGCAGCTTCCTCCTCGCTGTGAGTCTGAGATCTGAAAACGAGTGTTCATGTTTCTGCACTAACAGCAGTGTGTTTGTGTTTGTGTTTGTGTTTGTGCTGTTGTTGTGTTACAGGAGAAGGTTTGGGGATTTTCTCTAAAACGTGGATTAAAGCAGGAACAGAGATGGGACCGTTCACTGGACGCCTCATCTCACCTGAGCACATCGACCTGTACAAGAACAACAACCTGATGTGGGAGGTAAGGTGACTGTAACTGCACGTCCGTGGTCACACTCACTAACCTCACACTTTATTTATTTATCATTTTAGTTTGATTTTATTTGATTTAACTAACAGCAGCAAAGCAGCTGTGACTATGTGTAACTACCTGTGACTTCCTGTGACTTCCTGTGACTTCCTGTGACTTCCTAACCAAACAACTTGCTGGCTCATAGTTTTTAACTGAATAACTAGCTGCATGGCTGTGACGCTCTACTCAGCTGCTGTTCTGTAAGAGGTTAACCAGCTGTCTGTTGATTTAAGAAGTGTTATCTATTTAAATAACAAACCAAGTGTCTGACATATCATTAAACAGGTAATGTTACAGGATGTGATCTGAACTAACCAGCTTTTCCTCGTCCTCAGGTTTTTAACGAGGACGGGACAGTCAGGTATTTCATCGACGCGAGTCAGGAGGACCAGAGGAGCTGGATGACCTACATTAAATGTGCGAGGAACGAGCAGGAGCAGAACCTGGAGGTGGTTCAGATCGGCAGCAGCATCTTCTACAAAGCTGTGGAGGTCAGTGAACGCGTCGCCTTTTCACCCCCCCCATAGTAACCACAGGCCCTGTTTTATTCAGAGACTCGATTCATTTGAAATCCAGTCTACAAGTACACATTCAGTATGTGTCTGAGGTCAAAGTACAGAAATATGTTCTCTCTCTCCTTTCAGAGCGTTATTATTAATTAATTATTAGATTATTAATGTTGTCACACTGTGAAAAAGTCAGATGAATTTGAATGAACTCAAACTGCGTCCTCATGTCCTCGTGCTGCAGCACTGCGTCATTTTATAAGCTCCTCATATGTTTTCCATGGATGCAGTGAAACACACGTTAACACACACTCAGCTGAAGAACCAGGTCACAGTAAGTTCGGTCCAGTTCCAGACCAGTTCAGAGATTTGGAGGTATTTTAGTATCGATGTCTTCACAGTGAAGATCCTCTTGATTTTCTTTAATGATAAAATAAAAATAATGATGATCTTTATTTCTAGAGAACTTTTTAAAACCCAGGTTACAAACAGCTTCACACAAAGCAGCAAATTCCAATGAAGAAATTCTGAAATCAAATTTAAAATCTACACAAACCGAGAGCTTTTAGGCGACGAGAGACTTTAAGAGAACCAGAATAAAGGAGGTAAAGAGCAGTTCAGGTAAAGTCAGGAGGAGAATCTGAAACACGGATCCTCATCCCCTCATGTAGAACAGAAGGCAGAGTTTAAATATGAGGCTTTCATTTGAACAGCTTTAGAGCAGCAGCAGGTGGAGTTCAGGTCTGTGTCGCCCTCTGCTGGTACAGAGGTGACCTTTAAACATCTGGTTCAGGTTTAACTCCCACAGCAAAACTACAAAAGAGTCCTTCACAGAAAAATACACGTTTCATGTTTGACTGAAAGACAGGATCAGTTTTCTGAAGCGGACGGTGATGAATCTCCGTGTTTTGTTCCTCAGACCATCCCTCCAGACCAGGAGCTGCTGGTCTGGTACGGAAACTCCCACAACACCTTCCTGGGAATTCCTGGAATTCCTGGAGGAGATGATGAACAGAGCAAGAAGAGCAAGAACGGTAATAATGAGTGATCATTAGTCTGTGAACTCATCCACATCCTGACCGAGCTGAAGCTCTTAATGACACGTGATCATTCATCACGCGCGTCATGTGATCATTGATCACGTGTGTCATAGTTTCAGGATAAAAGCTTCTTCATGGAAAAGCAGGAAACATAAAAACTCACAGGGAAAAACATGGTTGATATATTGAAGACAAAGTTCAAATTCAGTTCAATGAATGAAGTGAACATGACTGAACGTATGAACTCAGCTCAATGTGTTTTTATTTGTCTTAATCAACAAATAAAAAGATGCCGAGTGTCTGTGGGGATCTCTCTAAGCCTGACCTCAGTCAGGTGGTGACTGGTGAAACTAACTTTGAAACGACCTGCAGGTTGTGTTCAGTCTGATCCTTCATATCCGGAACAGCTCACACAGTCTCCACTCTCTGGTTTTAGTGACTCTTTAACTTTCCAGTGAGTCCAGAGTCCACTTTCATCTGTCACCAGTCTGAAACACCTCTGCTCCTCCTCCTCACAGATGACTTCCACACCTGTGAAGGCTCCTCTTCCTCCTCCTCCTCGTCCTCCTCTTCCTCCTCCTCCAGTCTGGGCCGCATGCGTTGCGTCATCTGCCACCGCGGCTTCAACTCCCGCAGCAACCTGCGCTCCCACATGCGCATCCACACCCTGGACAAACCGTTCGTCTGCCGCTTCTGCAACCGCCGCTTCAGCCAGTCGTCCACGCTGAGGAACCACGTCCGGCTGCACACCGGCGAGCGCCCGTACAAGTGCCACGTCTGCCAGTCGGCGTATTCGCAGCTGGCCGGCCTGCGGGCGCACCAGAAGAGCGCCAGGCACCGGCCCACCGGAGACCCCGGGGCCCAGGGGGGAGGCGTGGTGGTGGTGGGAGGCGGAGGGACAGGAGGAGTTCACTCACCTCCTCCTCCTCCTCACCCACCACAGCTGACCGCCGTGCCTCACCCGGCATCGCTGGTTCATCATATACCGACCATGGTGCTGTGATGGGGGGAGAGACAGACAGACAGACAGGCAGGCAGGCAGGCAGGCGGACGGACGGACGGACGGACGGACTACTGACAGACTGACACAGACACATCTTTAAAGTTAAAATCAAGCTCAAACACAGAGACAAACTCAGATAGGAACCTGCTCCCAGACAGGTGGACCTCCTTCAGGTGGACCTCCTTCAGGTGGACCTCCGTCAGGTGGACCTCCCTCAGGTGGAATGTGGTGGTAGTCTGGTAGTTAGTGACCCAGGGAGCCAGCTGATCCAGCCTGAAGTGGCTGATCCTGCAGTCAGGCCTTAAATAATGAAGGACTGAATTCCTCCAACACTTGAATCACTGAAACGTTTTCACTGCTGGACTGAGTTTATCTGCCTGGGTAAGAACTCACAGACAAGACTCCCCACAAGACTGTGGACCTCCACCTGGAGGGGGTGCATTAGGAGCATGCACACACACACACACACACACACACACACACACACACACACAGTTACAGTCTCTGCTTTACGCTCTGATAATGGTCCATTTCACACTGCATGATGAGACAGTGTTCACCTGTGACTCCAGAATAAATCCTGTACCTGTGAGATGATGATGTCGTGCTTTGGTTTGCATGCTAACGGTTCTCTGTAACAGGTTGTAATATGTGTGTTGAAAACTAGGAGGCGCTGCGGTCCGAGCACTGAGGCTCCCTCACAGGAATCACTGAGTTTCTGCTGGAGTCTTCACATGCTAACAGGTGATAGCAGCCTGAACGCTAAAGCAATGTGTTTTCATCTGTACTGACCAAAATCAGTAACTCTGTCAGAAGCTCACCGCATTTCTGTGAGGAGATTTTAATATTGTTATTAATATTATTACTGCTTTATGTCTGTGGTTCTTAAGCTATGAGGCCCACATTGGCCCTCAGTGTCAGCTGACACCTGAATCTACATTTCTAATCTTTGTCAGTGTTTTTACATGGTTCTCTCCTGAAGCCTGATTCTGTAGAAATGTGCTGTTAAATAATCAGACTGATGAAGAGGTGATGAAGAGCTGCCTGTCCTTTGTTCCTCCTCATGTCGTGTAAATAAACTCCAAACTGTCAAAGAGAAGATTGTGAATATAAACATGAGATGTGCTTTATGCTCAGAATTTAATTCAACTGTCACTTTATCTCTGTATATGTATATGTACAAGGTCATATATGACACGTGTATCAGTATATGAAGTATGCTATGTTGACTTCTATAGAGGACACTGTATTTGAGCCTATTTACTCCTAATAAAGTTTTACTTCACCTCGAGCCTCTGCTCTGCTCCTGAGTGTCCAACTGTTTCCTTCTGCTCCCTCAGTGATGATGTGATGAGGATGATGGACTCAGTCTGTGTCCACCCTGTATGGACCATGCTTTATCCACTGCATGTCCTTCTCCTCCTCTCCTTCATTCCCAGCTGTCCTACCTCCTTTTCCTCCTCCACCCGGACCCCCCGCCCCCCCTTCCTGTTCAGACTCTAACAACAGATAAATCATCAGTGGTTTGTTCATGCTGTGGCTGTAATGATCTCTGCAGCCTCTAGAGGTCGCTAGAAACTTTAAACATTTCGTCTGGTTTGACCGATGCAGGCGTCCAGTCAGATTTTTTACTGCAGAGTGAAGAGAAAACAACAAACTCTGAACCTGATCCTCTGCTTTCTGATTCGACAGCTGACTGATGAGCTGATAACAGGAAGGCTCAGAGTCAACACTGTTAGGTAAGAAGAGAAAACACAGGCTGAGCAAACTAACCTTTGAGACACATACACACAAACAGTGTGTATGTGACCTGTTTTCTGATGACTTGCAGGTATTTGACAAATAGCTGAGTTGATCAATAAGTAATAAGATCTAACTCGCTGCCGCTGACGGTCAGTTGTGCGTCTGCAGTGCTCAGTGTGTGTTTCTCCTCACCTTCAGGATGAGGGTGTGTGTCCTCCTGATGTGTGTGTGTTGGCTCTGCTGGAGGATCGAGGCTCAGTCCAGATCGTAAGTCAACGTAGTTTTCATTACTCATTAATCTCTGCTCTTGTTCCACTGGTGGACGACGTAAATGATGGTAAATGAAGAGTTTTGTTCATTTGTGCAGAATGTTTCTTTAAAACTGTTTCTTCAGTGCAGATTCTCAGCTGCACTCATGCTGCAGAGCAGTGGGGTGCACACACTCTGAATGGAACAGGGGCTGAAAAGAAACAGGGGCACGGAGCTTCAGAGTCAGTCCTGCTGTTTGTGTCTGTGGCCAGTTGTTGTAGCTTCAACAACATCCCCTGTAGCACAAACACATTTTCCCCTTAGACCTCCATTCTAATTATAAAGTCTGCGACACCATGGAGTGCAAACAGGTCAGCTGTCACTGTTTGGATCAATTTTTAAACTTTTTTCCGTCTGAGTTCGGAGAACAGCTTTGGAACTGGAACAAATGGACGCCACATCGAAGTCCAGAATTCAGTTAGTGGTTTCTAGAGGACATCTCAGACTCCGCTGCACCTAAGCTCAACTTTGGTTATGAGCTGTATGACAATATTAGTGTGCCAAAGTGCAAACTTCAGCATTTATAGAACGATCCTTCACTGTTATGTTCCACCCCAACACCAAGTACATACAACCAGACCTGTCACATTAAACAAGTACAGATGCCGTGTGTCGTCCTGCCCAGGTATCTGATAACAGCTCCTCTCTCGTTGCGTTTGGATGCTGTGGAGACAGTGGTGCTGCAGTTGTTTGGGTTTTCGGAGGAGGTGTCGGTGTTCGTGTTCTTGAAGACCTCCATGGCTCCAGATCACGTGGTTCTAGCTCAGGAGGTTGTGACCCTCAACGCCCAGAACCACCATCAGGCTGCTGCCAAAGTCCGGGTAGGACATGACATGACCGAGACAGACAACTGTAATTTTATCAACATCCGTCCTTACATAAGAATTTGATTATGATGTCACTTCCCTTTCTGTTTCTTTATAGCTGTACCCAAGTCAGCTGGATAAGAGTGTGAGTCATGTGATCCTCCACGTTCAATCAGCAGAGATCAACCAGCACCTGTCTGTTGCTGTCAGCCGCTCCAACGGCTTCCTGTTCATCCAGACCGACAAGCCGCTGTACACCCCACATCAGAATGGTGAGAGGCAAAGCTTGTGAGCAATGTGTCCCCATTCACCTCCACCGTCTTCATTTCCTGACTTGAATACATCATGAAGGATCCTACAGTAGGTAGTGGCATGCCAGTCATTGTTTAATTGTGCATACAGGTGGCTCTCATCAGTCGTAAACTCAGGTGGTCCTTGTTCAGCCAGTCATTGTCCCGGTGGTCCTCACTGAGATAGTCCTTATAAACTCATGAAGTCAGCTGCTCCTCATTTCGGTGGTCAGCTCATAAATTTAGCGTCCAAGTCAAGTTGTCCTGATCAGTCCATATATTCAGCTACATCTCTAATTTTAATATGTCTTTTCAGTCAAAGTGAGGGCATTCTCCTTGAACCAGGAGCTGAGGCCGGCCAATCGAAGCGTCTTCCTGACGTTCAAAGTGAGTGTAATGATCTGCAGAACCAGCAGGGGGCAGCAACACTACGACATGTTTCAAAATGTTGTTTCTTTTCATCCCAAAGTAAACTCAGATCAGTGATATTATCCCCCCCAGGACCCTGATCATTCAACAGTGGATATTGTGGAAATGATTGATGTCAATAATGGAATCCCATCCATGCAAAACCCCTTCAAGATACCCATCAAACCAAAGTAAGAAGAAGTAAGACGTAGTGTTGTCAGTGATTCCAGGCTGTTTGTAATGTTGTAAATATGATTTCAGGCTGTGTGTATCAACATTAAGGTGATTCCAGGGTGTGTGTGATGTTATCTGTTGAATGTGATTCCAGGTTGGGGATTTGGTCCATTGAAGCCTCCTACTCAGATGACTTCACCACAACAGCCAGAACAGACTTTGAAGTTAAAGAATACGGTATGGAGTATGGCACAAACTGGCAGATTAATAATGTAAAGAACAAAGTAAAATGTAAATGAATAACTGTTATTATGCTTTATTAGTTCTTCCCAGTTTCTCCATCCTTGTGGAACCAGCAGCAAACTACATCAGCTATGGAAGCTTCAACAGATTCAACTTCAAGGTTTCTGCCAGGTGAATAAACGAGTCAGCGGGTTCAGACGTGGAGAACGAACAGTTTGAACGACTGATGTTTAGCTGTTTGTTGACTTTTTACCTGTCTCAGGTATCTCCACGGTGCTCCGGTGGCCGATGGAGAGGTGTTTCTGAGGTACGGCTACGTTAGCGGGAAGAATTCTCCACTCATCATCCCCAACTCTGTCACCAGAGAGAGAGTAAGAAACTCAAGTGGCAAAAAACACTGTCAATATAACTGCACCAGCTTTAAGCAGTGTGTCACAGTGAAATCTGCTTGGACCCCATATTGATATTTATTTCCATATTTTGTTTAGTCTGTTTAGTTTCCGTATATAATTTCGATCTATCTATACATTTTTGTATCGGTACAGAAACTTGTAAATGTTATTGGCACCAGTTTTGAAACATTTCACATGATGCCCTGACTCAGCAGCGTGTGTCTCCAGTTGTCCATGTCAGGTGAAGTGGACGTGACTGTTAACATGGAGTCGGTTCTGTCCAAACACAATGGACCTAAAGACCTCAACAGCCTGGTGGGGAAGTACTTGTACATAGCTGTACTACTGCAGGAGGACACAGGTACCAGCACATGCCCAACAACACATCTACCCCGACGGTTAATTCCACTCATAACCCTGAGATTTAAAGACTTGGGGGACCAGACTTTTGGGGGACCAGGCTTTTGTCCCCACATTGTGACGGTAAAGATATTTACATGATATCAGTAACACACACTTCCCCTCCCCTTGTCTCGCAGGAGGTATCACTCAGGAGGCGGAGTTTGCTGGCGTGAAGTTTGTCAAATCACCTTACAGACTGAGCCTGGTGTCCACGCCCCCCTTCATCAAACCTGGACTTCCCTACAACATCCAGGTAGCCCTCGAAACATATTACGAAGCAGATTCACAAGGGAAGTGAAATTATTCCACATGTAAGAAATAAATGAAGACGATTTGTCTCTGGCTCTGCAGGTGCTGGTGAAGGATCACCTGGACAAGCCGGTGAGCCGGGTTCCGGTTCGTCTGGTGGAACGACACCTGTTCAGACAGGGGAGGGAGAACGAGGACATGCCCTGTTCTGAGAGCGCCAACAGCCAATCAGATGGCATCGCTGTCTTCATCTGCAACACACCGAGTGGTGCAGTGAGGGCGGTACTGAAGGTGAGGAGGAGGAGGTGAAGGAGGAGGAGGAGGAGGAGGAGGAAGTGATGGAGGAGGAGGAGGAGGAGGAGGAGGTGATGGAGGAGGAGGTGACGGAGGAGGTGATGGAAGAGGAGGAGGTGATGGAGGAGGAGGTGATGGAGGAGGTGGAGGATTAGTTTTTATTGGTGTTTCGACTCATCGTTATCATAGCCAGCATTCTCAGTCTCGCCATGTTGGATGATGTTATTGTTTACATGTTTGCTTGTTGTTTACTTAAATGTTTTCGTGTCATTTGTTTGTTGTTTTTAATTGTTCACATGTTTACCTGTTAATGTTTACTTGTTTTCATTTGTGGTTTACTTCATAATGTCTACATGTTGTTTACATGTTGTTTGCTAATTGTGTTTACTTATTATTTGCCTCTTTTCTTGTTGTTTACTTGTTGTTTACTTGCTAATGTGTACTTGTTGTTGGCTACTTGTTTACGTTTCTTTTCTTTACTTTTTGCTTTCTACTTGTTAATGTTTACTCGTTGTTGTTTCTTTGTTGTTGACACAGTTTGAGACGGCAGACCGTGTCCTCCCAGAAGCCAGTCAGGCCAGACTGAGTCTGGAGGCGGTGGCCTATCAGTCGCCAAACCAGCGTTACCTTTACATCGACCCCCCGCTGCCCGGCCGCGGCCTGGAGGTGGGACAATACGCCAACATCAAGGTGTACTCGGCCACGCCCCCCCACGTGGCCATGAGAGCCCTCAGTTACCTGGTGAGAAGACACAGCTGATGATGCGGATTGTGCTTGTTTGTTGCCATAGTTACTGATGACATCACTCTGTGTGGGCCCCCTCAGGTGCTCTCTAAAGGGAAGGTGGTGAAATTCGACAGTCAGAAGGCAGTCCCCAGCGCTGATAACAAACAGACTCTGAGCTTCCAGGTGACGACCGACATGGTCCCGTCCATCAGACTGCTGGTCTACTACATCCTGTACGGAGAGGGGACGTCCGAGCTGGTGGCCGACTCCGTCTGGCTGGATGTCAGAGACAAGTGTGTCAGTGGACTCCAGGTACAACGAGACACTTCTGTGTTTGCTGGTCTTTCATGAGATTCACAGGCACGTGTCTGGACATTAACAGCTCCTTCTGCCAGTTGGTTGCCATGGTAACCTGAGTGGTTGCTACGGTGTTCTGGGTGATGGCTCCGGTGATTCTGTGAGAGTTTCTGTGTGTAATTGTTATTAGCAGGTAGTACACACTCCATTTTCCAGCGATTGTGTGTGGGAAAAATCCTTTTTGGTCCAAAGTGTCACAAGATGAATGTGGATGTGGTGATCTGGTTTATCTACTACACCAAGAATATAAAATACTCCACAGCCCAGAGCTGAGCTAAAAGACATCCACTGGACGTGTGTGTGTGTGTGTGTGTGTGTGTGTGTGTGTGTGTGTGTGTGTCAGACTGATCTGTCGTTGTCTATGCGGGACTACAAGCCAAAGGAAAAGCTCCAGCTGGCCATCAGGACCAATCAGGAGGGCCTGGTGGCTCTGTCTGCTGTAGACTCTGCCCTCTTCACCTTAAGACCGAACTACAGAGACCCTGTTACCATGGTAACACCAAAAACACCCCATTCCACCTCAGAAAACCGTTCTTCATCTTTACTGTCATACTTGTGAATTGTGTTTTAGTCTGTAACTTGTGTGGAGCAGCAGTAACCTGCGCAGTAACAGGATGTACGGTGGCCCGCAGGTTCTGCGTCACATCGAGCAGAGCGACCAGGGCTGCGGTGGAGGCGGCGGGAAAGACAGCGCAGATGTCTTCCGATTGGCCGGCCTCACCTTCTTCACCAACGCCAATGCCTATCCATCAACCAGCGGTATGTCAATCAATCCGCCAATCAATCAATCAGTCAATCAGTTACCAGTGGTAACTACAAGTGGTTTTCATGATGGATGAAATGGACGGTGTGTTGGAGGTCTGATGCGATGAGGTTTGGGTGTGTGTGCAGATGCAGTGTGCACAGCAGCGGTTCGTCCAAAGCGAGCTCTGACTGAGGAGGAGAAGGTGGAGAAAGGTGAGACTGCACCTGTGCGTCTTCTCTCTGGGGTTAAGACCTTACCTGCTCCAGCTGACTCACGGGGTCATGCCTGTTGTTTTCTGACCGGTGAAGTTTCAGGTTTGGAAACCTGAAACTTTTCAGACACCTGCTGTTAGAATACAACTTCCTGACAAGATGTATTTCTGATCTGATTCTGACGGTGTGCTCAGTAGATTATGAATGTACAACAGTATCATGGACGACAGTCACATGGAGCCACACTTTTATTTGTTTCATCATCAAAGAGACAAAAACAACAACCTCAAAAAGGTTTTACGTTTTTCAGTCCATTTTTTCATAATCTGAGTCTCAAATATCGGCTGTCCATTGATGTTACCAACATCAGGGTGGTTAAAGTTATTTGTTTATTGCCAAATGTGAGTGAGTCGTTCCATAGATGTGCCCCCTCTGACCCCTCCCTTCCAAAGTTTCTGAACACACTTGTCAGAACAGAAATCAAAGTGTCAGATTCAGGATCTTTTTCTGTTTGTCACACAGTGGATAGACAAACGAGTGGATAACAGCACTTTCTGTCTGTGAACAGCGCAGAGTTATGGTCCTCTGAAGACCTGCTGTGAAGAGGGGATGAAGTACATCCCAAAGAGCGTGACCTGCCTTCAGTTCGCTGTGCAGAAATTCAGTAAACACCCTCGCTGCAGACGAGTCTTCAGGGCCTGCTGCGAGTACATACAGCAGCACCTGGGCCAGGACCAGAAACTCATCCTGGGACGCCACGGTCAGTCCCGACTCCTCCCATCGCACCTCAACACACATCGACAGTTTACTGACATCACAGTTACCAGTTAGGCCTCATGAAGGGTTCAAATGCAGAGATGGAAGTGATATCAGCATTTTTAGCCATGCTAGCTGCTACTGTGTAATGCTAACATTAGCATTATGACAACGTGTTGACTGAGCATTCAGCTGAGTCTAAAGCCCCGCTCAGACTGGATCTCAGCTCCTGTCTGCAGTGAACCATGGACGAACACACACCTCTCACTGGATCACTGTGATACTGAAGGACACTTAAAAACAGCAAGATTCTCAATGAAGTTCTGCAGGAAGTGAAGTCACACCGAATCTGATCAATTTGTTTCAGGTCTGTGGGTTCAGGTCTGACTCTGAGGAGCAGGACTCTAACTGACCTCCCCCCTGAGAAGGCTTCAGTCTTTCTCTTGTGTCTTCGTCCTGCAGATCCTGTCATGACACCTGTCTGAGCCTGACAAAGTCCATCTGAGACTGAGTCACACTGTAACAGAAGAGTGTGTGTGTGTGTGTGTGTGTGTGTGTACAGAGATGGGGGCGGACTTCGACCTGGCTCCTTCTTTGGTGCGGAGCTACTTTCCGGAGAGCTGGCTGTGGGAGGTGCAGCGCGTCAGGTGACACAAATCAAACACACACCAGATTCTGTGTTTGTTTTCTTGGACAAACCGAATGAACAAATAATATAAACTGTAGTGTCTATATTTTTGTGGGATCTCAAAATGAACACAAAGACAAATGAAAAGTTAAAGGACAGACAGAGGGACACTGTGCCGCTTGGGCTGAAGCTTCAGTTTGATTTTGTGAGTGTTGTCACTTCATGTTGTTGTCTGGTGTGTGTTGTTAGTCCAGTGCAGACGTCTCTCAGCAGGACTCTACCTGACTCTCTCACTACCTGGGAGATCAAGGCCATCGGCATGTTCCAGAGCGGTGAGTCTCCTCATGTTGATCCTCGGAGCTGCCAGGTGAAAGATGTGTGTGGAAAATCATACGTGTCAATGTAGTGATATCACGTCTCCACATATATAACATTTGGACAGAGTTTGGACAGACATGGATGTAAACTGCAAACAACCAGAGGGCGGGAAATCTATTTCATGAATGTTTCCGAAGCATGCAGCTCTTCCTCTTCGTGTCTCTGTTGATCTGTGTGATGATGTTGTGTCCAACTGCCCTTCCACTGATCAATAAAGTTGTACTGAAATGATTCGATTGTGCGTCCTCCAGGTATGTGTGTTGCGGAGCCGGTCCAGGTGTCGGTCAGATTGCCGCTCAGTATGGACGTCCCGCTGCCTTATCAGGTGGTCAGAGGAGAACAGCTGGAGCTGACGGGCTCAGTGTACAACCGACAGGCCGACAACATCGTGGTACCGACCACACACCACGCTCAGACACATATCCCATGATGCTCAGAGCCTGCTGGGAGCAGCGGCCGTGGAGTGCTAACAAACTGCTTTTGTTGTTCGTCTCCTCCTCAGTACTGTGTGACACTGACGGTCGGCCCGGCGCTCTGTCTGCTCCAGTCCCAGGTGACTGCTGGGGGGGCGGGGCTGCGCTCCACACCTTGCAGCTGGAGCCGTCTGTCTGCAGAGGGGGTGGCCAAAGTGAGCTTCACCCTGCTGGGCCTGGAGCCTGGAGAGCACACCCTGACCTTCACGCTGAAGACACGCCAGGGAGCCAGGGACGTCCTGCAGAAGAAGCTCAGAGTGGTGGTTGGTATAAGGACGGATGGACGAACGGAAATGAGTGGACATGAAAAGAGTCAAATGTTCCTTCTCAGCAAAAAGCACACATGTAGAGTTTACAGTTTTTTTGAGCTGACCAGGAATCACAGGGTCTCCAGTTAGTTAGTTAGTTAGTTCGTTTGATTGCTTGTTTGATTGCTCAATCGATCAATCATTCGATATGTAGAAGTTTTTGTAGTGGGGGTCCACATCGCTCAGGTGACCCTTGCCAAGTCAAGGTCAAGGTGGAAATCTGAGGACATCTGGTGGACAGGTGAGGAAGGGGGAAGACAGAGGACATGAGAGCAGAATAGGACAAAGATGAGTTGGACCACAAATCATCAGAAATACATGAAACAGGTGCTGAACTGCTTTCGTCATTATCTTCCACCTTGTTTGTGTTTCCAGCCTGAAGGGGTGAGGAGAGAGGCGTACTCTGGAGGGAGACTGGATCCACAGGGACTCTACGGTACGTCTGTCTCACCTGCAGCTGCAGGATCAGCTCTGTGAGGCTTTGTCTTCTGGAGCTCGTTGAATTTCTGTGTTTTCACGCTGTCGTAGGTTCAGAGAAGAGAACAGTGGAGCTGAAGAACACACTGCCGGCAAACATCGTCCCCAACACAGCTGTGGAGAGACTGCTGACTATTAACGGTGAGACATGCCGGGGTGTTAGAGAGCGACGACTGGAGACACACAACACACCGTGGGTACTGTGAGCTTTGACAGCATTGTCTCTGGATGTACCAGGTGACGTTCTAGGTGAGGTCTTGTCAGTGATGCACAACCCCGAAGGCCTCAGGCAGCTCGTCAACCTGCCGCCTGGGTCCGCAGAGGCGGAGCTGGGCGGACTCGTCCCCCTCATCCACGTGTATCAGTACCTGGAGACGATGAGGAGCTGGGACGTCCTGGGAGCAGACATCCAGAAGAACTCAGCAGATCTGAGACAGAAGATCAGAGAGGGTGAGGAGGCACTGATGGAGGCCTGAAGGGTTTCAATAAGGGTTTCATTTAGTGTTTACCTGTGTGTGTGTGTGTGTGTGTGTAGGTCTGGTTGGTATCAGCTCCTTCAGAGGTGGAGACTCCAGTTACAGCATGTGGACGAAGCGAGAGCCCAGCACCTGGTCAGAACACACACCTTAATCTTAACCCGAGCCTGATTCCAGCATTAAGCATGAAAACCACTTTACTGTCAGTTCTCCACCTTTAGACACGTCTCATGTCTCGTGACTCTGGATGAACCATAACACAAACACTGTCTCATAAATACTAGATAATTCCATAGTTCTCATTATTCAGAATGGTGAACAACAGATCTGACAGAAATTCTTTCTGATCCTAAAATGAACCTGGATCCATTAGTTCGGAGTTAACACACGTCTTGATGTGTCCTGTGGGCTGGGATCTAAAGTCTCACCTTTTCTTGATTTTCCTCACCTGCTGGTCATATTAAGAACAACTCTGTGGCAGACAGCAGCTCCTGATGCTTGTCTCTCTCTCGGCTGTCTCACAGGCTGACTGCTTTGGTGGTGAAGACGCTGTCTGCGGTGGATCAGGTCGTCCCTGTGGACCATCAGTCTCTGTCAGATTCTGTAGCCTGGTTGATCCGCAGCACTCAGCAGCAGGATGGATCCTTTACTGAGAAATCCTCCTTCAGGCCCAACAAAGTCATGGTCAGCAGAAAACGTCTTCTT
The DNA here is from genome assembly GCA_037833715.1 of Toxotes lorentzi. Classification (NCBI taxonomy): domain Eukaryota; kingdom Metazoa; phylum Chordata; class Actinopteri; family Toxotidae; genus Toxotes; species Toxotes lorentzi. The sequence goes on from JBBMJY010000024.1 coordinate 549,936, forward strand.
CTTCTTCTTCTGCTCTTTGTTTCACACTGAAATCCTCCTCATCAGGGTGAGTTCAGTTTGGATTACCTCTGAAATGTTTGTGTTTTTCTGATTGGCTGCAGGCTGAGGGGACCAAGGCAGTCGACCAATCAGTGTATCTGACGTCCTTCGTGCTGATCGCCTTGTACAGGGCCACGAGCATCAAAGACCAAATCCTGCAGCTCAGAGTGAGAGTCGATGAGTTGCAGGCGAATGTGATGTGAATGTGATCGACAGAAAGCTGCTTAAAGGATCAAGTCTCATCGTCTTCCTCTTCTTTTCTAAAGAAACAGGAACTTCTCAGTGCTGGTTGTTGTCAGATTTCTGCTGTTTTAACCCCTGACCTTTGAACTCCTCCGCCTCCTTCACACTCTACAGCCAATCAACACTCTCTCCTCTCACTTAGTTCCATGATGACAGCATGAGGTCTGCAGCAAACTACATCTCCCAGCATGCCCCAGGTGTCAGCAGTGTGTATGTGCGCGCGCTGGCGACCTACGCTCTGACCCTTCATGACCCCAACAGTGTGACGTCCTCTCAGCTGCTCACCAGCCTGGAGAACGTGGCTCGACAGAAAGGTCAGAGTTCACAGGTCACAGTGAAGGTTCAGATCATGTGTAGTTTTTTTTTGTTTGCACACATAAAATGAAATCAACGCAGATAATGTGACAGGAGAGTTTAAGAAGACACAGCCTCTGAATCCAACTCCTGGAAAACAGAAACTGACTCTGCTGCTTGTTTTAGTGTTTGTAGGTCAAAGAAACCAGATCAGCTGAGTTTATTTCTTCTTTTTCTGTGCTGTGTGTGTGGTGTGTGTGCAGGTCACCCCGCTGTGCTCAGGTACTGGCAGGAGCCCAGCGTGACAGCTGATTGGCTGAAACCCGACCAATCCAGCGGCCTGACGGTGGAGACCACAGCGTACATGCTGCTCACCGTGCTGCTCAAGGTGAAGCTCTTGCCTGTTGAATGTCTTTTATTTTGTTAATGTTCTTGTTTCAGGACAAAAACCTGAACCTGGCAACAACTGATGAAACAACACAATTAAACAGCCAACGCTCAGAACTTGATGTGAGCAGCGTCGGCTCCTCAGAGGCTTCTTTGAGCAGAGAGAGGCTCCAGCTCTGCAGCTTTCACAGCCTCTGTTCCAGGTTTGAATTCAGTCGCATGGCGTCGGCTCTTCGTACGGGTCGTGACTGGATACTTTTGAAAAAATCAGTGACCAGTTTTTCTGATATCTGCTTTTTTTTTTGCATTTTTAATAGGATGCAGTTCTGGGGTTACATGACTGAGACCTCAGAGTTTCTTGCTGGGGACACCAGACTTATGACCCGGGAGATTCTGTATTTCCACAGTATGAAGACAAATGTCATCCTGCATGAGTCTTATTGTGAAACATGCAGATCTCACTGTAACCATGAGCGCGTAACAAGAGCGTAACGAGAGCATCATGAGCAGAGCAGGCGAAGACGTTAGTGTCCTTGTCTCTTTGATTTTAGTCCTTTACAGTATTTAATATTTGCCAGAACTGGTCCACAGACCCGGTCTGTTTATTATCAGGTTCGTGTTTTAGTGATGAACTTTTCAACATGTTTTTCCCGATGTTTGTTCAGACAGTCTCTTGGTCCAGGACTCTGAACCACTTTACGTTCACACATGAGAGAAACCTAAACCACTCGTATTTGTACGCCTGCTTTGAAATCCCTCGGGACTGAAGCCTGCTTCTGTGTTATAGGGAAGGATCACCTACGCCAACCCCATCCTGTCCTGGCTGACCCAGGATCAGCACTATGGAGAGGGTTTCTACTCTATACAGGTAAACACACACACACACAGGTTTTCCCTTTGTGACTTTCTTCTGCTAACCTTTGACCTCTCTCAGGACACAGTTCTGACTCTGGAGGCATTGACGGAGTACAGCAGAACCGTCCCTCGAGCTGTCCTCAATCAGGACATCAATGTCCGCTACAGCAGAGGGGAAACTCTGGGACGGGTCCAGCTCAGCCTGACCCGACCCGTGGCCACGCCCATTCAGGTGAGACAGGTGCAGGACAGAGAGACAGGTCCACACTAAAGTGTCTGATCCTTCAAAGTGTCAGAACAGTATTTGCCCAAAGTCTCCGTTTGAGCAGCTGGACCTGCTTCAGGTTCTGGAAGTCATTTCACCTTCATCTGAAAAGCTTCTCCAGCTGCTGCTCAATCACTCTATAAACTCTCTTCTCCAACCTGTTTCTTTTTGTCCCAGGTGTCAAAGGATGATGACATCACAGTGTCCACGGGTTATGGGAGGGGCGTGTCAAACGTGAAGGTGGGCGTGGTTTAATTCAGTTCAGTGCCCGGATATTTTTCTCTGAAACTTCTCAGATTGTCCTTTAACGTTCCCTGACTGTTTCCAGCTGAAGACAGTTTACTATGAGACCACCTCGTCCACACAGACGTGTAACTTTGACCTCACCATAGAGGTGATCGGCCCCGACGTCTCCACAAGTAAGTACACCCGTACACCTGTATGTACCTGTATGTACACCTGTGCCTCTACCTGTCAGCCAGTTTACCAGATTTCATTTCTTCTTCTGCTCCTCAGATCCCGGCATGCGGGCTCCTCACCTGGTTGCCTGCGCAAAGTAAGAAAGCCTGTTAGCTTTTTACCCCTCTCACTGTAACGGGAGGAGGATTAACGCAGGCTGAGCAACCAGCCCCCACCGACGGGCTCATGGTGTCATAAACGATCCAGGGTTTAGGATTCAGGTCAGTGTGTGTGTGTGTGTGTTTTCAGGTATAAACCTCCTCCTAACGAAGTGTACACAGAGTCCGGTCTGACGGTGATGAAGATCCAGCTGCCGACAGGTGTGGAGGCTTACCTGGAGGACCTGAGACAGGTGAACACTACACCATTTAAGTGTTTCCAGATAAGAGACTGTGGTTCCACCACCTGTTCAGAATAACAGTGAAAACACATTAGAAGAAAATGACTCTAAGAACCATCTGGTCCATCTTTGGAGGTTTGTAGAGACTCAGTCTGAGATCTTTGATCCAGATCTTGTCCTGCCAGGTTGCTTCAAATTCTCAAAGTGAAATATTACAAGATACTCAGTGGCACATCAGTCTGTGTTCTAACAGTACCGAGAAAAGAACCCACAGTCCCATGGGACCAGAGGGGCACTGAGGATGTTCTGGTCTAAGTTTGGAATTAAATAGACTCTATGTCAAAATGTCCCTGTTCAGAATCGTCCCTGTCCGGAGCTTTCACTTCTTTATTTTCCCACCTTGTATCAGTGAGAACAGATTATTATCATTCTTTAATGGAGATGAATTATCACCTTTATATTTTTTATCTGCAGCTCTAAATATCTGTGGTGCATGATGTAATTAAACAGCACATATCTTAAAGATCTTTTATCTAGAGAGTCTGATTAATTCTTGTTTGATATTTTTCTCACTGTCTGACCAGAACCAGAAGGGACCGGTTTTTAAGACCCTGCAGTGGAAAATAGCTTCAATTCAATTCCGTTTTATTTATCCAGCGCCTTCCACACCAGAGCCTGACCCCAGATCAGCACTTAAAGCGACAGTGGCAAGAAAAAACTGTTAGTTATAGTTAGAGATTCATAGGACATAAAACCTCCCTTTCACTGAGGCTTTTATTGTGAAATGTTGGGTGGGGAGGTGTTGGTTTCTGAACAGCGACTTGGACTCGGCCTGTGAATCGAACCAGTGCAGCTGTAAACCAGAGAAAGTGTTTTTCACAGAGATATAACTCTGTTGTTGTACTGATAAAGCTCTGTCTGCACCTGCAGCTGAATCCACTCTCCTGACTTCCATCCGTTTAACCACACTCATCTGTATGTTGATTTTCAGTTCAGAGACACAGCGGAGCCGCTCATCTCCCACTATGAACTCCAAGGAAACACTGTGGTTATTCAGACTGAAACTGTGAGTCACAGAAGAAACGCCACAAAAACATTTGGCATCATCAGAGTTGAGGTGAACATCACGCAGAGGAAAGTATAACCGTGGTTTGTGGCGTTTCTGTAACTCAGGTCCCCTCTGATGTCTTCCTGTGTGTCGGTTTTCGGATCAGGACCGGGTTCAGGGTGAGTGGAGCCAGTGAGTCCCTGTTCAGTGTCTACGAGCCTCAGGATAAAGGTGAGAGCCACAGCTGTGCATCCTGGGGTTTGGAGTCTGAGTCAGGTCTGGTTGTGGTTTTCAGATTGTCAGGAAACACGTCAGCAGCTCATCGGTGCGACTGACTCTGTCTCAGAACACGGAGAACCCTGAGAGAACCTTGTTTTTGATAAATGATCAGTTCACTGTGGAAACACTGAGTCAACACAGACTTCATCAGTCAAAGTTATGAGCTTCTTGTTATTTTGCTCTTTACTGATTGTCGTGATGACTGATTCAGAAATTAGGAAGTCAAATTAAAACCAAGTCACAATTCAGATTTTCTTGTTTCTGAAATGCAAAGTGGCTTGTTTCTTCCAAACAGGTCAAAGGTCTGTGGACGTCATGTGTCTGGTGGTGTTACACACATATGTCACACATAAACTAACACACCTTTAAACAGCATTTAGATCCAGCTGCAGAGATAAACTACACAGAATATGATTCAACAGTTAAATGAAGCAGTATCTTTCTCTTCCAGGGAACATCTGCACCAAGCAGTTCTCCTACCAGGAGCAGAAGCTGCAGCGCCTCTGTGTGGGTGAAGAGTGTCAGTGCATGACAGGTAACGTCTGCCTCAGCACCAGCCTGTATCCAGGGAGATACTGTACATACTGCTCATATTTCCATTTTGTTTCAGCAGTGTTGGAATTCAGAATTCACAGATAAACGGATGAATTCTTTTTATTGTTTTCTTTAATTATCATTATTTTGTTCCAGTGAGAGGATCCTGCTCCTGATGCATTATGGTCCTTATGAGACTCACAGCATCCTGTCAATGTGATTTTCCTGCTAAAACTATGCACAGTATGTTTATACCATCAAATCATAGCATTGGCGTTGTGACGCCCTCACAGCGTCATGACGTCACATCAGAGTGAGGAAGGAATCACTGCGGTGACAGCTCAGGCTCCTCCCTCATCACAAACGCTTTAATTAGTCCATGTTCGAGAGTCTGAGTCCATGTCCTCTGATTATCACAGGTTATCACAGGTTATCACAGTGTAATAATGTGACGGTGTGTTATGTGTTGTCTTGTAGCTGCCTGTGCCACCTACAGAGGAAAGATGGACTTGACCCTGACAGTAGCCAAACGCACCGAGGAGACCTGCCAGCCCCACATCAGATACGGTGAGGATGATGTCACACAAAAACTGACCTCAGGTTTTATCAGCTGAGTTTGTGGTTGATAGAATAATTCACTTCATGGATCCAAAGTTTTCAAGGTTTCTGTGAAACTTTCAGATATGAGGAGTCATTAGTGCTCAGAGGAAATGATAACTGGACATCTACTGTTCAGTTACAGGTTTCATGAGTCTGACGTTTTGGTAGATGAACAAACCAACAGGTGAGACAAACAGGTGAACTGTAAAATCATTACCCAGATTTTCCCTCCTGCTTCAGCTTATTAACTGTAGTTGGGATTTTGGGTTTGACCTCCAGGTAAAGTGGTACAGATTTATTTATTTATTTACTTGTTTATTTGACACGGACAAATACATGAGAACATTGCTTCGTAAAAATGACAAAAAGTAGATGCCGTATGCGGGTTTCTAGCCACGGCTAATTTACAACCCTGGTCCCTGGTTAAGCTTCCAGAACTAAAACCGAAATGTACAGAGGTTTGAGTTTAAAATGGTACAATAAAACCAATATGTGCAATAAAATATAAGATTTAAGTAAAGCTGAGACCAGCCATGTTATTATAGAGACAGACGTGTTCACAGACTTGCTTCAGCTGTAATATTTTTATTTTTTGGTGTGTGTGTGTGTGTGTGTGAGTGAGTGAGTGAGTGAGTGAGTGAGTGAGTGAGTGAGTGAGTGAGTGAGTGAGAGAGAGATCTGGATAAAGTGAGAGAGAGATCCGTTTAATTTTTATAGGTAAAATTATCAAAATAGGATCCAAACAGAAGCAGAATTCTTCTTTAACCACAGACAGAGACCAGAAATGGTCCACATTTTTCATTTCACTGGTTTCTGCTCTGGTTCCTCCCCACAGCCTATAAGGTGAAGGTGAAGACTTCAGCAGCAGAAGGAGACTTTATGACCTACACAGCCACCATAGTTGAAGTCCTGAAGAACACAGATAAAGGTGAGTGACAGCTCCTCAGCGTAAAGGGTTTGTATTGTGCAGTGAGTCTGGTTCTCAGACTAGCACTGGACAACGATTTATTTCAAGTTCAGATGGACGTCTGCCATGATGGAAAACTTTTTAATGACCTTCAAGGTTTCCTAAAATCTCCCTGGAGAACAGAATCCAACTCAGCCATTTTTCCTGATGCTCCTTTACTTTCATTTTCAGCATCAGCAGTATTACAAGTAACAGCAGTAAAAGGTCAGAGGTCACAGTAGATCAAATTAATACATATGCAGTCAGCAGAACACATACCTCCACCAAGGCAAACGATCCCACAGGTCTGTCTGCTCTGATAATAGAAAGGTAAAAGAAAAGGAAGTAGTCTGATCTCGTGAATTATTTGTTTGTCATAAAACATAAGTTAAACTCTGTGTGTGATGCCAATTCGGAATTTTCTTCCACCAGATCTGGATCATTATCAGGATGTGCACCTAACTGTACAAACTCATAGATCCAACATTATTTCCTAAGAAACTGATGAAGATGATGAAAAATGTCCTGTCTCACAACATTAAGGAAAAAGATTTAAAAGTCTTGGATCTGCACGTTCTGTGTCCTTGTCTCATCTCTGGTAGACTTTGAAGCGGTGAGTTCAGGGACAGAGGTGGACTTGGTAAAAAAGGTCACCTGCAGTGCTGTGGACATCCAGAATGACAAACAGTACCTAGTGATGGGAGCCAGCGGGTCAGAGGTCACACTCAGGTCAGTGTCTCTCTACCACTCTCTTACCTGTAGTTCTTCCAGTGTGATCTGACTCTCACCTGCTGTGTTGTCTTTGTGTCCCCCAGGTATCGTCTTCCTCTGGACTCGGAGGCTGTGGTGGAGCTAATGCCAACAGACTGTAGTTCTCCTGACTGTTTGGACTACATTTCCCAGCTGGAAGACTTTGCTCTGGACCTGCAGCTAAGCAGCTGCCCGGACTCATCATAACTCTGCAGCAGAACAGAGTTTCACTGCACTTTTTTAATTTAACACTCAGGAGAATTTACAAAGATCTGATGAAGACAAACCTACACATGTAAACAGGAAACATCAAATGAAAACTGCTCTGTGATCAGATCACAGTAAACTGTACAGACCCCTGAGCACCACAAGCATAGTTTTATTATCTCACAAATAAAATGTAAATGGATTCATTTCTCCTTTTCCAAGCTGTGCTATCAGTTTATAACCTGCCTGTGAAGCTAAAATAAATTCACTGTCGTCTTTCTGTCAGTGTGTGTTTTAACACAGCCCCCACCAAACAGAGGAGACAGTGGGTTCAGTACATTTCTCGGGACAGCACAGTTGTTCATCCAAAACAGAAAAAGAAAATCAAAAAGACGGTCATTTATATCATGTTGGTGTCTCTGCAAATTGGCTTCAGTATCACTGACCCTGTAACGGATTTTTAAATATTGTGCTCAAATACGTGACCTGTCAGGAGAGACCAGCATCAGGACTCAAAACCAGGATTCAAGAACATTTTGTGTCAACCCCAAAAAGGAGTGATCGTTAAAGGGGTTCATAAGCATGTACAAGTAACTATTATTATTATTATCAATAATAAATGCCCTCTGCTCTGGTGGTGATCCAGCCCTGCTCATACGTTTGTCAGAACAGTCCTATATATTCATATATACCGAGTTTAAACCTATGGATCCTATAACTGGAGATCTTGGATGTTTTTTAGACAGAAATCTGAAGAGTTTTCTCCACAGACACTTTAAACCAGGAAACCTGCAACCGTGCTGCATTCGCGTGGTGTCGGACACATCCAAACTCTCCCGTTAGTGCCTAAAAACAAACATGGTTGTGAACGATCGGAAAAACAACGGATTCTTTGCAGATACAGTTAAGGGAGACATCGGACATTATGAAAGCGGTCGTGTGATCACTATGGTATGTGTAATCTGTATTTAAAGACCGATCAGACTCTCAGCGAGGGTCTCAGACGCGACATTTCCAAAAAGAGGGGAAAATGCGAGTTCTTATGGGCCGTGAAGGCACCGTCCACCTGCGGCTGCTGCTCGGTGGAAACAGCCTGCGGAGGATTTTCTGGGAACTGGGGATTATTTCTGTTTTCCCGCGCTTTGTGCTCAATATGTCGGCGTTTTCTAACGGAACTCTTGTTTATTTAGAAGTTGTCGACGCAGCAAACGTTATTTAACCGGCTCTGAGTCGACGGGTTCCCATGGAGACGGAGGAGTAACTACCCTCAACCTGGCTAACGTTAGCTAAGGTGAAGTCACCGGTAACCGGCAGCTTGTCCCGTTTGTTCTGTCGCTTCCAGGACTCCGGTCAGAGACTCGGTCTGCCTGCTGTACCTGAGTGTGTCGGACTCACCGGGGTTAAAACCACCGCTGGGTAAAGGTTTAGGTTTCTGCGGTGACCGGGGTAAAGCTAACTAAGGAAAGCCCAGGTTCTCAGTACAGTGTTTCCTGGTTACGAGTTTTACTCATGCACTTTAACTTTAGCTGGTTAGCTCATTAAAGACTAGTTCGGTTAGCTAGTAACTGCTAACTAATCCGTCTCAACCAGCGGCTAACCCAGTGTTACACAGTTTAAGTCATTTTCAGGTAAAAATAATATTTACAATAACATTACAGTGACATTTCACGGTTCCAGCTTCTCACATGTGGATTTTTCCTTTAAATTATTTTAATAATTTTGGTTAATTTTGACCAAACGGCAGATAAACCTGTGATAGCATCTCTCACTATTAATTCACTAATTCTTACAAACGAACAATAAGTTAACTAATTGATAATCAGCTGATTCATCCATAATGAAAATAATCATTACTCCATAGTCAACGAGTAACTGCACTTCTTTGTTTACATGAATGCATCAGTGATAATAATCTTAATAATAATCTGAGTACTTCACTTCATTACTCTCCCCGTCTCTCTCCATGTTTTTATACACGTCTCTTCTCCCTCTCCTCTGTCCTCTCTCCTCTGTCCACAGCCTGTCCAGCTGTCCGGGCCAGAGATGGAGAAGCAGTGGGAAGCAGGAGGAGGCGCAGACTCCCGGGACAACAGAGGAGGTACAGCATAAAACATGGACTAAAGGTTTTAATAATACATGATTCTGTTTTTATTCTCTCCTCTCCTCTCCTCTCCTCTCCTCTCCTCTCCTCTCCTCCTCTCCTCTCCTCCTCCTCCTCCTCTCAGGTGTCAGGTATATCACAGAGGACTTGTTGTTCAAACTGACTGGTTGTCAGTCTCTGGCTCTGATTCGTTCTCTGAATCTGTCGCCCTCAACTGGAGACAAACGCATTAAGGTCAGAACAAACTACCTGTCTGTCTCCTGTCTGTCTCCTGTCTCTCTCCTGTCTCTGTGTCCACTCATCTGTCTGCCAGTCACAGTGTCGTAGAGGCCACGAGTCAGAGTCAGTCATCACCTGACTGTCCACTAACGTGTGAAGCTGCTCTCCAGCTCTTGGGTTTTTCCCTAATAAGAAATATTTTGAAATTCATGAGACCATGTCATTGTGTCCTCTTGGCTGAACTACAGCTCGAATCCTGCTTTCACTAAAATACACAACTGATTTCAAGATTCTTCTAATCACATACAGACGTCCCCACAGTCCGTCCCCAGAAATGTCCATGACCTCTTCAGTCCTGACTCCTGAGTCCTGATTCTGTTCTGACCAGGGCTGAGCTCTGTCAGTGAAATGAACTTCATCAGCATCATTACTACAACTAGTGCTGCTGTTACTGCTGATGGAGTCTGGGCTTTATTAGTGTGTGTGTGTGTGTGTGTGTGTGTGTGTGTGTGTGTGTGTTTTAGTTCATAGAGAACCTCCATGGTTGTCAGCGTCTGCAGGTTTTAAACCTGAACCACAACATGATCCAGAGGATGGAGAGACTGAACGCTCTGACACAGCTGAGAGAGCTGCAGCTGGCTCACAACAGCATCCAGTGAGACACGCGCACACACACACACACACACACACGCACACACACAATTCGACCTTTAACAAACACTGTGACAAGACAAGGTCACATTGCTCCTGTTTTAGCCTCCCGTCACTGGTTAGCAGTGCGCTTCAGAGCTGACCATGAGCCACAGTGCTGCCTCGGGGCCTCAGGCAGGGCTCTTCTGGTTTTGAGAAATGCTGTATAAAGTTCATTATTATTATTGTTGTTGTTGTTGTTATTGTACAGCTGTTAATGATTGCAAGGCACTTCTGTATGGAGATAAATCAAACTGTCTTGTTGTCACACAAAATAAAGGACACGTGAGTGTAAGTTTAAAACACAGTTCATCCTAATAGTGTGTGAGACGTGTTGCAGGGCATTTAATTGATTTGCTATCAGTCACAGAACACTCGTTATCTGTAGTGGAACCAGCACATCAACAGTTCCACTTGTCCAGCTCATCGACTGATGATCATTCAGTCATTACAGAAAAAGCTGTGTGTGTGTGTGTTTGTGTGTTTTTTTTGTGTGTGTGTGTAGGAGGATTGAGGGACTGGAGCACTTGTCTGGTCTACAGCACCTGAACTTGTCCAACAACAGGATCAACCGCGTCCCCTTGTGGCTGGGGAAGAAACTGCATTCCCTGCACACACTCCACCTGCAACACAACCTCATCACTTCTGTGAGTACGAGCTGTCCATCAGGTCGTGTGTGTGTCTGCTGTTTGAGACTCGAGGCCTTCCACAGTCTGTGTTCTTGTCTGTACTCGCCTGATGGTCCATACTGTAAATCTGCTGTGGTTCTGTTCTGAGCACACAGTGTCTACTGAATGTCTGTCAGTCCTGAAGAGGGATAACTTGCTGATCTGAGAAAGGCCTTTGGTTTGAAGGTTCAGATTGGAGTTGTGTTTAGGTTTCACAAGCAGCTATAATTGTGTGTGTGTGTGTGTGTGTGTGTGTGTGTGCGTGTGTGCTTGCAGCTGTACGAAGTGTCTAGACTGCGTTCTCTGAGCAGCCTATCAGAGCTGTCCTTGTCAGGAAACCCTGCCTCCTCACTGCCACACACCCGCTTCTTCCTGCTCTACCACCTCAGGACTCTGGACAGGCTGGACGACCTGCCGGTCACCCAGGAAGAAAGAGGACACGCCCACCAGCGCTTCCATGCCGGTACATCACTTCATGTCAAACAGACAGCAGCAGCTGGTTGGTCTGAGACACTGCAGTACCTGGAAAATAAACATCACCCACGCTGTTTTCATTGTTTGTGCTCAGAGGAGCTGGAGCATCTGCAGTGGGAGGTGGACAGCAGCCAATCAGAGCTAAGCAGGCTGCAGAGGGAGCAGCAGGCTGCAGTGACTCGACTGCACCAACAGGAGGAGACAAACCGAGCACTAATGGCTCAGACACAAACACAACGGCACAGACACACAGTGCTGGAGCAAGAGCTACACACCAAGAATCATCTGGTAGGACACACCTTTGCTCCAGGGCTTAGACACACCTCCTGAGGGAACAGGTGCTTGACCTTTGACCTCTAACGTCCACCTGTCTGAGTCTCTTCTTTTTCCTTGTTGTTTCCTGCAGCTGTTCTTCTCTTCTTCTCCTTCAGTTGTTTCCTCTCTGATGAAGGTAGAGTCTGAACCCCTGTTCACCATGAAAACATCACAGAAAAAAAATATGGAACTTTATATCATTATATTGATATTGACATTAAAAGGGTTCTGTGCAGTATCTCAGCTGTATCTACGACCTAGTGCGACCCACAGACATGAGAGGATTTAAACTTACATTAGAGTGTCATCAGAAACATTTAAGGAGCACTCATTTAGTTCAACACTAATTTCTCTGTGGCTCCTCATTCTTCTCTCTCTCTCTCTCTCTCTCTCTCTCCACCTCCACCTTATTCTCTAGCTCCGTCCTCCTGTCTTTCTGCTGGGTGTGGTCTATCAGGTACTCTGACAGCACATTAAGTCTTCCATCCTCCTCAGCTCCCTCAGACCCTCAGATTCCTGCTGTGTGATCCCAGGTAGCTTCACACTCAGAGGACTGTGTGTGTGATCGTCAGCCATCTTTAGTGTGCTGTGTCCTATTCTGACCATATTGTCACAATATTCTCAGATGGTGAATTTAACCTTTATTAGAAACAGAACAGTGTTCCAGATGCTTCTATAATTATCATGTTTTTCTGACTTCTACTTTTGCATGTGTGTCTGTTTGCTGTGGTTTTTATGTGATGCCACTGATGTTAATGTAAAGCCCAGTCTGTAGCTGTTTCACAGTAAGAGCCTTTTCTGTGTCTTCAGCTGGAGAACACGACAGCAGAGTTGACCAGAGCCTTTCACAGACTGTATGAGCTGGAGCAGGAGCTGACTTTCTATAAAATAGACACTAAGCTCAGCCCTCTACCCCTGTACAGCGTACAGGTAACTAAAAAACACCCCCTGCACACACACAGACAGCTGGGCTCAAAACACATCAGTAGCACCTCCCTGCAGCTAACTGTACAGCAGACCATCTGATGAGCTCTAATGTCATGTTGGTTCCCTGTTTGGTGTTAGCATGTTGCTATCTGTCAGGTCAGCAGAAACATTTTTGACTTCCTCCATTTTCACACAAAAGTACAATTTCACACTGAGCTGATAAAATGCAGAGGAAAGAAACTCTGAAATCCACTGAAGTCCAGGGACATGGCTCCAGATGGGCTTTAAATGGCTGGAGAAGCAGCCAGTTCACAGAAAAACAAGGGGCATCAGGGACATCAGATCAGACTTCATACTGAGATTCGATCACCAAACAACCACAAATATAGGCATTAAAGATCAAAACAACATTAGGTGAGTGTGTTTACACTCGTCTCTCTCATCAGAAAGTCGACACGGTGGCTGAGAGTCCGTACATCGGCAAGGCTCGACACATCAGGAACACTATCACCTCCACGCCCCGAAACTCCTCCACCTCCTCCCTGCAGACCCAGGAGGGTTCAGATGTTCACAGTGACATGAAACTGTTACACCCCCTGCTGGAAGAGTGCAGAACACAGCAGGATACAGGTAAGTTCAGCAGAGCTTCTCTCCTCTCCAGTGAACCAGCTCATCCAGAAACATGAATCCACTTAATGAGATAGAAGCATGGAGAGGAGGGAGGAGGAGGAGGAGGAGGAGGGCAGAGGTGGAGCTCCTGTACAGGGGATGCAGGAGGTAGCAGGATTGATGTTTGCATTCCCCAAACATGTTTAGACCCTGTCCTCGCCGGCAGGGTTGAACTTTCTTTTTCATACTGGATCTTGTCCTTTCTATGAGCACATGCACAAGGACGAATATGCACGTGCACACATGCATAAACAAAATGCTGGTTGACGCATTGCACAATCTTAATAAGTAAATATAGCTGTGAATAATACTGGATTTAGAATACTTGCCTGAATGTAATCATAGCATTTGTTTTACAGAAATCCACAGTGGGCCTCTTTAAGACAAACTCCACATAAAGTATTTTACTTCAGGTTTTTTCCTCAGTAGATGTGAAATTGATTTCTGATGGGGAGATTGTTTTAAAGAGAGTTGTTATAATGAAGCCAGTCAGCTTGTTGACACAGAAACATGGCAGAATAAAGCAAACATCAACCCGACAAGGATGGGATTCGAACCCACGCGTGCAGAGCACAATGGATTAGCAGTCCATCGCCTTGACCACTCGGCCACCTCGTCTTCAGGCAGAGGGGTAAAGGTAATCTGGACACATCTTGATGAAGAAGGTGCTCAGTGGTCACCATTTTGACTGCTGCTGTGAACCTTTTTCTGGAGGTCCAAGACACTGAATACTACAAAGAAGGGATCTGTATGCTCCACCACCGCTGGACTACGTGTGTGTTCTACCTTAGACCACAAATCTGTCAGTCACCACTTGTATGTAAAAAACCCAATCTGCCCAGATCGCTTTTTCCCCGTGCTCCAAAGGCCGGCAGGGTGGCCGAGTGGTCAAGGTGATGGGCTGCTAATCTGTTGTGTTCTGCCTGCGTGGGTTTGGATCCCCTCCCACATTCTGCCATGTTCATGTGTCAAAAGCTCTCTTTAAAGCTTATATTTGCATACAGGCATTGTGTCTATTCTTAAGGTTTTCTGTAAAACGTGGGCATCGATCCCGCTACCTCCCACATGCTAAGTGAGCGCTCTACCATTACATTAGACCAGCCTGCCTCCCCTCACCCATTTATAATGTTGAAAGCAGAGCAGAGGATTCTCTGTCAGCCTAAACTTGACTCAAGTCTGACAAGGTTCAAACCCACGGGTGCAGAGCACAACGGATTAGTAGTCCATCTCCTTAACCACTCAGCCACCTCGTCTTTGTGTTGTTGCTTTTCCAGGGAATTAACTGATCTGAGCAGAAGCAGATGGCTGAGTAGCAGGTCACTACAGAAAGGCCGAGGTCCATTTTGCCAGACAGCGCTGAAACAGAAATACCATGAAAGTTATTAACTTCACTCAGAGAGTTTGGAAATTTTACATTTTTCACTTCACTGAGTTAAACACTTGAACTGGACACTTAGATTAACACTCAGGGAATTAGCTCAGATGCTAGAGCTTTCTTTAAAAGACTTCAGTCACATACATCCGCTCACTCAGAGGATGTCCGTTTAGTAGGTGGTCCTTCAGCATCTTTTTCTGAATTGAAAATACAGAATACTGAGCACAAGCAAGTCAGAATTTAGAATGTGGTATTTCATCTGCAGCAGAGTCACAGTTGTTTTTTATTGTCTGTGTGTTGTGTGTTTGTGTGTAGCCGAGGCTGAACTCCTGCCGTTGAGCCTTCAAACTGAGCCGCAGTCGGACGCAGAACTCACAGTGACCATGGACGCCAAAACACACAAACAGGTAAAACACACACACACATAAAGACACGCAAATGTAACAAACACACACGCACACACAGGTAAAAATAAATATACACAGTATTTTTGTAAGCATTCCTCTGTGTCCTTGTGGTGTCTTTGTTCGTACAGCTGGAGGCGCTGTGTCGTGTCCTCAGTAAACTGCCCATCCTGGAGCAGCTGAGAGACAAAGCTGATGAGACACAAAGACAGATGGACAGACAGACAGAGGAGTGCAGGGAGACAGAGAGAGAGACAGAAGAGCTGGAGACACAGCTGCTGACAGTAAACACCTCAGACCCACGCCATGTGAGTTTAACAGTACGAAGGTTTACATGCACTGTGGTAACCGCATTATTGTAAATGCGTTTATTTATTAATTGTGTGTTTAACAGGGACAATGTACAGTGCTTAACAAATTTATTAGACCACCTGTCATAAAAACGAGAAGACATAAATATTTTAGAGATCTTTCAAAACCTTGTTTAAAATTAAAAATGTTATTGTTATTTATTTGGCAAATAACAAACAGAAGCAATTAAACAGTATATTCACACATAATAACGGAAAAAAGCAAAAAATCAAGCATGACATTCAACCATTGAAACTAATGTTTCTGTTCAGGAATGTAAGTAAATCACTGTAATTTCTTAATCAAGAAATAATAATGTGCTTTACTACTGTTTCAGTTTTTTGTAAAACAGTAAATTTGTAAGTTCATGGATAAAAATAATAATTATATTTTAGCATTAAAAATTCAAAAATTAAACCCTAAGAGTGAAAGACTAAGAGTAAGGCCTCCAGATGAGTGATAACTAAGTTTAAGCCTGGGCTGGATTAATAAGAAGGAGTGGAAAGCCTGACAGAGAGTGTTTCTGCTCCGACAGACAGAGGAGAGAGTAAAGGTCAAAAGGCTTCTGGAGAATGCGGGCATCGATCCCGCTACCTCTCGCATGCTAAGCGAGCGCTCTACCATTTGAGCTAATTCCCCTGTCCTGTAGATGTGCCCCCGACTGAACATCTGTCTGTGATACATCTTTTCCAGTGTTGGATAGTTATTGTACATGATATTGTACCATTAACAAAGGAGCCATTCTGAAGAATAAGTGCATTTGCTGTTGATACCTCAAACACACGGAGCTCATAGTACTTGTACTTTTACTTCACTGTGATTTTGGTGCAGGACTTTAGTTTGTAAAGGAGTTTGTCTGTGATCACAGGATCAGACAGTGGAGAAAGTAAAGGGTTAAAAGTCTTCTGGAGAACACGGGCATCGATCCCACTACCTCTCACATGCTAAGCGAGCACGCTACCATTTGAGCTAATCGTCCCCCCTTCCTGAGAGTTTTTGTCTTTAAACCCTGCAGAGCGTCTGTTTCACAGGTCGTGGTCCCTGGAGTTTCAGTCTAAAGATAGAGGTTTATCCAGCTTCACAGGAATAAAACTCTCATAGTTAAGTGATGTGGGGAAACTTGAACAGCAGTAAAACACTTCTGTGGTAAATCTGTGTCTATGTTCGGAGTGGCAGCAAAAGCAACTACAGCAACAGGTCGTCGTCTCTTTAAGAAGCTCCGACCCTTCCCCACAGGACATCCCCTGTGGGGACTGGGCTTGCACAGCTTTAGTTCACTCCCATTGGACAGAGCATGGCCTGTCATTCTGCTGTGGACGCTCTGATTGGCTGGGAGAAAGATTTTTTGTGTTGATTCAAAGACAGGGAGAGAGCAGGAGAGGAAGAGAAGTTTCTACCAGAGAGAAGAGGCAGAGGAGAGGGAGACAGACTGGAGACATGTTGAGGGCAGAGAGGTGAAGAAGTGAGTGTTTGTTAGAGCAGAGAGGAGGAGCTGAGAGGTTTTTTACCGTGAACTGAAACACAGGAGGGGAAGGAGGGAGGACGTGCAGGATGTTACCCAGCAGCCCCTGGTGGTCTCTGGGGTCGAGGACGCAGAAAAAGACTGTTAGACTCTCCTGACTGCTGTGAGTACAACAAATACTGTCTGTGTCTAAGTGACTGTGATTCTAAGCAGGTTTTTATGTCTGCTGTGTAGTGTGTAGTCTTGTGAAGTACACTGAGATAAGAAACACAAGACAATATAGAAGACACATTTAAATAGTTTGTAAAGAGTAATATTAATATAGAAGACAGAAAAAAGCTAAATTAAAACAAGACAGATAAAACAGGAGAGTAAAACTTATAGTTGTGGCTGTGGCTCAGGAGGTAGAGCAGGTTGTTCGCTAATCAGAAGGTCGGGGGTCAGATTCCCAGCTCCTGAACCCCAAACCCCAAAGAGCTTTGAGTGGTTGATAAGACTGGAGAAGTATTATTCATATCTCGCGCTGCACAATAAGTACATTTACAGTGCAGCGTGACCCCAACTTAATGTCATAAAGTCTTCAGGCCTGATTTAAACAAACTGAGAACTGGAGCAGTGCTGCAGTTTTCTAGGAATTTGTTCACAAGTTTGTGGGTTTAGTTTGGACTCTGGGGGCAGTAAGCAGACCATCCATGAAATCCATGGATTCAGCAGAGAGCTCTGTCCACAGTGGAACACCTGCAGGACATGTTTAATACCAGTGGACTCACCCCTCTGGTTTGCTGTTCCTGTTTTGATTGGCTGTCATCTCCCTCTCAGGCCCATGTGACTGCTCTGTTGTCCAGTAGTCGACAGCTGTTGGACAAGATGAGCAGGAGGCAGAGCGAGCTGGAAGGTCGCCTGGACGACATGCTGTCACGCATTGCCATGGAGACGCAGGAGATCAAAGAGCTGGAGCAACAGCTGACTGACGGTGAGAAGATGGCCGACCAATCAGAGAGTCTGATCAGAATCGATCGCTGGTGGCCAGGGGCCAGGTGTACAGGGCATGATGGGAAACACCTGGCTCTCACCTGATCTAAGAGCTGATTGGTTTGGATGTTGTTCAGACTGAAAACTGAATTTTACTGATTTATTATTATGAATATAACTGTTCTGTTCAGTATTAAATAATAATAATTTATTAAACCAGGATCAGATCCATCAGGACCAGTTTCTGTGTCTAACTCCTGCTCCCTCGCTGCACCTCCTCATCTCCTCTCTCTCTCCTCCTCCTCCTCTTTCACCTCCCCTCCTCCTCCTTCTCTTACTTCCTCTCTCCTCCAGGTCAGATTTTGGTGAATGAGGTTCTTCAAAGGGATTTGGAGGGGATCATCTCTGGGCTTCAGGAGTATCTGAGAGGACTCAGAGAGCAGGTAGAGACGCTGATTCTCTGTCGTCTGTCACCACATTCACTTTGTCGTTATTTCCATGCTTAGGGCCTCAGCAGTTTTATTTACACACACACGCACACACACACACACACGATGGACTGATGGACTGATGGACTGATGTAGAAGTGTACTCCAGGGTGTGAAAAAATAAAATGAGCAGCTGCTGAATGCAGCTGCTGGATTCTGACTGCTGAACTGACGGACACAGTGTGTGCGATGTGTGTGTGACAGGTCCTGTTGTTGTGTTGCAGGCGCGTCAAGCTCAGCAGCAGGTTCAGAGTCTGCAGGCTGAAAACCAGAGTCTGCAGCTGCACCTGGAGGACACTCAAAGACACTGCAGACAGCTGGAGGACATGACCAGGACGCACCCACAGGTCAGTGTAGTCACGTGTTATTGTTATTGATGTTGACCGGCTTAATACACGCGACTGAATCTCAGCTGGTGTCTCTCTGCATCTGTCTGTCTGTAGGACATGGCTGTCCAGCAGGAGGAGCTGTCTGGATTACGAGTGGAGGCTCAGGCTCTGAAAGACAGACAGGTGAAGAGCAGTAGACAGCAGGTGGAGCTGGAGGCGGAGCTCAAGCAGCTGAGGGAGGAGCTAGTTCGACAGGTCACACTGGGACAGGTAACACTCCATGTTAGAGTTAGAGAGTAACTGCTCTGAGTCACACCGTCTTTATGCTGCTGGGGGAAGTAAGACAGTGTGACTGTTCTCCAACATCTTTTTTGTTTTAGTGTGTATATTCAGTACTGTGTGTGTGTGCGTGTGTGTAGTCGGAGTGTGCTGCTCTGCAGGAAGCTGTACACAAAGAGAAACAGACCAGAGAGGTGAGAGAGTCTGAGCTACAGTCAACCATCAACACACTGCAGGTCAGTACTCACACTAACACCTGCCCCAGCTGGTTATTCAGGCCTGAGCCTGTGAATCAGAGGCACACACACATGAACAGTGCTGAGGAAAGTGGTCACAGTCTAAAAATATGTTCAGTACAAAGAACAGGTCTGCTGCTGCTGACAGTGAGCCTCACTGATAAGAACCATCAACCAGCTAAAACCTGCTGGTAACCAACCAGTTTACTTCACAAACACTCTCCATCTGTGTGCAGGATGAGAAAGCATTACTCCAGCAGATCGCACACAGACTTCAGGCCCAACTGGACCAGATCAAGGCCCAGTTACACCAGACCACGACCCAGTATGAAGAAACCAGGGCCCACCTGGACCAGACTAGAATTCAGCTGGATCAATTTACAGCAGCCCTGTTGGATTCAGAGGAGGTGCAGAGTCGACCAGAGGAGCGGGATGAGGGCAGGTCCAGGTATCAGTTCTACTGCAGCACTCTACTGCTAACACCAATTAAAATGACATGTCTCTATTATGTCAGCCTGTGAGCTTGGGAAGTCTGGATAAATCAAAATGTCGTCAGCACAGTCTGCGGTCAAAAGGCTTCTGGAGAATGCGGGCATCGATCCCGCTACCTCTCGCATGCTAAGCGAGCGCTCTACCATTTGAGCTAATTCCCCTGTCCTGTCAATGTGCCCCCCACAATATGACAATGCTCACACTGTGTACATTGTCATATTGTTTAAAGTAATTATTTTCTACGTAACATCTTATCTTTTTGATTTTTTGAATGTTCTGGGTGAATCTGTCTCTTCAGTTTGTAATCACAGGATCAGACAGTGGAGAAAGTAAAGGGTTAAAAGGCTTCTGGAGAATGCGGGCATCGATCCCGCTACCTCTCGCATGCTAAGCGAGCGCTCTACCATTTGAGCTAATTCCCCTCTGTTCCTGTTTCTCAGCAGTCCCCTCAGTCCTGAGGTCATATTGTCCAGAAGCGTGGAGCAGCTGTACAGGACTCTCCAGCAGGCCAGGACCAGCAGGGGGCAGCTCCAGCAAGAACACAACCACAGCCAGGAACAGATAGTCAGACTGCAGACCCAGCTAGCCCAGGACCAGGACCACATAGCTCAGCTTGAAGCCCAGCTTGAGGCTCAAGTAGTCCAGGACCAGGTGGCCCCTGATGTGGATCAGGATCAGGAGTCACACCGGAGGCTGAAAGAGGACCTGCAGAGACTCAGAGACAGACTTCAAAAGTCTCACTACAGAAACAGACACATTCAACAGAAGCTGGTCAGTATCAACTGAGCCCCCAACAGTCTAGGCAGACCAGAACCTGATCAGAAACACTCACAGTGGAGTCAGTGTTACATGACTGTCTGACACACACACAGCTGATCAGACCTGAGATCAGATTCCATCTTTGTTCATCTGTGTCTCCCATTGATCTGATTCTCCTGCAGGAGTGTGAGTTGGAGCAGAGTCGTCTGCAGCTTCAGGACGTCCAACAGCAGAGAGACACACTGCTGCAACAGGTCAGAGGCCTCAGGTTTAAGGAAGACAGGAAATGACACGTTAAGCTTAAAAAAGTTAGACAGTAAGTGTCTAGATCATGATTAAAGGACCAAGTCAGTGTCTTTGTATGTTTCAGCAAGTTTATATAAAAAATGTGTAACAGGAGCTGATGTAAAGTACAAGTGATTATGTAATAACAGTGTCCTGTGCCATGGTCCAGCTGCGTTCACAGAGCCACAGTCACCAGAGGAGCCTCGACGGTCTGAACAGGAAACTACGGCAGCTCAGCAGGTTCATGTGTGACTCTGATCAGCTGACGGCAGAACAGCTGAAATCAACCACCGAACAGCTGCGAGCTCTGAACCACACTGTGGAGCTGCTGGACACACAGGTGCCACACACACACACGACACATTAACCACTGTAAACCCTCTGCTGGCCATGATCGCCGCTCGATCAGTGACACGTGAATATGCCGACTGTTCAGTCTCACCGAGGACTGAAACAAGGAGGACCTTCACAAAATGATTGACTGTACACACACTTTAAAGTATGACAGGCTTCAGCTGTGTGTCCGCTGTGGTGCTGCCATAACATCCAAACCTTTACCCAAAACTGAACCTAAACCAGCACCACGTCAAACATATGACACAGACACAAGTAGGTAGGGTACAGCAGCCAGTGTGGCCCTAGCTCTACCCTTAGTCCTAAAACCAGGACTTTGAGCTCTGAAGAAGAAGACCAGATAAAATGTTGTTAGACTGATCCTTACAAAGTTAAATACACTGCAGTAACGTGTGTGTGTGTTTCTGTAACACTGGCATACAAAATGTTTCTGTCAATAAAATTGTTTCTGTCAATAAAATAACTAACTGTGCTTGCGTGTGTGTGTGTGCTTGCGTGTGTGTGTTTTCAGAAAACTGTGCACGAGGCTGATAGCAGCTCTCACCAGCCTAACCACACACACATCCTGCAGAACGAACACACACACACTGTGAAGGAGCTGAGGGCAGAGCTGGCTGAAGCTCAGAGACACACACACAGACTGAGACAGCAGCTGAACCGGATCAGGACATGGACTAGGTCCAGGACTGGGATTAAGCCTAGAGATGGAGGACAGTGGTGCTATGTACCTCCTGGACACAGTGTGAGTGTTTTTACTTTTGATTTTACACACATGCTGTTTGACTGATTTTAATTTTGGTATTTAACCTCGTGTTCCCAGTACAGAGTGTTTCCAAGGGCTTTAAATGTTCGAGAAGTGACAGCCAGAAATTACTAACGCTTCAGTGTGCAATGTGTCAAAGAACCTACAAACGTGTGTTTAAGAGCAGTAGGTCTGACTTTTTGAAGAAGTAAAATAATCCAATAATTTACGAGACAAAATAAAACACACTAAAACACACAATCTTGTGTAGAAGAAACGCTTTTTACGTTTTCTGTTCTGTTCCTCATCATGCGATGCTTTGTTGGGGCCCCCAGCCACAGGTTTACTGAGTGTGCACTCATTTTACGTTTATGTTAGGAAGAGCCCACATAGGTCAAACTATACAGAAAAGCTCAGACTCATGACAAAGCTTCTTTTGAAAAAATAACAACCAGGATCAGTGACGCCTAATACAAGTCAAATGTGGAGGGCAGATCATTTTCTTACGTACGTTAAAGGTGACGCTTTGAGATGTAATTTAAAAGAATGTAAGGGAACACCAGAATAGTTGGTTATTGGTGCTATTTATTTATTCATTTCTTCAAAATATCTGCTTTTAAAATATCTTACATTTCTTTTTTACATTTTTACTCAAGGGGATTGTGTCTCAATGAAATGCAACGTTTGAAATTTTAAACTGAATAAAAACTTCAATAACAAAAAACATTTATTTCAGGACAGAAAGTTCAGAGCATCACAGGATCTAAAATCCTGTCTCTCTCTCAGGCTCCCAGTCTGGCTTCCCAGGGGACTCAGGACTCTGGTTTGGGGTTGCAGTACCTCAGTTCTCCAGACAGGGGGCGACAGCAGGACAGACCTCCTGCAGGAGGAGGGTACTGGGTCTACATCCCCCCGGCACACACAGACTCTGACTCAGGTACACACACACTGACAGGTGTTCAAAGATGTTCAGATGAGTGTGCATCTGTCCGGAGCTGCTCAGACTCGGCTGTCATTTCTCTCCAGCAGCAGCAGAGTGGGGGGACAGCGGAGGAGGCAGTGATGCTGACAGGAGCTCCACAGGAGGGACTCCTCCTTCCGACCTGGCTGCAGGTGTCTCTGCTGGATTCTCCGATGGTCACACTCCCCCGGTTGGACCGGCCTGGCTGCTCTGTGGTTCACCTGCAGCCGTCGTCTACAGTCCTCCAGCCGAGGGCCCAGCTCTACACTGTAACATCCCCGAGCACAGAGACACGGTCAGGGTCTGCAGCCTGAATCAGGATTTCACACCATCATATCACAGCAGATAACTACAGGGAAAAATATGCTGCGTTGGAAGGAGCTGTTGTGTGTGTGTGTGTGTTTTTCATGGTGTGAACTGTGAGTCTGTTTTCATGCACATTAGTGTCCTGGTTTTGAGTCTTACCCTGGTTTTGATCATATTCGAGATGGGGCATTTACATGGAACATGAGAAACCTGGTGACTCACCTCCCTCTGTGCAACATGGTTCTAACAGGATCCAGGTTTCTCATCGTTTGTGTGCAGCTGTGATTTCTCACCATCAGAAACCTGGACCTGGTGTTTCCATGCCACCGTGTCTATCAGAATGCTCCAGCTAGCATGTCCAGGTTCCCCAAAACCCGGACAAAATGTTTACATGCTAAAAATACTTCAAAAATCCACTGATAATCCACAGCCAATCAAAGCAACGGAACGCTTAATCAGAATCAGACGTTCTAACAACAGAACCACAGAACCTGAGATTCATTTAACTAAACTGTGAAACAACACACAAATAAAGTATGTTTTTTGTAAAATTGTTCTGTAAAATTAGGTAATGAAATAATCACAGTAATGTCTGTTTATGCAGGTGCTTCAGGTATTAAAGGTGCATATTTGACATGACAAATTTATACAGCCGTACAGAAATGATTTATACCAATCTCTGTGTGTGTGTGTCATCAGGGAGAAAGGTGTGTGTGTGAGTGTGTGTGCAGAGAAGCAGAGAGACTGGAGGACGAGAAGGAGAAACTACGACTGGACACCAAACGGCTTCGACACACACTGAGACGGCACAGGTAACACACAGTCTCTCAGCGTGTTTACACACACTTCAACAAGCAGATTCCTTAAATGTCATGTAAACAAGAAACCTTCTACAGTCAGGGTAGGGGACTACAGAAACCTGATTTCCCAGCTAAACCTTGTATATAAGCAGGACTCTAATGGTCTTTTTCCACATGAATATACAGGACAAAGCTTCAGACAGGGAGAGTGTCACTGTGACAGCAGAGCAGCTGGATGAAAGAAAAGAACACACAGAGATGCATCCTCTTATTCAGAATAATTTACTTCAGTGTGTCACTAAAACTGAGACACCAAATATCAGAAACCCAGGAAATTCAAAGACATAAAGGTTTTAATGGCTGAGGTAGAAACGTTGGTGCACTGATAAACAGACTGAGTGAATAAATGCTGACGTACATGGAGCATGAAGAGTGTGTGTGTGTGTGTGTGTGCGCACACGTGCACGCACAGGAGTGTGTTGCAGGTGTGTGATGAGGTGGAGTGTGTGGAGAAAACTCTGCTGAAGAGACAAGCTGAACTGCGTCAGGCTGACAGACTGCTGCTGGAGGCTCAGAGCTGCATACACACCACCAGAGACCAGGTATACACACACACACACACACATTCCACTGCAGCATCTTCCTGTGACTGACTACAGGTCTAACCTATCTGTCCGTCTCCTCCAGGCCAGTTCAGCTCAGTGGGAGGCAGACCTGTTGCATCGCAGAGCTCAGGACAGCGCCACCTGTCTGCTGGAGGCCACACAGCACGTCAGGTAAACTCACAGATTGACCTCAGCATCAGGTTTGATTAACCGTTTATGGTATCACATATCATATATGAACTGACTCCTCAGAGAGCTGCAGGAGGAGGTGGGAGATCTGAGGAGGAGGAGGCAGAAGGAGGAGCAGACTCTGAGGGAGGTGAAGGAGGTCCTGAAGAGCAGAGATCAGGAGTTCCAACAACTGGGCACAAAAACACACTCAGCTTCAGACAGGTACAGTTCTGATGCACACTGAAGTGAAGTTAGGTTCATGTCAATAAAAATTTCCTTCACAGACACAAATCACAGAGCAGCCAGGAAGAGGTACGTTTCTTCACAGGTTTCATTTTCAGCTGAGACGTGACACAAATATTAAAGATATGGATTTAATGTGTAAGTTAACATGGTCAGCTAACTCAAAGACTACAGTGGAAATAAGTCCTAAACTAGACTGAACTGAACTAAAGTCTGCCTGCAGCTGCTTCACAGTTTTACGGTGAAGAGGATGGAGGTTCATGATGTGTGGGCTGTCTTTGATTAGGCCTGGAAACATGATCTGTTTTACTGCACTTCTCCCAATAAGATGTGTGTTTTTATTTGTGTGTGTGTGTGCGTGTGCATGTGTGTGTAGACTATCTAAGCTGCTGTCAGATTGTCAGGAGGCTCAGAAGCGTCTGGACTCAGTCAGCAGTCAGGTAACCTCACAGCTTCACATGTTTGATATTTTAATTCTTGCTGTGAAATCATGGCTGTGGCACCGAAGCTTCCAAAACATATAGTAACAGATAAAGAAGGAAGGTTTGTGGTGGACGTGGTATCACATGGGTCTAGTTCAGTTTGAGTGAGTCAGAGCTTTAACCTTCCACCAGAGAGAGAGACTGAAGCATCTGTCTTCAGTTCTGACATTTAGAAAAACATTTGTTGTCTCTGCAGGTGGAGCAGCAGGAGCAGAGGTTGGCTCAGAGGAGGGAGGAGCATCACACAGCTCTGAACAGAGTGAAGGAGGTCAGAGAGGAGGAGCAACGACTGCAGAACACAGTAAAGGTGAGGAGACGACAGGCGAAGCCGTTTTCACTGCAGGTGACACTAAATCTGAGTTCAGGTGCTTTCAGGAGGTTCTGTTGATCAGATGCCTTCAAAGCCTCCGGATGTCCTGGTACATTATCTAATGTAGAACTTGGGGTATTATTATTAACAGATATCATGTTGTGTGCACAAGAGTAAAAAATATTGTGTTTCAGGACAGGGAACTACACAGATGTGACACTGCATTATAACAACAACAGCAAACACAACATCTGGAATCTGGAAGAAACAATGACGCAGCCAAACAGAGCAGGAAACATTGAAAAGAAAACGATCAATGCTTTGATCGGCTTGATATTCAATAACAATATCAGCTCCACTCCTTCCATCATTGTAGCTTTAATAACATACATGTGAAATGTCACAGTTTGTAAAAACACAGTGAAAACACAAAGCAAAGAGTAACAGTTCAGGTTAACACAGGGTGTTATGTTCTTTACGTGTGTGTGTGTGTGTGTGTGTGTGTGTGTGTGTGTGTGTGTGTGTGTACGTGTGTGTGTCTGTGTGTGTGTGTGCAGGAGCTGTTGAAGCAGCAGGAGGTGCTGTTGAGTGAGAGGAGGTCCACAGTCTCAGCTCTGAGAGAGGAGGAGCAGAAACTCCTCGTGCTGCAGTCTGAACTCAGCACACACAGAGCAGGTAACAACAGAGGAGACTGTAACTGATGCAGAGCTTCTGGTCACATCTGGTCAGTGTTATTAATGTTTGTGAGAATGCAGCACAGAAATATCTTCACATTCTGCCACTGTGGTTGAAAGGAGTTGGACGGAGTTTGGACTGAGTCTCTAACAGGTCCTCCTGTCAGAAAAACTGAGGTGAACCTTTTCTCAGTTTTCTGAGCCAACAGAGCAGATTCGTTCTGCCATCGTCTGAATCTTCTGTGTCTGTGTCCAGAGTTGAAACAGGTTCTTCAGAAGCTGCTTGTAGAGCAGCAGGCGTTGGAGGAAGTAAAAATCAAACGCACCCACACTCTCCAGCGGCTCCACAAGAAGAACGATGAACTGGACAGGACAAAGGATGAGTTGGACAGGACGAAGGACAAACTAGACAGGAAGCAGGATGAGGTGGACAGGATGAGGGATGAGTTGGACGGGATACAGGATGAAGTGGACAAGAGGAACGATGAGCTAGAAAAGAAGCAGCGGGACGTGGACAGGATGAGGGACGAGTTAGACAGAGTGCAGGGTGAAGTGGACAGAAAGAAAGAAGAGCTGGTCGTGCTGCGACAGGAAGTGGAGTCCCACAGAAACGAGGCAGAGTTAGGTCTCAAAAACACCAAACAACAGCAAACAGAACTACAGGTCAGTGAAAACACTAAGCACTGTATCTTCAACGGGTCAGATGTATTTTATTGTACTTTCATGCTAATTCACAGTGTTTTCTTTGGTCCCCGTTTATTTTAGTTACAGTTTTCTGTAAATTACCTGAGGTATATATATATATATATATCTATATATATATATACTGTAAAAAAAAAAAAAGCAGGAGATGATTTTGTCATGTTTTCTGTGCAGGAGCTACAGGAGGAGCTGAGCAGGAGGAGGGAGGAGAGGAGCAGCCTGCAGGAGCAGTGTAAACACCTGGAGGCCAGACGGAGGCACGCTGACAGGTACATCCACACACCTGAGTGAAACCGGGTCACTGTGAAACACATCGACTGTGTAAACATGCTACACTGTGTGTGTGTGTGTCAGGTGTCTGTCGACGGTGGAGGTGGAACTAGCTAAACAGAGGGAGGAGCACAGCCACGCCCAGGTCCTCAAACAGGAAGTGGTCAGAGATACAGCAGCCACTCAGGAGCAGCTCAATGGTATGACATCATCATTAGTACTATTCAGAGTGTCAAACACAAAGACTACACTGTGACACACACTGTAACGCATATAACACACTCTGATGATAAATGTGAAGACACACGATCTATGACGAGCTCGAAGACATGACGTTATGTCACGTTTGTGTTGTAGAGAGCTCTGAGCTGCTGTCTCTGCTCAGTGGACGGGTGGAGGAGATGAAGAAACAACTGCACACTCTGGAACAGGTGTGACACAAACACACACACAAACCAACACACACCCTCTGAAAGTGTGTATGAACTGTGTGACGTGTGTGAACTGATGAGTGTGTTTGTTTCCTGCAGCAGCAACAGCAGAGAGCAGAACAACTGAAGGAACTGGAGAAGGAGATAGAACACAAACAGGTACCACACACTGAAAACACACTGCAAACAAACTGTAAACACAACTGTAAACACAACTGTAAACACAGTGAAAACACAGTGAAAACACACTGTAAACACACTGTAAACACACTGTACACAAACTGTAAACAAACTGTAAACACAACTGTAAACACACTGAAAACATACTGTAAACACACTGTAAACTGTAAACACACTGTAAACGCACATTGTAAACACACTGTAAACAAGCTGTAAACACAGTGAAAACAAACTGTAAACAAACTGTAAACACAACTGTAAACATACTGTAAACACACTGTAAACGCACATTGTAAACACAACAGTAAACAAGCTGTAAACACAGTGAAAACACACTGTAAACACACTGTAAACAAACTGTAAACAAGCTGTAAACACACACTGTAAACAAACTGTAAACACACTGTAAACACACTGTAAACACAACTGTAAACACAATGTAAACAAACTGTAAACACACTGTAAACTCAACTGTAAACAAACGGTGAACAAACTGTAAACACACACTGTAAACACAACCACAACCACCAGTAGATGATTTCAGCTCAGGCTCACAGTCTGCTCCCCCCTCTCTCAGACACTGAGCGGTGGGCTGGACGTTACAGCTGCAGTGTGTCGGCTGGAGGACAGGGGGCGCTGTCTGACCGAACAACGGCTGCAGCTCAACCAGCTCAGTGAGTCCACCCTGAAACCTGTCGCATCCCCTCATTTCTCCTGACGCTTCCTGTCCAGCACCATCTTAGTTTCTGCTGATTTTTCATTCATTTTTAAACGACTGATCAGGTGAGGAGCTGTGGGAGAGAGAAAAACAGCTGCTTCATAAGGAGGAGGAGCTAAAACGACAGAGGGAGGAGCTACAGAGGAGAGAGGACGGCCTAAAACAGCAAAGGGAGGGGCTACAGAGGAGAGAGGAGGAGCTGCTCGAAGAACAGGAGGTGAATCAAAAAGATCATAATGCACCATTCAGTCAAACTGATTAGGATTATTCTCATTTTTGATTAATTTGTCCATTTGGCTTAAAAACATGACTGAAATTATTAATCAGTTATCAAAGTGATCAACTAATTGATTGATAGTTTCAGCTCCAATCAAATTACAATAAAACCAGCTGTTTCCTGTAAATCCAGACGTCAGGTGTCTGTCGAAACGTCTCAGCTGAGATTTATTTATTCCCATGAACAAAACCTAAACCTGCCGCTGCCTCAGTAACACACTCACTAACGTGTGTGTGTGTGTGTGCAGGATGATCACAGCAGGGAAGTGTTGTCAGAGGACGAGTCTTTCTACCTGTCTACAGCTGGTCTGAGATCAGCCTTCAATACTGAAGTGAGTCCTATCAGAAACCAACTCTGAGCTCAGCCGACACAAACATCAATCAATTATTCAATCAATCAATCAAACTTCATTTGTGTTGCTTACAGGTTAGGGAAAATAAAAAAAACTATTCAAAAATAACAAATAAATAAATCCAGGCCTAAATAAAGACGCAGTTCAGTGGTAAAATAAATAAACATTTGTTTATGTTTTGTGTATTTCTGGGTCTTTGTGTTAGTGAAGTGTGTTGTTAGAATAAATGTACAATAAACACACGGAAACACAGAAAAACAAACAAACAATAAATAAACAGAAACAGGAACAAAATTCACAACCTTTTATTGCATCGTTTATACATGAAATCACTTTTTCATACATTCATTTATTCCTTCATGTATTCATGCTGGTTTTGGTTCAGAGGTTTCAGACCAGCCGCTAAAGAACGTGTGTTTTCAGGAGGAGAGGTGGAAGGTTGAGCTGCAGAGAGAGCAGCTGAGACAAGAGGAAGACCGGCTGAAGGTAGACCACGTTTTATTACTCATCACAGTTTCATCCTGATTCTAATGCTGTCTAATCTCTCCTGTTTTATATCTGATCAGGTTTTTGTCTCAGCACTTCCTCCATGTTCACCTGCTGTCGTGATGAGTTCAGTGTAATGTGTCATAATCAGCAGCCTGTGAAACACCAGAGCTCCAACTGTTTAATCGATTAGTCAATCAGCAGAAAATCAATCAGCAGCTGTTTTTATAATCAGGTCATTGTTCTGTCATTTTTCAGGCCAAATGTTTTCTGGTTCCCATAAGTTTGAGAGTTCGATGCTTTTCTGATCTGGTCTAAGGTTTAATTAATAAGACGAGGTTCGGAGAACATGTTGGTCTGAGCTCTGACTAAACCCCGGCTCATTCGTCTTGTTCTGTCGAGGCTCGTCTGCGCCGCCGTTTGTGGAACCAGCAGGAGAACCTGAGACGACTGGAGACCGAGGAGGGTTTACTGGGACTGAAACAGAGACTGGACCAGCTGGACTCACTACTCACACACACTGAGGTCAGAGACTGTGCAGTGTGTTCACAGGGGAAACTGACTGAGCCGTCAGCCAATCACAGTGAAGCATTAAAGGACAAGTTCACGTGTTTTTGAGTCTGTTAACATGTTAACATGTCCATCTGTCCATGTAAAGAGGAGTTTGTGTGTGTGGCTGTGAAGTGATGTTCTTAACACAACTACATGACGAAACACACACGTATGTGCTCTAACATGTGAGTACTGAGATGAATATGATCTGTCAGAGTGTCACTGTGCTCAGGTCAACGACACAAACAAGGACACAAACATCAGGTTACTCAAACCTGCTGGTAACAATTTCCTGATAATTCCCCTATTGATTATTTATCAGCTCTGTAATAAATGGTTCTGAACAGATTCATGTAGTTATTCACAGGTTTACTTTAACAAACACTGAGATGTGATCACAGCTGTATACGAGTCTGTTAGAGACCAGTTAGAACCTCAGTGTGCACTCATTATACAGATTAATCAATCGGTCCTGTCACCTGACCAAGGAAACCCTCAGCGCATCAGAACTCAGGACACGAAAAACCTGTGCTGGGATGAACGTCTGAACCTCAGCAGGTCTGAACCCGGACACACCTCAGTCAGGTTTTTATGTCTGAGGTTTGATTTGGATTCGCTCGATGGATTTTGTAAAAGCGTGAAACTCGTGTGTTGAGATATTTTGATGATGCTTATCTTTGAATTAAACACTTTGTGCTAACGCTCGTTTCAGTGTCGAATCCTCTCAGACTCGTTAACACTGACCACTTGGTCCCTGTGCTTCAAGGACAAGTCTGGTTCTGTTTTTCTTCTGGTGATCAGAGTCGAACCAAGAGGTCCCGTCTGTGAATCCACAGCCTGATCCTCTGAAGCCTGATCCTCTGAACCCCGATCCCTCTGAAGCCTGTGATCCGTGATCCACTGCTGTTCTTGTCTTTTTATAATGAAACTACATCTGTGAAACTGATGGTTTGATTGTCCACTCACGTGTCCCTGCTCCGTCCTGATCCATCCATCAAGAAACTGTAAATCTGCTGTTACAGTCCAACTTCCAGCTGTTCCAGGTGTGCTGGATCAACTCTCTGTTGTCATAGTTATCGTCACTAGGCAACCAAGCACCTCAGGGCTGCAACAGCTGCTGTCGACCTGCCGGAGGAGAGGCTGGCAGACAGACAGACAGGTAGATGAGTGTTTTCAGGTGAGATATTTGAGCTGAACAGCTGTGACAGACTGACAGGTGAAGTGAACACACCTGTAGGTTTCCCTGTGAGCAGCCGTCCAGCAGCTTGATACAGACTGTGGTTTGATTCATCAGCTGCTGTCTGACCGAATCACTGAGCTGAGAGTCTGAAGAAACGTCAAGCAGCAACCGCAACAAGCAACGCAGCAACACGTTGGTGCGACACTCCATTCTGAGGAGAGAGTTCAGAACATCAGTTGTAGCTTCGTTTGGCCACCAGGGGGCAGAAAGTGTCTCATTTATGAACAGTTCATCTTCTACCTGTTCTGATTCTGGGTCACCTGACTGACCCCTACAGGTGGAAACACGACCTGACGGCTTTTTCATTGTATTTAATTTATTATTATTATTATTATTATTATTATTTTAATAAATCAATGTAAACATTTGATTATTGATTCACTCTTTAATCACATAACTTAGCTTCTGAGTTCATGTGTTCATTCATTTATCATTAACTAAACACTAGAAAAGTCTAAAAGAGTGTGGTGGTAAACTCCAGGTCCTGCACCAACCAGGTGAACTGAAGACCACACATCCTGCAGGTGTGTGTGTGTGTGTGTGTTCACACCGTGGCCAGGCTGCTCTAGTTGTTTTCTGCAGCACCTCCAGGATCTTCAGTCTGTTTATCTCTTCAGGTGGATCTCTGATCTCCAGGTATCCCAGCACCACCCTCTCCACCCGCCGCAGGTGTCTGCACAAAGCCACACCCATCCTGCACCACACACACACACACTTTTGAAGTCCTGGCTCTGACCAAAATATGAAACACATGAAAACTAGTTTGGACGATGTGAATTTATTAAAGCGGCTTTTAATCATCAGTGCTTACACAAATTACTATGATGATGATGATTATTCTTATTATTATCAGCTCTGATTAGGTTGATAGATATTTTTTATTCTTACTTAGTCCAGTTTCTGTTCCAGGTCTGAAGCTTCCCTGTCACACGAACATCAGACCTACCTGTCTACATACAGCGGCAGGGCGGAGGCATACACGCATCGCAGCGGCAACTTGTGCTCCGCCTCCATGTGGGTTAGGACCAGACGCAGAACGTCGTCATGGCGACAGGGCTTCCTGCGGGTGGAGGAGGGGGCCAGCGAGGAGGGGGGCTTCTCCAGAACCAACAGCAGGTCCAACAGACAGGACAGGACCAGCTGCAGACACACACACCTCTGTGAAGAACTCGTCACACACACACACTCCACCTGTCCAGGTAACGAAGTACATTTACTCTGTTCTGTACTTCAACACCTTTCAGAGTATTTCCACAGTGTGTGTGTGTGTGTGTTACCTGTATGACAGCAGCCTCTGTGGTGTACAGGTGTTTGATTAACGCTTGATAAAGAACCTCTGCTCTGTTGAACTGACGGAGATCAGCAGCAGGCTGAACACACACACACACACACACACACACACACACACACACACACACCATAATCATTACCAAACACGTTTTCCTGCATGAATAAAGGAAAATGAATGAATGAATGTGTGTTGTTTAATGTGTGTGTACGTGTGTGTTCTTACCGTGTTGAGTATGATATGGTGCAGACAGCGAACTCCCAGCATGCAGTTCTCTGGTCTGTAGTGGTCAGTGAGAAGGAGGGAGGGGGGGAGGAGGCGAGGCAGGTGAGGAGAGAGAGAGGGGCGAGTGACCTGCACCAAACATGAGCAGTGTTAGAAACAGCTGAAGCTCAGAACCTGAGGAACAAAGACACAAAAGAAAACTGAAGCTTCAGCTAAACCAATACTGGATCAATAATAAGAGATCCATTATAATAATGGATCTCTGCCCCAGCGTCGCTCGTGCACGTGCATGCTTGTGTGTTTGGTTCACCTGGTGTGAGTCGAATGCAGAGTCAGATAATAAAGAAATAAACTTTACTCATCATTATTATTATTATTAGTCCTGTTACTAATCATCCCAACAATCCTGCTCTTCATGAAACCTGCATTGTCCCAAGTTCTCTTTCCTCCCCTCCACCCCTCCCTCTCTCCCTCCACCCCTCCCTCCCTCCCTCTCTCCCTCCACCCCTCCCTCCCTCCCTCCCTTCCTCTGTAGATAATATTATAGTACAGTGTGAACCTGCTCTGTATGGAAACATAACTTATGATTCTCTATATAAATAAAACTGAATTGAAATTGACTTTAATTATTAATGTTTAAATATTGTGTTGTCATGGAAACACTGAGCTCAGACTGACCTGCAGGAGGATCCACACAAACACCAGCTTCACTGCTTCACAACGCTGCCACAGGTCCCTGCAGCGCACACACACACGCACACACACACGATTAAACCCACACTGTGACTGACCCCCCCCCCTCCCCCCCAAACATTCAGAAACAGATTCTCACTTCGTGAGCTGAGGCTGAAGGACATCCAGGACTCCTCCCAGAATTCCTCGGTTCTTGCCTCCTTGCCCCTCCTCCCCCTTACTGCTGTCCCCCATCAGGAGGTGGGCGGAGTCTCTCCAACCCCCCGCCCTCAGCAGCGCCTCCTGCAGGCTCTGTGCCGCTGCTCTGGAGGAGGAAGAGGTCCACACCTGATCCTGAACACAGAGGGACAGACAGACCTCCAGTCAGCAGCTCCCGTCTTTGAACCCAGATGTGATCCTGATGTTTTCCTGAACTCACCTGGAAATGTGTTGCAGCAAACACACACACAGGTGGAGCCACAGTCAGCAGCAGACCTGTCCTCTCCCAGTTTCCCAGAGCTCCCAGCAGTGCTCTGAGGGCCGAGCACACCGGGACGGCTCGGCTCGGGACGCTCTGATAGGCTGCCGCGTTCAGAGAGCTGCAGTCGTCTCCACAGAGCGGCAGAGCCGCACAGCCAATCAGAGCGCTGATCACAGACGCGTATGCCGACTGAAGCTCTGCCCGACCATCCTCCTCATTGGCTGAGGCCGGGGAGAACAGCCAATCAGGATCTGCTGTTTGAAAGAGCCTCTCCATGCTACCAATGAGGGAGCTTGTTTCAGAGTCCGAGGACGCACCAATCAGCTTCTCCTCCAGCCGAGACAGGAGCTTCGTGATTGGAGGGAGACAGGCTGAGGGGAGGGGCTCCTCTGGTGAGGAGAGATGAAGATCATGAAGCAAAGATGAAAGCTCCATCCTGAAGAGCAAAGTAAAAAAGCAAGTAAGAAAGAGACAGACAGAGAGGAGGAAAGGAAAAATGGAGAATAAAGAAGGATGAGATGAAAGAGAAGAAGAGAAATGTGTTCAAAAATAAAAGAAGCCAAAAAGTTTTTAGACTGAGAGATTCGTTGTGTGTCTGTAGTCGTTGTGTGTCTCTGTAGTCGTTGTGTCTCTGTAGTCGTCGTTGTGTCTCTGTAGTCGTCGTTGTGTCTCTGTAGTCATTGTTGTGTCTCTGTAGTCGTTGTGTCTCTGTAGTCGTCGTTGTGTCTCTGTAGTCGTTGTGTGTCTCTGTAGTCGTCGTTGTGTCTCTGTAGTCGTCGTTGTGTCTCTGTAGTCGTTGTGTGTCTCTGTAGTCGTCGTTGTGTCTCTGTAG
>JBBMJY010000024.1:599718-617456 GCA_037833715.1 Toxotes lorentzi
CTCACACCCACACACACACACACACTCACACACTCACACACACACACACTCACACACACACACTCACACACACTCACACACTCACACACACACACTCACACACACACTCACACACACACACACACTGCAGCTCCTCAGACAGGTCTACCTGTCTCGTGTCTCCAGGTGTGTTTTAATCTCTCTGTGGTCTCTGCGGCGTCACGTATCAAACGTCCCGCCTCACCTGAGGCCACGAAGCTTCCAGGAAGGAAGAGAGCGCAGCGCTGTCTCCGCCCACTGATGCGGTCGAGCTTCAAACGCACCTTCAAAACTTCAGAGAGACAGGCGGCTGACAGAGGACGGATCAGTGGTATAAAAATCAAACGCACCCGAGGCAGAGCAGCTGGATGAATGAGTTCAGTCATTCAGTCACTTACAGAGTTTTCATCCCAACACAACTTAAAGAGGCAGGAAGGTTAAAGAAGTTCAAACGTTCTTCTAATAACCTGATCAGTCAGAAAACATATTTCAGAGCTGTGAACCACACGAAGCTGTGGAAGGACTTTGGATCCGGCTGCAGGTTTCCTCACAGCACCGGGAGAATAAAGAGGAGCCAGACCCGGACCCTGATCCGTCAGAGGATGTGGATGTGGCGTAGCGTACTGTGTGTGTCTCTGGTTTGTGGTCTGGCTCTGGACTCGAACACCATCAGATCCTCCAAAGAATCCACATCGCAGAGCTCCAAGCAGCTGGTAAGAGACAGACCCACCTTTAACTCCGGACTGTTTTACCTGCAGCACACCTGTGTGAGTCACTGTCATTCATCTCAACTTTGGATTTATTTTATTTATTTTTGCTGCTAATACAAACAACAACAACATATAATAACAGCAGGGGTAGAAATAAAACTGAATACACATTCAAATTCTTATTATTCAAATGTTCCCAGTGATTATGAATGAGTACAGTCCATGAGCTCGTACGTACAGTAACAAGGACAATAAGGTTTTCACATTACGACTCATATATTGTTATTAAAGTTATCTTCAGTCATATCAAAGTTACCGGTTTCTTCTCTGATATTCACCTTAGTTTCTAACTAATAAAATGAAATGATGAAAATAAAATCATCATCAACATCTTCTTATGATCCCTAATTCTAATCATCAGATCTTCGTGTTTTCTGTCTGTGAGTCCTAAAACAGTGTTACTGTTATTTTTATTTTATAGTTATTTGAATCAGCGGCTTTATTCCTTCCTGAGGTTAATATTTGAAGTTAATATTAATGAGTTATTTTCTCTGTATATGTAACATTGTCTGTGGACTGTGGACCAACTTTATCAGGTCAGGTGTTAATAAAGGTAATAAATATATTTATAAACATAAAACATCTACAATATAAATCTAATGTAGTATTTCATGGCATGAGAAACGGGCCCACGTGACTCTGAGTCTGCCAGAGCGGGGACTGGATTTGTAGTTAATGTTGTATAAGTATAAATACTGTTTATCTGGTTTCATCTGTTAATATGTAAATACAGAGATGATATTTTATGGTGTGAATTCGCTGTATTTTATATTTTTTGTAAACATTAAGTTCAGTTTAGAAACAAACAAAAAATTTAAATCAACCAACTGAACCTAATATGGTGATGTAATAAAATGTGTGTAATTACTGTGATATGGTGCATGAAATGTTAGAACGCTGTACAGATACAGTGGGTACGGAAAGTATTCTTCCATTTTTCACTCTTTGTTATATTGCAGCCATTTGCTAAAATCATTTCACTTCATTTTTTCCTCTTTAATGTACACAGCGCCCCATATTGACAGAGAAACATGAAATTGTTGAAATTTTTGCCGAATGAACCCTTACCATAAAGCAGCACCAGGTACTGGTTTTAGCCTGAGATCCTAACAGTGACAACACTCTCACCTGTCCACCAGGATCGTTCCCATGGCGACCAGGTGGAGCGAGCAGCACGACGTCGGCCGGAGGCCAATTTCAACTCCCATCGACAACCAGCATCGTGTTCTACACCTGACTGCGACGTACCTGAGGTCAGTGACAACACCTGGTCACAGTAACTTACATCATACAGCAACCTGATCACACGCAGAACGTCACATGATCAACATAAAGAATCTGCAGACACGCGCTACTTTGGCTCCATGGCGTCAAACTGTCGCAGCTGAGAAACTGTTTCTCAGGCTGTGTCTGTAATCTGAGCCTGAGGGAGATCCGACAGATCGCTGCACACCTGCAGGTCTCAGGTGTGAGACAGTGTACAACAGGGGAGATGATGTGACACTTCACATCCTGCTGCGCCTGGTTATGGATCCATCTGTGATCCTGATCACTGAGCAGCTGCACTGACGTCGCACCAACACGGTGCTTCTATCAGATGAGACAGGTGTGTTACAGGGACGCCAACACAACCGTGCCCAGAACTGAAGCGTTCTCTAAACCACTACACTGATGTCCCACAGTCACAGTCAACACCACCAGAGCACAGCCTCAGTCTGTCCCTCTCAGCCTCAGTCTGTCTCTGTCAGCCTCAGTGTGTCCCAGTCAGCCTCAGTCTGTCTCTGTCAGCCTCAGTGTGTCCCAGTCAGCCTCAGTCTGTCTCTGTCAGCCTCAGTCTGTCCCTCTCAGCCTCAGTGTGTCCCAGTCAGCCTCAGTCTGTCTCTGTCAGCCTCAGTCTGTCCCTCTCAGCCTCAGTCTGTCTCTGTCAGCCTCAGTCTGTCCCTCTCAGCCTCAGTCTGTCTCTGTCAGCCTCAGTCTGTCTCTGTCAGCCTCAGTGTGTCCCAGTCAGCCTCAGTCTGTCTCATGACACAGCTCGGCCTTTTCAGTAGGTCACAGTGAAAGTAGAAAACTATTCCCACCATGAACCTTCAGGGTCTCCGTAGGACATGGTCCAACACACATGAATCTGCAATGTTCCTTCAGACACACGGCTGCTTTGATTAAATAATCTTAACTCAAGATCCACTCACCAGTAAAAAAAAACACATCTCACAATTGCTCAGTTGTCATGGAGATGAAGACCATGACATGCAGTTGAAAGCTGGAAATTATTTTGATTATTTTGTCAAACTCCTATTTTCATGATGGACTTCTCACTGATTTTCATCTCCATCCATCAGGGGGGAGGCTGCAGCAACAGAGCTCAGAGGAGACCATTCTCTCTGGACAGACAGGTGGACAGACAGGTGGACAGACACAGAGACAGACAGAGATACAGCGACAGCTTCAACAGGACCAAAGGTCAGTGATTAGAAGTCAGCTGTAAGTCCCAGAGTGCACTGCTGTTGGACCCATGCATCGGCAGATTTCAGGTCGTGTTAAACTCAGTATGTGTGTTTCAGCTCCAGAGATGTCGAGCTGCGTTCGGTCCGGTGACTGCGCAGCCGGTCTGTGCTGTGTCCGGTATCTGACCGGTAAGCGGTGTCAGAGGATCCCGGTGGAGGGTGAGGCCTGTCTGCTGCGGGGCTCCACCAAACTGAGAAGGAACCTGGGACGCTGCAACTGCGAAGCAGGGCTGACCTGCACCGCCGTCACCCGGGCGGAGTTGGGCAAAAACAAGGGCCAGGGGGTTTGTCTGCCCCGCCTGACACAGGGCCAGAGGAAAACAAGGCATTCTGGGAAGAAGAGGAGGACAGCAGACGGGAGCTGCTGACACATTCATCATAAACTCAGTTTGTAGATACAAGTTTTAGCTGTTTGAAACTCAAAATGCTGACGTGGATCTTCTCATGGTCGAAGTTTCAGCTCGTCACATCTGAGAGATGAACTTTTTCTCCATATGGAGTCACAGCAGAGTCTGGGGCCCTTCAGTGAGGCCCTTCAATAAAATATTTTCTCAAAAATAAAAGTTAGTATCTTATATTAAAGGAGCGTGGGTGCTTTCCTCTCACCTCCGTCATCTCATTCTGAGCTGGTCATATTAAAGTTGGTCCACATTTTCCAGCAGAGTACTTCAACAAACACAGGTAAACAGGCTTTGAGTCAGGTGTGATCCGAGTGAGACGTTCATTCACAGACAGGTGAATCCAATCAGCTCTGTGAGAGGTTGGGGGGCGGAGTTTAAGCCTTTTTAAGCGCCACTGTTATTTCACACCTGTTTCCCAGTCAGACCAGTCACAGAATGAAAGATATCCAGCAAAGGTGTTTTCACTTTTATTGTTTATACTTTCCGTGCCGGGTGAACACGCAGGCTAGCTAGCTCAGTAGCTAACGTTAAGTATTTCCACCGCCTTCACCTGTGTGAAGCAGTTCAAGGCATCGTCCTCACCTCTTCCAATGATTGACTTCACGCCATTTATCGCGGCCTCTTCATATTAGAGGGAGGGAACCCAGCGCTGTGATTGGTTAAACTCTTCTGCTGCTTTTCGGTAAGCGTCACGCTGCTGCCCCCCTCTGATATATGCGAGTACTGCATCTGCACATATGAAGTCAGACGTCAGCAGCCGTTAGTGCAGCCCCGTGACAAACCGGAGAGTGTGGCTGTGAAAATACCGACAGGGCCTGCGATCACTCACTGTGCTGCAGTTAGTTTCCATCCACTTCTATCAGCAGGAGATCGATGGATAATCTTCACTCTGTTCTGAACTTAGCTGAACTGCTTTTTACAGATTTTCTTCTTTGGGCCTGAGAATAATTTACAACACAAACTTCATGAGAAGACTCTGCCCTCAGACAGTACACCCAAAGAAGTGTTCGTCACACTTTCACATCCTGCAGACACACATGTTATTGTGCATGTACAAAGTATGTGAAAGTCTTTGTGGCTAACCTCCCTCATGTCAGTTTTCACTAACTCGTCCCTGGGAAACAGGTCGTATGTTAAATAAGTTCATTTCAGGTCCACACACAGTCAGAGGTCCAGAACAGCAGCACCTGAGATGTTCCAAGGATCTTTGCCAAAAACACACACACACAAAAAAAAAAAAGATTACCTTCAGACCTTTGTACATGAAGTTTAGCTTTGCTGAATAAGCACACAAGTTTCAATTGTCAAGGCATCTCTTGTTTTATTTTCTTATTCTTTTTTTGACTTAACAAAGAACCGTTGGGACTTTGTGGAAAAAAACGTTAATGCAAAAGAAACTTTCAAAGGCAAAGTCACAAATGCAGCAACATGATTTGAACAACAACAAAATAAAAAAAGGAGGGGGGGGTCAGTTGAATCTCCATCAATAGGAATGTTGAGGAGGGGGTGGGCATGTGGGTGGGGTTGGAGCCTAAAGGGGTGTGGCTACAGGACAAGCAGAAAGGGTTAAGTGCTGGAGCTCAGAGCTGCCCACAGTCGGAGATGACGACCTTGGCTATGGGTTTGCCGCTCTGGGAGCCGTAGGACTCCATCTTCTTTACAACATCCAGCCCCTCAACCACAATGCCAAACACCACGTGCTTCCCGTCCAGCCTGCAGGTACAGGAACAGAGCAGTTAATGGACGTCAAACCAGTAGCTCCCTACTGGTTTTCCTTCATTTGTTTCCTCGTCTGCATCGATCTACAGACAAGTATCACTTGTCAGTACGTCCCTGCTGTATGACATGTTTCCTGACCAAGTCCTGACCAAATAAAAGTGAATTGTTTAAGTTAATTTATGCTTTTGTTCCATTTGGAACATTTCCATTATGAGTTCAGAATTAATAACTCAAAAAAACAAAAAACTTTGTAAATAAAGTTTTAACACTGGACACCTGGTGAAGCCTCTAAGGAAACTGAATTCACTACTCCTAAGACCTGCAGATCCCTGTGAAGTCAAAACTAAGTGCTTGAACAGTTTTGTTTGCTCTCACCATGTTGTCTGGGCCGTGCAGATGAAGAACTGGGACCCGTTGGTGTTTGGTCCGGCGTTGGCCATGGACAGGATGCCGGGGCCGGTGTGCTTCAGGGTGAAGTTCTCGTCACCAAACTTGTTGCCATAGATGGATTTTCCACCAGTTCCATTGTGGTTGGTGAAGTCACCACCCTGTGTGTGTGTGTGTCCAACAATAGCAATTAACATTACACACGCTTTGATACCGGACTTGTGTAAACTGACCCAGGTCAGGAAGAACCTGATAAACGTATGTTAGTTAGGCCTGGATGTAGCCCCTCATATTTATTCAGATCAGTTAAAGCTCTACTCTAAAAGAAGCCAGCAGCTTAAACGGTGCGGTTCAAGCGTCTCCAGTGTGATTCAAACGTGCTGCAACCCTAATTTCAAAAACAGCAACAAGAAAGAAGAACCTGGTTGCACATCTGTACCGCCTCAATTTCCTCATTAAGATTGAAATGTGGCTTTTAATCCAAAAACATTTGTTCTCATACTATTTTTTTTCTGACAAAGCTCAAGACTGAAGCTCAGGCTATTCAACATCACTGCCCGTTTCACACGGTTTCAATAGCTTCACCTGGCACATGAATCCAGGGATGATGCGGTGGAAGGAGCAGCCCTTGTAGCCAAAGCCCTTCTCGCCGGTGCAGAGGGCACGGAAGTTTTCAGCAGTCTTGGGCACCACGTCATCACGGAGCTGCACAAACAAGAGGACATTAACACACCCAATGTCAGTCAACTGTTATGAGCAAACAGAGTGTATAGCCAGTTCATTTCTGTTGTGCATTCAGTAAGTGAATTAACAATTGGCTTGTCGCCATCCAGGCCCTGATCCACAACCAGAGGAGGTTTATCAGACTGCACTTTGTTCTGTGTAGCAACAATTTGTACAACTCTGCATCTGGACAGAAGAAAAAAGGCCCTAAATCTTACAATACCGAACATGTTGTATTGAACATTGCTTTACACAAGGTAAGAAACTAATGCACAGAGCTGTGTGTATTTAAGTGCATTGTCAAAAGTCAAATCAAGTTCCGCACCACCAGAGAGGGCAGCAGTTCCAGCCAGTTAAACAAGGATCAGTTCATCATGTGATTAGTGTGGTAATTGTGTTATGTCATGGTGAAACCGTACTGCAGCATTGCACCAGGCTGCAATATCTGCATGCCCTGCACAGCAGTGACGCTACTATGCAAGTATGTTCAGGGGCTGAGGGGCTGCAGCAGAGCGCAGCCATCCACCTGCTCAGCAGAAAGAGAAACCAAGCTGCAGGCCGAGGTGCCTGCTGGATTAGACCTGAGTCTGAAACTCTCAGAACGGGATCTGTGCAGACTCTTTCCCCACAACTTCATTCGGTTTTTCCTCTCCTACTCAAACCCGCACACTCTTCATCACAGGACAGATCACATGCACAGAAAAGCACACGAATACAACATAAACAACTAAAAACCTGTACCGAGGTCAAACATGACTCGTGTCGGGTCTCG
Source organism: Toxotes lorentzi (assembly GCA_037833715.1). Taxonomy (NCBI): domain Eukaryota; kingdom Metazoa; phylum Chordata; class Actinopteri; family Toxotidae; genus Toxotes; species Toxotes lorentzi. The sequence continues at coordinate 607,013 of JBBMJY010000024.1, forward strand.
CTGCTGTGAGGTCGTATGTTCACATTCACGTCTAACTTCTCACTTTTCTGTTCGCTTAAATATAACTAGTAATAGATCTCACATCGTAATAACTCAAAGAACGCCGGGAGGCCTGATTACCGGTAACATCACACTAACGCCGTTAACGGTTAACGGGGGAGGGTCTAACGTCTGGGGAGGTGCACAGAGTAACCAGCGAGTCGTTGCGTTCATTTTTAGCCGAGAACTCGTGCCACAGATCGGGAACGCCCATAACGGGGCACAGCTACAACTATGTGCACAAAATGGCTGCTCGGCGCGTTCAGCCCGCAGTTTGCTGCCCTTAAACCGGGCGGATTAAAAAAGACTCAGCGCGGCCTTTATGATCGCTGCTGTCGCGCCTGTAACGAGTCTCATCACGATGAGTACAAAGGTCTACGGGTATCCCGGGTGCTTCGGCCATCTTCCTACATCCGCATTTTTTACCATACGGGCAGACCCCCCACCACACCACCGCGCCACCACCGTGGAACTTTCCAGAACGCCCCCTCCTCCCTCCTCCCATCCCCCGTCCACAAACACAGGAACCGGCGCCGTTAGCCTCAGCGGCTAACATACAAAACGCCGAAGACAGCACATCTAGTGTTTTTACACGGGCCGAGCTGAGGACACCTTCCCCAAGCCAACGTGTTTTAAAGGCGGTAAAGTAAAGGACTGATTTCTCTCGGCGGGAAGACGCAGTTTTCAACCGACGGCAGTGGCAGATTCCCGGGCTTCAGCGAAGGCCGCGAAACGCTGCAACAAAGAACGGCAGTGACTCCATGTCGTTAGAATTAGCTCATCCGTTAGCTAGCGGTGCCCGGACGACTCAATCCGGGGCCGCGGGCCCTTTATGTGCCTCGGCGTGACGGAAGCAGCTGCAATTCGGCTCTCACCGCGGGTCTTAACTACCAAGTGTGGGCTCATTAATAACAGTTTTGCAACTAAAGCCGCCCCGACGGCAGCTAAACGGGCCAGTCGGTATCATACAGATGTTAACACGCTGTTAGACGATTGACTGTCTAAACATAAAAAAACCATACGCAGCAACACATCAATAAAGCTCCACCCGCGCAAATATTACCGCCGTAAACGTCCGCTGTCCGGTCCCGTTTGCCAGCACCGAGCCGCGCTGGCTGGATGCCACAAACACGTGCACATGGTCCCGTCAAAGCATTCGTGACAGCTCGGCTAACGTTAGCTCTCGGGACTCTACCAGCAGACCAGGGCGAGCGGCTGATCTTGGCGTCTAACTTCCTGCAGCTCGGACCGACTTCATACCCATACAGGTACCGAGCAGAGGCGTTTAGTCGAGAAACGACGGAGTCGCTCTAACCCCGGGCTGACACTAACATTCACCAGCCGCTCTGACCGTCAGCACCCCGGCTACACTTGTATCACAGAGAGCGGTTTACCTCCATCACAACCCGGCCTACGGGTTTGCCATCAGTGGTTATGTCAAAGAAGACTCTGGGCTTGGCCATTTCAGCAGGTGGAACTAGAGACAGCGGACTTGAGAGTTTTTCGGCGAAGGGACACACTGGGCTGCGAGGAACCGAAAAAGATGGAGGAATGTGGATACATTTTATATAAGACACCATTGGGCGGTGTAAAACCTCAGGGAGCCAATTGGTAAGGATGGAGTTTTTAATTGGCGTATGTTTCAGCGAATCAGCAGCCAGGATAGCTGACGCTCCCTTTTTACGGGTCTGTAAAGCGCTGACGCGTCTCACAGTGTGTTTGATTCGTGCACCATAGTGAACCGCTACAACGGAGTTTGGCTACTGCTAGCATTTGTCACGTGTAGCACCGCCCCGTTTCGGTGTCCGGGTCGAAAATCCTTGAACTAACGAGTTTGAGAGCCGCGCGCGCCATAGATGATTGACAGATTGGGCGTCCAATACACTCAGCGCAAGCGATGGGTGAACTTCAAATTCCGCAGTCAGAGCGCGTTCCCGCTGACAGGGTGAGAAGTGTGTGCGCGGTCACGCGACCAGGGCGCGGTCCGTCCAGTTCTGAAGAAGTTTGTGTTTCAAAGACCGGACCCAAAAAGTCACTTCACCGAGTCTGACAGGTGATAAACCGACGTTCAGCACGTTACCTGTCAGAGTGAGGTGTCCAGGTTTCTTTTCTTGAGGGCCGTGGTGGTTGAATGGAGCGGTTCAGGGTTCTTATGGTTCAGGGATCGTTCCCCTGCTGTGATTCAGGAACGTGTTCCTAACGGATGTAGAACGTTTCTGGAAGAAAAAGCGGTTCGCTAAACGTTCTGCAAACTACAAATCCGGGAATCAATAATCTCTAATCATTTCAAATAATATCATTAATGGATCATTAAACTGGGACTGGAGAAGCAGCAGAAAATGAGTGGATGAATAAATGGATGGGAAAAAAATGTGTTTCCGGTCCAGGTATGAGTTTAAAGGTCAGACGCTCTCTGGCCTGTACAGGTACAGGTACAGGTGGCTGGGCCTGAGAGGACTGAGGTCTGACTGGGAGCATCTGAGCCCAGTGGTCCCGGTCAGACCTACTGAGCCGTTCAGTATTTACAGGAGGCAGAACATCAGAAACCCCTGGGGGGACGTGTCCAGTCTGGTTGGACTGAACTGTTGTTAAACTGTTGGACTAATGAACAGGGACAGTGCTGGACATGTTCAGTACATTTGAGAGTGTGGACCTGGTTTTTCTGCTTTTGGATTCAGCTGAGTTTTTATTTTGCTCCTGTTTGTTGTTTATTATTTCTTTCTAGATGTTTTGGTGGTTTAGTTGCTGTAACAGCTGAAACTCCCACAGATGAATCAACAACAGTTTCCACTCTTCATGTAAAAACAGAATTCGGATGATTTTCTGGATCACTAAATGATTTGTTTGTTTGTAAGTGCAGCAGATCCCGAGGATCTGGAACAGCAGCCGATGAATTTCCTGCTGCTTAAACACGTCATTCTGTGATCAATAAAGCTGATCTCATATTTTGTTTGTTTGTTTGCTCTTTTCCACTCTGACACCAAACACCTCATACATGATTCACCGTGCACATGTAAAGCACCACAGGTTCTCCTCTGTCTTTCCAGTGTGTTTATTAAATTACAAAGGTTATTATTACTGTTATTAGGATCATTACTGAATCATACAGAGTGATCATGTACATTTTCTTTTTCCAGAAGCCACTGGACTCACTGGGACATGAAGACACCACAACTGTCTGGACTCTAGTCACTTTACAACATACAGAGTAATGATGAGCGAGAGGAGGAGGAGGATGAAGATGAACTTCTGCATTATCACATATACAAGCTGTGGCTGTGAGGCGAACACCAAACAGCTCTGCGTTCTCTGGAAGGTCACATCTCGTTCCTCTCCTTTTTATATATGTTCCCTATCTTCAGGGTGGGGACGTGAGTTCAAACCCCAGTGAAGAGGCTCAACTGCAGGCGGAGAGACCGACGGCGCTCCTGACAAAACGTTTCAGAGATGAAAGCGACACCGTTTTGATTTCTACAGTTTTAGTCAAGGAGCTTTGGCCGCGTTTACACGTTTCACATCAGGTGTCTGATAAAATCCAGATTCGATCCAGACTGAACACACTCCCATTTACACTTAGCCACAGGTACAGACTGAGAGGTGGTGATTCACCACCAGCCTCCAGCACAGCCTCAGTCTGTGAATCTCCACTGGAGGGATGAAGCGTTTATTATTCAGCCACCTTCACAGAGCCCTGGAACCTCCTTCGACAGCTGCTCGGCCTCGTCAGCTGACTGAGCGAGCGTGTCTTTGTCAGTGTTCAGCGGTGCTTCTGTATTATAGCATGTGTTACAGTGTATTTGCAGGTGGCAGATACAGACAGTGCAGTTCAGCTTTAAACTACACACATGAAGTACTTGTACTCCTCTACATGTCAGAGGGAACTCCATCCAGCCGACAGCTGGAGTCACTATTAACTTTACCCATTCAGATTTTTCCACACAAAACATGACAAACTGATAAAATATGCTTTAATATCAATGACTCGATCGGCTGATTGATTAAATGACCACAGATTATTTCAATAACCATTTTAAGTCATTTTCCAGGTACAGATTTTTCTGCTTTGAGTACCTTTTCCTGATTGTACTCATACTTTTACTTGTAGTGGAATATTTTTTACAGCGTGGTGTCAGTGCTTTTACTGAAGTGAAGGATCTGAGAGCGTCTGCTCCTCCTCCTCCGGTGACTGGCTGCTGGTGGAGAGCCTGACTCACTCCCTGAATGTGAATCTGTGCTGGTCCTGCTGCTGTTTGGTTTCGTTTGCTAATAAAATATTACAGAGCCCCTAAACAGGTTTCTGGGAGCAGCATAAAACGTCCTGTGGAAACCAGAAACCAGATCCTGGTGTGGAGAAGAAAATCTATCGTTTATCACCTGAACCAGAAACTTAGGTTAAGCTCATGTTCAGCTAAGGGCTCCGTAAAATTTCCATTAGCTAATGAGAAAACTAAATAATAACAAAATGGGGATTCTCACCAGAACCTGCTCCAATAGCACTAATAAGCTAAAGTAATAAGTCAAGCTGAAACAGCAGATTCCCCCAAAGTAAATCACAGAACAGAGGATTAAATCATTCTCTTTGGTCGTCTTCGTCTTCTTTTCCACCTTTAAGATGAAGTGTTGGTACATGATCAAATCTAAACCCCCCATACAGAAAACCAAAGTGGACGTTGTGGCTCAGTGTAAATGGAGTCTGTTCACGTTTAGTGTCTCAGGTGGAAAACGCAGACTGCTCCTTTAAAGCTCATCTTTACCCGTTTACATCATCACATTTAAAACCCATCTGGATCACAAAGCTCCTGGTTTTAAGGACCTTACTGCTGTTTGAGCTCATTAAGCACAAATCATCTTCACTGCTGGACGTCCACGATCCAACAAGGAAACGCACTGGGCTGGAAACTAATGGTGATCTGGAGGAGGGAACTCAGCGTAAAGGCTGGTGGATGATTGGAGGACGCTCAGCAGTGACGGAGAACGTGATCGGAGTCTCTGCCGGTGAGAGGAGAGGCTGTCGGCTCTGACAGGGAATGAAGGATGAAGCATCAAAATACAGTTTCAGAGAATAAAAAAAAAACCTAAAATAAAGTTACCACTGAGTTCATGGTCACACATCAAAGAGTTTTCATATTTAAAAGCTGTGTTTTGTTTCCTCTCCTTCGTGTCGTCCGCTCCATCCTGTGCAGACGGCAGCCATGTTGGACCGGCCGTGGTGTTGGCGAGCGAGGAGAGAAAAGTTCATATTTTATAGTAAAGTCTGTTTAAATTCACAAGATGCGTGAGTGTATTTGAGTGTGTGTGAGAGTGTGTGTGTTCAGTTGTTCTCAAACAGGGACAGCAGGTCGTCGTTGTTGTTGCTCGGGAGGTCTGGAGGTCCGAGGTAGGACAGCAGCTCGTCTGGGTTGGTCAACTCGGGAAGCAACTGCAGAAACAAACACGTTGCTGTCAAATACTCTGATTGTGTGGTTGCACAGGGCCGGTACGCGGGCCCTGTGCCACGCCTGCCTCCAGAGGTGGAAAGCCACGTACATTTACGTGTAAAGACACGTCACAGCTGCAGATTCAAAGTGTTTTATGAATGAAAGGTGTGAAAGAACCTGTGAATCCAGATGTTTACTATCATGATTATCACACAACCAACCCAATAAAACACAGCAGAGTCTCAGTCTGGGTTCTACTCACGTCCAGAGAAGGTTCTGGAACCTCCGCAGACCCCCCGAGCCCAAAGGAGCTGTCGCCTTGGAGACGGGGATTCTGGTTGCTACGCTGCATCATCTGGTTGCCGCCCCCTAGTTGGGCGTTACTGTGGAGACCCTGTGACTGCTGCTGGGAGACACCCTGGGAAGTGGAGTCCAGACGGCCTGACACTGATATCTGAGAGGGGGAGGTGAGGAGAGGAGAGGGGGAGGAGGAGGTGAGGAGAGTTCACTCCGTCTGAATCTGAACTGTTTGTTCTTAACTAAATAAAAAGGTTGTGATGATAAGTCACTGTACCTGTCCAGCCAGCGGGTGAGGGGGAGGCTTGTCGGGGGTGAGGAGGGCACTGGAGAGCTCAGACTGGTAGGAGAGAGGGGGTGGACCGGGGGAGGAGAAGTCCCCCCCGACCCCCGGGGTCCCAGGACCACTGAAGTCTGAGAAACTAGCGGACTGACCGGGATAGGACGGAGCTGATGGAGAGACAGAGACAGATGTCTTCAAATAATTTTATAAAACTCGTTTATAAAAAACGTCTGCTGAAGAACAGATGATCCACGGTGGAGCCTGAGGTTTAAACATGATCAACAACACATGATCTGAAGATCCGACTCAGTCCGACTGCAGGGCTGGAACCTTCAGGAACTGGGTTACACCGAGTTTTCTTCAGTGAGCTCATTTCTTAAACCTGAACATGAGACGGTTTTCCCACAGAGGACACAGGTTTCCACTCCATTTACTCAGGAAACCACCTGGAGTTCAAACTCTCAGATCAGCTCAGCTGATCTGAGAGTTTCTGAGAGCTGATCTGAGAGATGATCTGAGAGCTGATCTGAGAGATCTGAGCTCAGATCAGCTCAGCTGATCTGAGCTCAGATTACAGGACTGCTGACTCAGGGCCGCTCGCTCAGCAGCTCCACAAACCGAGCCTCTTACAACAGGTAACCATGGTAACACACATTTAATGCAGATGTCAGCATCACCTGGACGGAAATGAAAGCAGGAAATAAAAAGCAGCCCCTCCCTGCCTACCTGGTCCGGGGTAGTCAGGTGTGTTGCTGCTGTTGTTGCTGCCAGCCGCAGGTAGAGAGGGGTAGGGCATCGGAGAGGAGGAGGCTGCGGAGGTGGAGGAGGGGGGGGCGGGGCCGAGCGATGCGATCATCTCCATGACACTGGGCAGGACCATGTGACTGGGGCTGAGCGTCCTGCAGCGCTTCAACACCGGGCCGTCAGACTCCTCCTTCACATGGAGGTCCGGCTTCACAGGAACCGGCTTCCAGCTGCACACCGGGTCGATGGTGATCTCCTCGTACTCCGAACTGACGACAAGAAGAGGAGGAGCAGGAGGAGGAGCAGGAGGAGGCGAGAGTGAGAAACTGAAACCTGAACCACAAACTGGAAACCACTGAAAACAAACATGAACCAATTTCTTACTTTTGAACGTAGATGAGGATTCCCAGCATGTACTGATCCACCTCCAGGCCTTCTAACAGAGCTGTTTTACTGCACACACACACACACACACACACACACACACACACACACACACACACACAAACACACAGGTTACAGAGGTGACATGAAACATGTAGAAGCAGTGCGAGTGTGTTTGTATATGTTTTGCTTACTTGCACACGGGACATCTCCAGGTTCCTCTCTCACAGTTTAGCTGCAGGTACGACTCCAGATCAAAACACTGTGCAGACACACACACACACACACACACACACACACACACACACACACACACACACACACACACACACACGCACACAGGTCAGGTCGAACCATGACTGTGCAGGTCAGACAGGTAACAGAGTGACTGTGCAGGTGAGCGTCGACCCAAATGCAGCTGGTCACTATACACTTAACAAATATTAGTCATCCGTTGATCGTGTGATGGAGTTTCCTCAGTCAGACTGTTGTGGGTGTGTGAAGTGCTGTGATTGGCCCCTGCTCTCACCTGTATGTGCCTGCAGTCGTGACCTCTAGCGGGCAGCTGGATGCGGCGGAAAGTGATCGGACATTTTAATGAGACTCTGATGGCCGTCTGCTCCACGCCGTCCTCTCCGTTTAACCCGGGAGTCCCGGGAATCGAACCGCTGCTGAAGTTCCTCTTTACTGAGAGCGACAGGGGCGGGGGGACAGACCGTGATCAAACAGGCACACACGCATGGATCTGTGTCGTTACTGAAATCTCCTTTAATTAGTTATTGATGAACATACTCTTGGTGACACAGTGCTCTGCAGGCAGCAGCCTCTTCTTCATCAGACCCTGCAGCACCGAACGAACCGACGGACGATGAACCAGCTGGAGGACAAACAGGTGAGACTGCAGGGGGGGGAGGAGGGGGGGTTAAAACCACTGTAACAGATCGGACTGAAGGCTGCACCTTGGTTTGATTTGTGCGTAGGTTTGTGTGTGTTCTTACGCAGCAGCAGGCCGTGACCGTGATCTGGATGGTGTTCCTGCCAGGCTGACACACCTGCTTCAGGTACAAAGGCTTATGGGAAGTTTTGTTGTCGCCTCGCTCGATGGTGAGGGGAGTCGCGTTCACACTCACCTGTGGAGGAGACGGGCAGGTAAATAAAAACACCTGAGTGATGATGTAAGAAACAGGTAAATAAAATGAGGATGAAGGTCGCACCTGGACGGAGGCGGGCCAGTTGGTGTTCATCTGTCGATCCTCATGGTGGTAACACTTAAACTGGAGCTCCAGGTCCGGTCTGACACACACACACACACACACACACACACACACACACACAGTGAATTAGAAATTAAATTAAATGTTATTGTATGTGATTGGTTCTGTCTCACACTGCTCGTTAGAAGCTCTGCAGTAAACACACCACAGTTCATCAAAACACGATTTAGCTTCAGACAATCGTTTACGCGCTGAATGCATCACTGGACGTGTGTGTGTGTGTGTGTGCTGCGTTCACTGTCCGTCGGTGCTTGTGAAGGCTTGAACCTGACGTTTCACAGACACGGTTCAATGAATGGAAACCACCTGTTATTAAAAGTGTAGGTGGGGACTCACATCAGTGTGAAAGCAAACATGACAGTGGATCACGATGAAGGCCTCACCTTCACCTTCACCTTCCTGCATGATTGTGAGCGTGTAATTCTGTTTCCTGTGCACGTCTCAGAACAAACGCCTGAGGAGGAAGTCGGGTCTCTGCAGGAGTCAGAACTGGTTTTCAGGTTCTGTTCTTACCTCATGATGAGGGTTTTGTAGACGGAGTCTCGCAGCTGGAAGACGTGGTTGCTGACTGCCAGGTTGTGCTCTAACCTGAAGGGCTCTAGGACCACACCGTCACGCACAGGGAAGGTCAGCCGCAGGTCATCACTGGGGTTACCTGTTGACAGGAAGTCAACGTGGTCAGACATCTGGACATTTCCTGTGACGTCACAAAAAGCCTGAGAGGAGAATATTGTGCCTTTAAGGTGCCCCCCCGTCTCTAACACACACAGAGGGGCGGAACCGGTGCCTCGCTCAGGGGCACCATGGTCGTGGTGCGTGTCCCTCACCACCACCCATATCCTATTGTGCTTGGTCGAGGGAATCGAACCGGCGACCCTCTGATCTCAGGCTGGTCCAAAGTCCGAAGCCACGCTCTTTACTTGTCGCCGCACCATTATTATTATTATTATTATTATTTAACTGGTAACAATATAATTAGTTCACTAACCCTATTCTGATTTCTTTTTAGTTATTTTGGATCATTTGTGATAATCTGCATTCATTTCAATGTTTTCATGAACCGAACACTTTAATGACTTGATTCTGTCAAACAGAGACAGAATCTGACTGTGACTTGTTGCATTATTGATGACGTGTGTATGTGTGTGTGTGTTTGTACCTGTAGGTGGGGGCGGGGCCAGGCCGGCCATGTTGGGTTTGATGTCGGGCAGGAAGGAAGAGGGTGTCGGTTTGATGTCACTGTTGCCAGGAGACATGTAGGGTGGGGCCATGGAGCTGCTGGGGGTGATGGGAGGGGTCGGGTTACCAGGTACTGGGGAGGAGGGGTAACCTGGCAACCCTCGACCAGGCTGAGAGAGAGAGAGAGGGAGAGAGAGCGATGGGTGAGTGTTTTCTTCTTTTTACGTCCACAGACAGAAAATAACAATCGTCACTGTATCAGCAGATACTGAACACACCGAGCTGTGTTTCACCACAGATGTTAGCGTCTGTGACAACAGCTGTGCTGCTGTGATCAGTGATCAATGATCAGAGAGTTTCCTGTTTACTGTATATAACTGGATAATTATTAACAGTTACTGCAGGGTAACAGGTTAATGTGCTGAAATAAAAGCTAAAGGAGTGTTTCCTCCCTCAGTAGAGAATAAGGCCCTGTCCACGTTTCTTTTTCGTTTTAAAAAAGTTTTCCATAAACACTTCGTCTCAACAAATGTGTGTCCACAAGAAACCACTGAAAACGCTGTAGTAAATACTCCAGGCCTGTAAGTGGCGCTGTTACGCTGCCACAGAAATACACCAAAAACAGAGAAGACATGGAGCACGCTCATTAAACTCGTGCGATGTAAAAAAAAAAAAAACACAAGAAGAAGAAGGAGATGGCAGCAAACATGAAAGTGTGAGCGAGACAGGAGACGTTAGTGAGGAGCAGAAGATTTCACACACACACACACACACACACACACACACACACACACACACACACACACACACACACACACACACACACA
>JBBMJY010000024.1:627083-632083 GCA_037833715.1 Toxotes lorentzi
TCACATGTTCTCCCTGAGCCTGTGTGGGTTCTCTCCGGGTTCTCCGGCTTCCTCCCACAATCCCAAAAACATGCACAGTAGGTTAACTGGCTGCTTTACATTGTCCCTGTGAGTGTGTGTGTGTGTGGTTATCAGTGTGTGTGTGTCGGCCCTGTGATTGACAGGTGACCAGTCCAGGGTGTACCCGCCTCTCGGCCGTCCTCAGCTGAGAGGCTCCAGCTCCCCGCCCCTGGCGGATGAAGCGGTGTAGAAGATGAATGGGTGGATGAGTTATGTAGAACGAGTGATTTTACTTTTGATACTTTACATATATTTCGATATAAATTCTTTTACTCAAGTTAAATTCACGTGAGTTAAAGGTCCCAGTGCTTCTGCTGCTTCAGCGCTGGGGTCCCATAATGCATCTGGATAGCGTCTCTTCATCACATCATTTAAACTCCACACCTCCGCTGTAACAGACCGGATGTTACACGTGTGTAGCCTGATGACATCACTGTGACATCACTCGCACTGTGTGTTGCTGTGACAGTGTGTGTGTGTGTGTGGGGGTTAAAAAGATGAGAACAAAGAAATTCAACGACAGATCAGAAAAATAAGAGAAAGGAACGGAGAGAGAGTAGGATGCACAGGAGGAAACACAGGAGGAAGGAGACGTTAAGGAGCGAGGAAAGGAAGAAACAAAGGCGGGAAGAGACGTGAAACAGCACGAGGCCAGAGGCCGGTCTTCAGTACATACAGTTTCTTTATTGAATGAAGCAAAACAATGAAAAGACTTTCAATCCCCCATTATGAAAATAAATAAATCATTTTCTTTGTCTCGCAGAAGCCCAGCTGATTTCATCTTCTGCTGTCGTTTACGTTTGCTGCTTTTTCCCGCCGACAGAGTTCATTCAGCTGCTCGACATGAAACAATAAAAACATGAGACGCTCCGATGCAGTTTGGCACAGGATAGATGCTCGAGAGAGGAGACAGAAGCCCGGGTTCATTCAGAATCATTAGCAGTGCGTCGGGTTGACTTCATGTAGGGACGCCTGACGGCAGACCTCCACCATTTTATTCCCCGAATATCCCTTCAAAATAAAAGACCGATAGAATAAAATCTCAGCATGCGAGTTAAGCGTTGCCATGGTGACTAATTACAGACTTTCCTCAAGGAGTGAACACACCTGCTGAAACACCTCTACCTGCTGTAGTGATACCAATCCTCAAATACCACACTCTCACTTTTCTCAGCTAGCTGCGCTCACATTGGTTTTCAATGGGGAGCGCTAACTATGCTAACGACACAATAAAGAAAAACTAAAAATAAAATGTTTCCAGGAACGTTTCCGGTGAAGGGAAGATGATTCTAGGATCTGAGGAAGGAGTGATGAGGATGAAGATGAGAAAAAGGAAACAGGAGGTGTCACTGTGTGTTTTTTCTAAAACATCTGCTCTAATGACCTGATGTTACAGAACACAGCTGGAGTGAGTGTGTGTGTGTGTGTGTGTGTGGACGGAGAAGGGTGCATGTGTTGAAAGGTGAAAGGTCATGAAGGTTTAGGTTCAGGCTTAAGGCTCAACTCCCCTAGATGGTTTGATACAACTTTTTGTGGAGCAACATTGCCTCATCAGACATCTCTTGATTTTCCTTCATGTTGCCTTAAACCTGTGTGTTGCCCTTAAGAGTTGCCACTTGTTGCCGCGTGTCCACGCTGCTCAGATACTCCACAGCTTGTAGAGCAACACTTGGCTGAAATGTTTCTGGCTGAATCTGATCCTTAGAAGCCAGACTTCATTAAAAAATCTGCCAATTTTAGACAAGATTTTATTCAGGTGACTCTTCTTTATGGCTGCTAGTGTTTAGACCTGTGGCACTTAAACCAATCAGTGTTAATCAATCAGTCACAAATAAAAGGGCAAATGAAACCCCAGTGAAACTGCTCAGACTGCCTGATGTCTTAGACACAGGAGAAGAAAGAGCTCTGTCACGTCCTCGGGAACATCATGTTTTCTTTTCTTGCATGTCTCTGTTCTTTGTGCACATTATTCTAAAAACACTGGTCTTCCAAACCTGGTTCTTGGCAGCATCAGACTTAGTTCTGGTTCCTTTATGAGTCGGGATCTTTCAGCTCCACGTTCCCTCCACAGTTTGAGAATCGCTGGTTTAGACGACGTTTTTCAAAGTGAAGCTTCAGAAAACGGCTCTGAAAATCAAACGATTCTCAGCCTGAGTTCTGAAAAGCAACTCGTTGCTTGGAAAGTTGCGTTGCTGTGTTTCCTGTGGGTGGAGTTGAGCCTGAAGCTGACTCTGCACACTGCACTGAGTTTTGACATCTGTTCTGCTGATGCACTGTTATACTGATGATTACATGTGTACTACTAACAAAGTACTACACAGTAGTTGTACAGTTGTTTGTGTGTGTGTGTGTGTGTGTACACACTGCAGGGCTGACACTGGTTCGAGCCAATGAGAAATAACTTGAATAATAAGAAGTGTCCTAAACTACACCATGTGGCCAAAAGTATGTGGACAGCTGAACATCTGTGACTGTGTTCATTGACGTGTTGCTCTGACAAAATCCGAAACGTTCCCACACAGATGACGTGGTGTTCGTCATGACGGATGATGTCAGCTTCCTCCAGTGACCGAAGCACAACGACTGGTTCACTGACAACTTTGTTTTCTCCTCACACTGTTTTTTCATGTTTTAAAGTTGTATGGTGTGTGAGCAACAGTCCACCTTTAAAGTCAAACAGTCTAACAGCTGAGGTAACACAGTACAGACTGTGAGCAGGGATCAGCTGTACAGGGTGTTAGCAGTAACCTCTGTGCTGTGGATGATGTTCTTACTGCATGACTGTGCCGTATTTACAGAGTAGTACGCAGAACTAAACCATGTATACTGTGTAATAATCACTCATTAGTACTTCCAGACTGTGGAATGCAGTATTGCAGTGTCTGTGTGTGTGTGTGTGTGTGTGTGTGTGTGTGTTCAGTTGATGCTGCAGTCTGAGCGTGAAACTGAATCCAGCGGGGTCAGGGGTCATGGGTCAGGGGTCAGAGGTGAGGGTTTATTCCAGGTGTTGCAGGTCACAGGTTTACTGCTGATCTTTGAATGTGTTCAGGTCGAAGGCGGCATCCAGGAAACGCCGCAGCTCCATCAGGTGAGTGTTTTTGTTTCCCGTAGCCGGAGCTGCTGCCGGCTCCCTACCAACATACCTGAAACACACACACACACACAGAGGAGACAGTGAGGTGACCTGTCACTGACTCATAACGAGCCGAGCTGAGGAAGGTGAAGGTAATTACCAGACAGGTTTGGCTCTCTGGATGGTGGTCCTGATGCGAGGCTTCACATAGTCGTAGTAACCCTGGTTCTTGTGTTCCTCCTGACACCAAACCAGGTCAGCGTTGGCAAAGCGCTCCGACTCGGCCTTCACCTGGTCGAACGGGAATGGAGACAACTGGGGGGAGGAGGGGGGGGAGGAGAGGGGGGAGACGGCTGTTTTTAGTTCAGTTGTATTTTTAATTTGATGCTTTGTTACAACAAAGTAATTATCTCGTGTTTGTTTTGTCTCCTCGGTCTTGAACCTTCGGACACCAGCTGTTAATACAGACCCAGTGAACTCCATCTGAAACACCGGTCTGATTGTGGGACAGCTTCAGACCTTCAAACCTCTCTGGACTAATAAAAGCACTGTTGATGCTGACGGACTCTGACTGACTCACTATAAACTCTCGTCCTCAGACTTATTCAAACCTCATTTCCAGAAGACGTCGGGTCAGTACGAGTCTTTTCTCTCCACAGTCACAATGGTAGTGAAAACATGGCTGTTGTGTTCTACAGAAACCCACATTCTGGACCCACATCGGGGATCAGGACTTCCCAGATCTCTCAGCTGCTCCTCTGACAGCGAGTTGTACTTATTGGTGCCACCATGCTGTTTGTATGTTGGTGTGTAGTTCTGTGTGTGTGCACCTGCTCTATGCGTGCGATGGCCACGCTTCCCTCCATCCCCCTGTTCTTCCTCTCTTTGGTCAGCTCGTAGTAAACCTTCCCCGTGCAGAAGATCAGTCTCTTCACCTCCTCCGGACGCTCCACAGCCGAGCCTCCTTCTGGGATCAGCCTCTGGAAGTGAGTTCCTACAGGGACAGGAGGACCAGATGCAGAGGGTCAGACCGAGCACTTCAAGTCTGGAAACTGTACGACAATTACTAAATAACAACAATAACAACAATAACAACAAACCAGGCAGCATCTCGTCAAAGCTGGACCTGGCCTCTGGGTGACGGAGCAGAGACTTGGGAGTGAAGACGATGAGCTGCAGAGACAGACGTTTATTCTATGAATATCTATATTTAAAAATAAAAATCATTAACCAACACGAGCAGCTTCTGTTCAAAAGAGAAACTAAACAGAGGAGAGAGTCAGTGAGAATGTGTGTTTTATCTGGTGCTGACAGTTCACAGCTGTGTGCTGCAGGTGGAGCAGTTTGTTTTATTATTAATGACATAAGCATCTTACACATGAAGTTGTACATGTGAAGAACGTTTCCTGTGTTAGGTCTTTAGTTAGTATTAAGCTTATGATGTTTGATATCATGGGTCTATAGTGTGTGTTTACTGTGTCCTGGATTTCAACACTGATCACTTTCCCTTTGGGATAATACACAGAACAGAAACGTGTGTGTGTCTCACAGGCTTCCTGAACGGCAGGAGGATCTGTCGTCTGAGGACGTGGAAGTAGTTTCCAGGAGATGAACAGTTCACCACGATCCAGTTACAGTCGTAGAGCTGACGCACAGCAAAGTCCTCAGTGATGGTCTGAGAGAGAAGGAGGGAGACGGGTGACATGTAATTCAGCTGAAAACAAACACGAGCCTTCCATCACACGATGAATACTGATCGCAGCTTCTTTATTTAAAATGTGAACACGAGATAACTTCAACTCAAACTGATTATTTTAACCTAATGACAGTGTGTTACATTTAAAGAGCAGGACGCTGGTGTGTGTGT
>JBBMJY010000024.1:637083-659654 GCA_037833715.1 Toxotes lorentzi
AATCTGACACCGACAGAGTCACATCTGATAACAGTATGTGGTTCCATCAACACAATGAGAAGGACTTCATCATTTAATACTGTCGTTATTTACTTTGTGTATTAAAGTCAGCAGGTTAACCAGACACAGACTGTATATATATTATATGGCTGCCCTGAATCAGTGGACCTCAGTACACCTGCTCCAGAGTCTGGTTATGTCTATCAACAGTTAAATTACCTCATCAGCAGCTTCCAGTTTGGAGTCAAACTGGCAGAAGATCTGCTCCAACTCTTTACGGATCACATTGGCCAAAACATTCAGACGACCCCTGACACAGAGAGAGAGGTGGTGTGTATACAAATGAGAAAAGGCAGGGGTGAAGCCTGTGTGTGTGTGTGTGTGTGTGTGTGTGTGTGTGTGTTACCTGTGAGGCATGCCCATGATGACGTTCTCCACGCCGTTCTCAGAGGATTTATCGATGATGGTTTTCAGAGCAGGGATCAGAGACTCACATCCCTCCAGACCGAAACGCTTCTCTGCAGACCACTTCTTCTGCAGGAACTCCTCAAACCTGAACACACACACACACACACACACACACACACACACACACACACACGTTAACACAACACAACACAAGTTAATATCATGTTACAACAACTAATGCTCCCCTTCAATCACAGGTTCTTCAGACAGTTTGCTGTCCTCGTCTCACAGAGCAGTGCACACAGTGTATATTGCATCATACACTCGACAGGTGGGCGGCGGTGTGTTGAGGTGTTCACCTGGTGGACCGGACCATACGGGCCAGCAAAGTCCTCTTCTCCTCCAGAGTGTACTGCATCACCCCTGGAGTCTCAAACTTCTGTCGGATCCACTGACACTGCTCCAGGTCGTTGATGAACATGAACTCCACTCCGATGTGCTGACAGTACGCCATCTGCAGCCACAAACACAACACGGTTAGTGTTAGCAGTACAGACAGGAGCATGGCCTGGTCACTGACTGGAGCATGGCCTGGTCACAGACAGGAGCATGGCCTGGTCACAGACAGGAGCATGGCCTGGTCACTGACAGGAGCATGGCCTGGTCACTGACTGGAGCATGGCCTGGTCACAGACAGGAGCATGGCCTGGTCACGGACCAAAGACTAACTGTGAGTGTGAGCACTGGACAAAAATAACACCAGTGAACAGAATTCTCATGTGGATCAACGCAGCATCTTCTACTCACTGAAACAAATCCAGAGATATTCACTTCATTTGAGTTTTAAACTCGAACAGTCAAAGGTGGAAACAAGGAGCCTCATTACACACCGAGAGACCATCATCTGTTAGTCTACAGCAGCAGGGTCACAGGTCTGAAACGTGTACGGCCAAAACAAGGGGAACAGAAAGTCAAGAAAAGGACGAGGAAACTGTGTCAAAGAGACGGGGAGGGAGTGAAACGGTTCGGATCCCTAAAACTGGATTATCTGTCCGGAAATGTTCAGATACTCCCTCATAAATCAAATGTACAGTGCTTAACATATGTATTAGACCACCTGTCATAAAAATGAGAAAACAAATATTTATAACAAATATATAATAACAAGCAGAAACAATTAAACAGTCCTTTTTCACACAGTAATCGAAAAAAAAAGAGAAATCGAGCATGACATTCAGCCACTAAAACTAATTTCTCTGTTCAGGAATGTAAGTAAATCACTGTAATCTGAAATCTTAATCAAAAAATAATAATCTGCTTTACTTTTACTCTACATTTAAACTTCATGAATAAAAATAATAAGCATTAAAAGTATAATTTCAGTTAAAGAGCTTCTACACACTGGTGTATTAACCATTACAGAAACATAAAAAATGATTTTGGTTGTTATCAATGCTGCTAATTTAGCGCAGCTCTGGCATAAACCTAACACCGGGTGGTGGTCTAATAGAATTTGTTAAGCAGTATGTGATAATTATTGATACTGATCAGTATGAATTAAATATTGTGATGACTGTAATCCGAGGTGCCCTCACACTGCTGTCTGCGTTTACCTCCAGGCGCCGTATGATCTCTTTCAGGGGAAGGGCGCTCTCTGAACCCCCGATGAAGGTGGTGGTGGGCAGGCGAAACACCTTGTCCAGGTCGGACTCATCCAGCCCGTAGAAGCCTGCAAGTCCCAGGATGCACCACAGGACAGGAGGGGACACGGGAGGGTGGAGGAGGGGAGGGGGTTTAGGGAGGAAAAAAAGGGAAGGAGGTGAGGACAGGTTGAAGGGTGGAGGGAGTGGATGACAAAAAGATGCACAGACACACAAACAGTCCATGGACAGATGAAAACATGCAGTTAGTCGTTGAGTTAGTAATGAATGAACATGCATCATGAACACGATGTGGAGAGCATGAGCAAAGAGCCAGACATTGGTTCAAACCACGGACATGACACATGCAGACAAGAGCAAATGGACAGAAGAAGAAGTGACAGATGTTTTGTTAAGTGATGGAGGCAGAGTTCGTGTTGCAGCAGCAGCAGTGGTGGTTTTTAAAAAACAAGCAGGACGGGGTGAGGATCAGTCGTGGGGTCCAAACAAATACAAAATAAAAACAGAAGTAAGGAGAGAGTGTTAGAGTCATTGATTTGAGCCAATCAGCAGGTTCACACATCAAACACCACATGACAGAGCTCAGACGTGATCAGCGTGTATTCTGGACTTTTCTTCTTGTCAAGCGCTTTGTGTGTGTGTGTGTGTGTGTGAGTGTGTGTGTGTCACAGCCTGATTTATCTGAATCCTCTAAGCCACACACACACACACACACAATCCCGCTGCCACAAATACACACTACAGCCGCAGAAAATAGTCCCCGACAAAGTCACTGTTCCCTCCTGTTTGTTCCATAAAATCTACAGTGATCAGCTGTTTGAGGTAAATAACTACACATGGGATTTCTTGACAAGACGAAAACTATAGAGAAACACCAGACTGATCCTTTAACAGGTGACACAGGTTTGGGCGAATTCTGGTTTCCTGATGTAAGATTGAACTGTCTGAAGGCCGGTGTCCATCAGACATGTAGAACCGAATAATCCGATGTGAGTCAGAGGGACAGGTGGACAGGCTCAGCCAACACTGGATCTACTCTCATGACTCCAGGCCACTGCAGGTGTGTATTAGATTATAATCACCATGCAGAGGCCGACTCTCAGGTATAATTTCAGTCACAAAAAAATCTTTACATCTACAGGATTATAAATCTACAGGGTTATACATCCGTCGTTCGTCATAGCCGTTAAAGATTTTGTTACTAAAAGAACAGGGTCAGTGGATTAACAGGTCGACACCTGCCGGCTCAAACTGTCAAACCGTGTTTTCAACAACAAAGACGACAGAACAAGATGAGACCAGAGCTGGAGGCCGAAGTTTTCTGGACAAGTCAGGTTCAGCCACGCAGTTTAAACGGGTTCTGGTCCTGAATGTTGAGGAGTGAGTCTGGATGGCAGCAGGGTGGAGAAACACTGGTGGAGAAACACTGGTGCTGACCCGTGGACGGTTTTCTGTCAGGAGGTGACGCCTGCTCACTACCTCTGTTCCTTGGACACATCACGTTCAGTTCATGTAGTCATGGTGACAGGCAGTGATCTTACTGAGATCAATCCAAACACATCTGCTTGGCGGGATTTCAGCTGTTTGAAAATAACGTATATTTTAGCTGCAGACTCGTCGTCCCGTAAAATCCTGCGTGGAGTAAAGCTCGAGCGATAACGTGACCGAACCGCTTGTGTTTTCAGGTGAGAGGGAGAATGAGCTCATGACAGTTTAAATCACAGCCGTGTTTTTACTGCTGGTGCAGGAGGAAACAGGACTTTATTTATATGAATTTATATTTATAAGCATGTGTAACAGCACTGGTCCATTATGGATCAGTCATCACTGCAGTATTACAGGGGTAAAGCCCTGTGTCGTGTGGCTCTAAATCAGATCCCTGTTCTCTGGACCGATGCCACCCAGACCAACATCCTCGACATTTACAAGCCCATTGATGATTATTTGACCTCTGCTGACCCCTGTATGTCAGCACCGGTCTCCTGGAGGACAGGACAGAGGTGAAGCGTCCACAAGTTGAGAGCAACGAGGATGTCTCGCTTGTTTTTACCTTCGGTAAAACAAAACCAAAAAAAAGCTCCACTTCACCAGAGACAGAGCAGCGATGTGTTCATGGCAGCAGCGATGAATGAGCGGGAACATGAGTGACATGGAGGACGGTTATGGGCATTTAATCGGTTATTTTCCCAACTTCAACCTGATTATGGGAAAGTTAGGGAAGGAGGTGTTACGAAGGACAGAGGAAAGATCAAGAGAGAAAGTATAGGAATGTGATTTGAAGTCTGAAGAAGACTTCAGACCTCTGTGTCCAACTCAACAACCTCAAAGGTTTCCTAATACACTCAAACTGCCAATCAGAGGCCCGAGCTGTGCAAACCGACAGCTGATTCAGCCAATGAGAAATGCCCTCCGATGAGACGAGTCCACAACAGAAACACACCAACCGCACGGCTGACAAAGGCTGGCCAATCAAAAAGCAGAGTTTGTGTGAAGACAGCAGGCAGGACACCAGACACTGATCACTGCTCAGCCTCTCATTCACGTTCCCTTCCTCCTCCTCCTCCTCCTCCGACAGGGGGAGGTGGAGGAGGAGGAGAGGGAACAGGCACAATCAGGTTTCTGATCTTTACCGCTCCGTCTGCAGCCGACACTAAACTGTGAGTGGCAGTCTGACTCTGAAACACACATTCACAACACTTTATTAAGACATTTTCACATGGACAGACTCACTGCTGCCTCTCAACATAAGCTCAGATACGAGTGAGGACTGATTTTACTTCTGCACTTTATTCTATTTAGCTTTTTAAGCTCCATATAACCTGTTAAATGTTGCTAACAGTACAGAGGAGTGTAATGTCAGTGTTAATATCTATAACTCCTCCTTATGAGGCATTCATCATCATCATCATCGCTATTTTAAATACATCTGAGAACAGATTTTCATGAGTAAGCGTGTTATACACAGTTATCCAGCATGACTTTTCCTCTAGCGCCACCTTCAGAGCAAACATTACATTTTTACCTCACTAGCAGTAAATGATCTCCATTCTTTTATCCACAGAAGTTTAGTTTCTGTATAATGAACATTACGGCCTCGTAGGGGCACTCATCTGGATTATTAGAGCTGTTTCACTGAAAGAAGTACCATTCAGAAACTCTGACCTCTGACCTCGAGAGTGTGTGTGTGTGTGTGTATGACAAAAACCAGTAACAAAGTCAAAGTACTGAGGGACACCGGCCCTCTGCAGCCTCAGTCCTGAGCTGTTTTAACAGACCAGGTCGATCTGCAGGACACATGAAGGCTGACTGAAACACACGGTCAGTCGCCTGGATGCTGCCACGGTGCTTGTTGTAAAACCAGCAGCTGGTTTATAGATCAGAGAAAAGCAGCAGCGTCTACCTGCTCAGCTGGTTAGACTGCCTGCCCTCTCCTCACTTCAGTTCACTGCAAGGCCGACAGGTAAAGGCTACAACTGTCGAGAAGCCATGAGAGCATGAGAGCAAAGCAGAAAACAGAGAGGAAGAGCTGAAAGACCAAGATCAAAACCAAGAGACCGATAGAAGGAAAGAATCAGAGAGAGAGAGAGAGGTCCAGCTCGAGCAGCTCTGCTTCAGACTGAAGCCTCACACCACCAGAAACTACGACAAAGCTGAGACTGCTAAAAAACGCAGGCTGAACATTTGCTCTGGGTGATGCACCTGTCCTACTTATTTTATTTATTTTTATACAGAAAATATAAGTCAAAGATCATTTAGAAAACCTGAGCAACAAATGATCCAAATGAAAACTAAAACTCAGATTTAATTCACCCTTTACAGAGACATGTCGGTGTAAAGCAGCAGGTGACATGACCAAGATTACTGTGAAAAGCAGGCTCACAGCAGAGAGCTGCGAACACGGTCCACAGGTCATCGGCCATCTACGTCCTGTGGGACTCACCTTACCGCACCAGTGTGTATAGAGTGGATTCTAATAGTATTTGTTTCTTATCTGTTTTGCGCTTTAAGTGAAGTTGCTGCTGGATCTATCTCCGTACTTCACTCTGCGTACTGATGAATCTCAACATTTTCTCAGAGAGAATTGAACTGTCCAGCATTTGCTGATGTTTCAGTTTAAACCTTCTCCTCCCTCTTAAAAGCCTGAGAGTCAGCAGATCTAACTCCCTGCTGTTCTGAGTGAATGTTCCCATTTTGAAGGCTCGGCCTCGTCTTACTGACATCACTATCACAAACTGTGATTAACTGGAGACGTGTGACCTGCCTGGATCTATTAAAACGACATGTGTTTTTAAAATAATCTTTGGATGCCACCTTGCAGTCTCCGCGTAAACTCAGGTTTTCACCTATCACAGATCTCTACCAATGGCTCTGCTCACTGGACAGAGCAGGGTGCTATCAGCAGCTAGAAGCTAACAAAGCTGGCTACACCCACAGAACACACAGGAGACATTCAGAGCAGGAGGTCAGAGGAACTGAAGCAGCAGTTCATCATCTTAACTGGCACAGTAAACAGCTGCTTTACACATAAAACTGGAGAGAAAGGCTCTGGGACTGAAGAAACTAAGAAGTGAAAGAACATTTTAGTCAAATGTTCCTTCTGAATTTCCTCTGAATGCCTCTGAGGTCTAAAAGGAACATTTCACTGTGGTTCGATGTGTGGCTGCTGCCTGCTTCTCTTTCACTAAACATGTTTAAGTTATCCATTCAGTGACATGAGACGCTGCACATCAATCAAAACGACCAAGCATTGAGTAGGAACTAAAGAGACAACACAGGACTTAAAGCTGATTGACAGCTGATCCAGCTGTGGCACCATCAGAACCTGGGAGTCTTTTATTCCTCCTCATATCCTCAGTAGATGGAAGGACGAAGACAAAAGGAAAAAACACAAGTGAGGGACATGGAGACATTTAAGGCAAATGAGAAGCTCCCAGTGTGATGGTCTGCCTCTTTCAGGGGAACCCAGAAGGATCGGCCTGACGCAGAGAACAAAAACGCATCTATGTAGGCTTCTGTTTCATGTTTGTATTGTAGTCCTTCAGTTTTCTTTTTCTTTTTCTGAAAATCTAGTTTAGCAGCAGTGACGGATCCGCAAAGTCACCAACAGTGACACCGAACCATTCTTTAACTCCTGAAGCAGTGAAAGTAACGACACTGAACCAAGTGAAATATCTCCTTTTATCCTCCCCTCTGGTGCAGAGACCTCAACAAGAGCTCAGGATGTCAGAAGCAGGTCCTGTGCTCTGCATCCACCTGCTGCCTGCTACCATCATCGGCCCCGCAGACAGCAGGACCTGGTCGATCCAGCAGACAGCAGGACCTGGTCGATCCAGCAGACAGCAGGACCTGGTTCTCACATCCTGGAGTTCCTGCAGATGTTAGCTTCACACTACTGCAGTAAAAATACTCCACTACAGAGGAACTACTGGCTTCACAGCACTGTGCAGCGACACACCAGCATCCTTGTTGTTTCTCGTACCTCCTACCGTTAGGATTCTCAGCCTCTCCTTGAAAACCGTCACGTCTGGAAGGGTGGCCAGCAGGGGGCAGCAAAGGGAGAGATACCCAGACACTGTTAATCACCTATGGTTCAATTAAACACCCATCACCATTTCACACCACCGACACAACCGCGTACAGCTGTAACAGAGCGAAACACCGGCCCCAGCATCTCAGTGTCTCCACCACCTTTTAATTTGTTCACAAATTTACAGGAAAGGTCAAAGTTTGGTTTACAAAAAGTTGGACTGAGGTGGTGGAGAGAAAAGGATGCAGTTAACACCATGCTGAGGTTGAACAGTCCCCAATACAGAAGCAACACCACAACCAACCCACACTGAGGGTTTTCCCAAACAGGAAGCCATTCTGCACAGCTCACCTTCACTAGAGCAGGGACGGGAATAATGCCTGGACACAAAACAGACGTCCTCTGTTTTTACCACAAACTTTAAACACTTTGCACACACCAGAGTGTCTGACATCAAAAATATGTCTCACAGTCCTGACCAACAGTATATCAGTGTTTCTCTTTACTTCTGACAGCAGACAGTTTGGTAAGGCTCGTGGCAGTTAGCGACAATACGAGTGAACAGAGCTCACAGTAAGAGGCCGTAGAGACAGACCAGGTCCTGATGCATTTACATTCGTTTGACTGTAACTGTTCATTCAGTCAGTTTTTACCTTCGAATGGTTGTGCACACCTAACACCAACCTGAGCACCATCAGACTAAATGAAAAGAACAAAACAGCAATTCAGCCTAACTAACCATTTAGGACTCAACCAGAAACAAACCAGACAAACTAACCTCAAGCTGAGAAGTAATATCTGCTCCTGTTCCCACCAACAGTAATATGTCTGTGAGACGTGACCAGGTCAACCAAACACTGCGTCTACCGCTGGTCTGTGTGAATATTATTTAAAATCGCATAAAATGCCTAAAATTAACAATTATTTTATGAGAAAAAGCAAAGATTAGAGAAAGGTATGAAAACATGAATATACTTCTATGTAGCAGAAATGTTTTCTCTGTTTTTCCTGTTCTGTTCTTCATCTAGTTATGTTATGGTCTGGAGCAGACTCAGTCTATAGCATTTTAGATTCCTCATATCACTGCAACAGCTGCTGACAGAACTGGTTCAGACTTGTGGTCTTATATTCCTTTTTTATGCCAAAGAAAAAAGGCGAGCCAAAAAACCCCTTGATTTCTACGATGTTTGTGTCTCCTCTGCTCATTTTGACTTTTACTTTCCTTTTAAGGAAGACCGGGGTTGTGACTGTGATCAGGAGAGTTGACGAACAGGAACCTTTTTGGCGACACAGTTGGTGTCGAGCCGGTCGACGGTGTCACTGTCTCTACAGCGATCAGCCAACAGAAAGAAAAAACAGCCAGAGGTTACGGATACAGCAAACGACTGAGGCCACAGCTCAGAGCCGACGCGTCACAGCAGAAGCCAAACTACCGAAGGCAAAAGCTGAAACATCAAATGCTGCAGATTCCAGAAGAGCTGGTTTTCTAAAGCAGAAAACAGCAGGGTTAGAGCAGATTTTTCCACCAAGCAATAAAAATACTGGTAGCTGTATTATATTATTGCTGTGGTTGGCTAGTGCTGGCCTATGGCCTGTGTCCTCCTAATGACACTGAAGTCATTAAGGCCTGAAGGTATCTACAACCATTTCAGAAACTCTGTCCATCTTGTTTTTCTTGAATAATCTCTGAAAGTTTCTTCATATTTTTCTGATTTTTCCTTTTCAGCCTCCTTAGAAAACATTTAGCTTCAGGTTCAGTGATAATTTTTGGTCCGTTTCTTCTTGTCAACAAATCTCATGTACAGACGCAGACCAACACACACAGTGCAGATTATTGTGACTCTGTCGCACACACACCGTCCTGCTGTCACAAACACTCACTGCAGCACCACATGTGGATTAATCCGCTGCAGAAAATAGTCCCCAACAAAGTCACTGCTTCTGCCTGTTTGTCTGATAAAACAGTGAGCTGCTGTTTAAACTATAAATCTGTGAAGAGTTTTTCAGGATTTATGTCTTCAGTCTGAACCAATGGGCTCAGAGCTGAGAGCCACAGACAGAGGAGGGAGGTCAGACTAACACACTGTTCGTTTGGGTCTGCACATGGTTCCAGGTTCCACGTTCCAAAACAAGAAGATTCACTTTAAAGTGCACAAGAAGGCGTCTAATACAGATTTAGGATTTTCAGTGTCAGGTTTCACTCACAGTACCCCAACTAAATCCAGAAACCAGATTATGAAAGTATTATGTAATTATTCTCATTAACTAAGGACTGTCAGTACAGAAAGTTTCCCAAAACATTCAACATATACAAGAACGATCCAGAAACTTTACACGACCAAGAAAGATTCTGTTTTAGATAAAGTTCCTAAAACATTCATGTGTATTAGAATGTTTAAGAGGTTTTCACAAAGGCCTCGGTTCAAGACAAACTTCCAGAAACGTTTATTGTACATGAGAAGGTCAAAAAAATCTTCCAATGTACAACAAGGCTTCAGTTAAAGACAAAGTTTCAGAAACATTCCCCACACAAGAAACTTTTACAAACGCCCCCCCGACTGTGGGTACGCTTCAGAAACAGACCGGGAGGAGACAGAGGGGGCGAGGGAAAATGAAAGGACGGTTGTTTTCTGAGGGGTTAGCTCCTCACCCAGCTTGTCGGAGGAGGTGATAATGTCAGTGGGGACACACGAGTCCAGATCGGCGTCCATGATGCCGAGGGGGTCCAACTGGGCCACATGGTGCCCTCGGATCTACAGGGAGTGACAACAGTACAGAGCCCACCCAGGACAGGAGGAGGGGTGGGGTGGGGTGGAGGAGCGGTTTGAACAAAATGAACCAGAGGGTGAAGATGAGGGGGAGGAAAAGGAGGGAACAGGATGCAACAAAATAAGAGGAAGAAGTGGGAGGATGTGGAGAGCCGAGCGGATGAAAAGCAAGATGGAGCAGAAGATTGGGAAAGAAAAAGAAAAGAGAGAAAAAGAAAAGAGATACAGAAAAGGAGAACGAGCAAAAAGATCAACATTGAAAGAGGAAGAAGAAGAAGAGGGGAAAGGGGGGCGTTGGGCAACGGCAGGGTGAGAGCATATAGGAAATTAAACACCAAAGAAAGGAAGAGATTTGACACAAAGAGGAAGGAGAGAAGAGAGGGAGGGGGGAGGGAGGGAGAAGCAACATTAACACCACAGGCTTTGTTTGCTGATTTCAGTTGTGACGTTCTCACCGACGTCCTGGAAGCCGACATTGACGGGAGCATCATCAAAATTCACACAGCTGATTCCCAGAGGATCCAACTGGGCGTTATGATGCCCCATCACCTAAACACACACACAGCTGGTTATCTCAACACAAACAGCTCTGACAGTCGGTGCTGACCGCTGCAGGTCTCCACAGGTGCTCTCAGTTACTCATGGAGCTGGATGCAGGGTTCACGCCAACTGCAGACACTCACAGCAGGTTTGATTTGTGGATCAGCATCACATTTCACCTGCTGATACAACATTACTTTGAAATGACAGGTGAACAATATGCTTTTGGCCTGTGGGTGAGAAAACTAACTATTTAACTATTTCTGTTGTTTAAATAAAGGAATCAGCTGATTTCTTTAAAGGACTGCCACCCAGTTTAATGTAAAGGGGTCCACCCTTTGTGAGCAGAAGCCCCATATCAGTCATAACATTGGTGTCAGTCACAGTAAACATAATTAGCAGTTATTGCTTAAATTCTCTGTTTCTCTGTCTTTGAGTTTAACTTGAGTACAGATAAAAGAAAACAGGGTTTTCACACATCTGTTCTGGATGTGGTTCAAGCATCTGGGACCTGTGAAGACCTCGACAAACTGCATCAGTACACAAGGTTTCTCAAGCTCCTCATCAACCCACAACAATCACAAATGTGTTGAGATTTCATGGAAATTTGTGGATGGTACAGTTTTGTAAGTTCATCAGCAAGGGCATGAAAAAAGCATATATATATATATATTTTTTTTTTTTCCAATGTATTGATTTTAATTAAATAATTTATTTTTAATATATTTAATTCATTACACAGACTTTTCACAATGATATCTGTCTATATATCTGATGACTCCAGGCTGATAACTAACTTTGTTAGTATGTTTTTCTATAAATAGAATGGTACAGTGAACATAAAGAATAAAAATGGTACAATTAAATTACCATAATTAAAAATGCCCACATTATTAAATAAGAGAAAAATATGATAAAAAGCTGAGAGCTTCAGTAATGTTCAGTAAAGTTCATGTTCTGTGGGAAAAGACAAGTCAAACATCACAACATGCATCCATGGATCATTATCATGGATCTGTTAATATGAGTAAAATGAAACTACATCAAATACTTTTCAGTTTAATGATCCTGTTTTCAAACGCCAACCAATCGGGAGAATAATGTGCTTAAAGGTGTATTTAAAGTAACTGTACCCACACTGATTTGATTTAATGTAAGATGAATGTGTGTGTACCTGGTAGGCCCTGATGAGGGACTGGACTGCCAGATGATCCTCCACCAGCTTCTCCACGTTGGGCTGAGCTCCGACCAGAGAGGAGAGCTGAGGAGCAACGAGGCTCGATACCGCAGACAGAGGAGACTGGTAGGCAGCTCCAGGAGGAGCACCGGCGTTAGCGTTCCGGAAAAACACATCCCACGACTGGAGGAGGGGGAAAGGAGAGTTCACACTGTTTCTAGACTTCTGATTTATTGCATGATTTTTTAAGAGCAAATGCTCATCTCAAAAATAAAAACAATAATTTGCACTGATCACTCACTAGAGGGCAGTTAACATGTGCCTCACTGTAAACGCTCTTTCAGGTCATGACTCATCTCAGAACTCAGAAATATCACATACGACACCGACGGGTTTACAGGGTTTTAAGGGCCACAGCCCGCTCGAGTGCCCTGAAAGCTTAAAACAGGGTTAAAGGTTAAACAGAGGAGGTAACAGGACAGAGAGAAGTTGGGCTGCCTGAGAACAGGCCTCAACAAACTGCTTCCTGTCTGTTCCAGCATCAGGTTTCCACTCCGCTCATTCTGGACTCATGAGTCACTGACTGTTGGAAAACATCTTATTTACAGTACGAGCTCAGCTCTCACCACAATCAAAGACGTCTCCCTCTGCAGTCCCATAGTGTTGATTCTCATACTTTCTTTTTCACTGAGGTCTGAGAGCGACAGTAACATGTGAATCCAAAACCAATCGTCAATACTGTGAGTGGGACCAGGGAAAGATCAGGAGAGTCACATTTAACCGCGTTTCCATGACGACACAAGAGTAACCGGGCTTATCCATATCATCACATCACGTAGTCATGTTAGCATTAAGCTTTATTTTGAAGTGATTTAATAAAGTCTGACAGATCTTCACTCAGCACACTGAGTGAGAACAGGGTTCACCTCAGCAGCACGTCCACGGTTTCTGTCACAGCGCTAAGTGAAACAAACGGATCTGATGAGCGGATTCAGAACCGGATTGAGAACCCGTAAAACTCTGGTGAGCTCCAGCCTTAGTGAGGAGTCTCGTCGGCCTTTTCAAACCCTGATTAGGAGACAATGTGCCTCAGAGTCTGACGTCTCTGAGGTTTTATATTTTGACAGATTAATGACAATGACAGGTTCTGGAGTAAAATAAATGTCCATATCCACAGCTGGATCATTTCATTGCAATCAGAGTAAATACCCCACCCTCACTAACACAACCCGGGGTACAGGCCCATGAATCTTCCACACACACACTTCACAAACATTTCCCTCCACTTTTCCTAGGACAGGAAACATTAGACATCACTACGCCCACACTAAATTAAAATGAGTCATATCCGATGTTTCCATGGAGAAATAAAAATCTACACCTGAACTCATCGAGGCTACACACACGAGCATGTCCAGCTGTTGGATCATGTCTTTACTCTGTACTCTGCTTAACTACAACGTGGCTTCACCTGAGCATTTCTATTTTAGACCTGCTAATACTTCAGCTCCTCCACATTTCACTGGGAAATATGGAGCTTTGAGGTGCCTTTCAGATTAAGAGTTTAAAATGAACACAGCTCACTGATGTCATGGTGAGATGTGAGTGATGTGTCTTAACTCACAGTCTCAGGCAGAGTTCATAACAGATCTGAGTGAGAGATTAATGAATCCTACATGGAATCAGCAGTCAGGACTGAAACCTGCTCGCTTTCTGAATGCACCACGTTAAAACACTCACTTTTAACCTGTGAGGGACAATCAGCTCTATACTGTACCTCAGAATCGATTATCGTACCTAATGTTATTGCTATCAAACAGTGTTATCACTATGATGTCGTGTGTGTGTTGTGTAAGTGTTCAGTCCCGCTGTGCAGCGTCCAGCTAGTTTGCTAAGCTACTAACAGCAAGGTCACGCCGTCTGATCGTTGCATAACAGCTGTGACATGTAATTTAAAACCTCTAGGTGACCTGAACACACACAGACAGACACACACACACCTCGCTGCAGGATTTACTGTGTGTGTGTGTGTGTGTGTGTGTGTTAACCTCCATGTTCGCGTCCACAGATCAGGTGTTTAATCAGGTGTTTTTGGTCTCTGGGTGAAATGGGTTCACCATCCTCATAACGAAGACGTGGATTCGCTTTGACTTGAATTCAATAAAGATCCTTTTTCCTAAACTCTTCTTTGATACTCACTGCTCTGTTTTGGAGTAGGTGCAGTGTGTCTCTGTACAGGTTATAACTTCTGTCTCCCAGGCGTTTTTTTACTTCATTCACTGCTGTTTTTTCTCTGTTGTAGGGTTTAAAACTTCTCCTGTCGGACAAACATCTTCATTTAAACTCAATCCAAACCATCAACTCATGTGGTTTAAAGTGAGTGTATTTTGTAAATGTACTCTCTGCGGCTGTGGACCGGCCTCCTTCACTCCGTCACGTGACTGAGCTTCTGTGAGCTATTATTAGCCTGGTTGTCCTTTACGAACTCAGTAAAAATGTGTTTGCGTCCCTGCAGACAGATCCCTGAAACACCACGTCCTTCATTCACCAGCTGTGTGTCACCTTCACACGTTTTTAACCAGATCTTCCTGCTCTTTCTGTCCCAGCCACACACAGTCACACTGCTCCTTACCTTGTGAACACTCTTGGGGTTCTCCAGCCAGGCGTAGTACATCTCCTCCACATAGTTGGAGCTCGTCCCATTAAGGAATGGCTCCGAGGCCACCGGTGCTGAGTAGCACCTGATTGGCTGAAACGTCCTTGTGCCACCTGTGGAGGCGACTGTGATTGGCCGCTGCTGGCCGACAGTCTGAGCCGCCTGCGAGGCGGTAAGCGGACGCAACCGCGCCGCACAAGTCCTTAAACGATGCATAAGCAGTCCTTAAAGTATCACACACACACACACACACGGTGGTGGTGGTCAGTCCGACAGGCCGGACGTCCTCAACCTCAGAACGACGACAGGAAATAAAACCCCACTGAGATCAGACCCAGGACAGAGAGGGATGAAGGAAACGTCCACCGTCCACTGGTCCGTCTGTCCACTGAGAGAGAGAGGCAGAGAGAGACAGTGTAAGAGAGGGAGAGAGACAAAAACACAGAAAGAGCCAAGGACCCGCCGAGTCACCGTAAACGCAGCCAAAGTTTTAATTTTCACAGAGTTAGAGAGAACCAAGAGCCAGAGAGCACAGGGCGTCAGAGAACTTCGAACGAAAGGAGAAAACACCTCAGACTTCACTAAGCACCTGAAAGACAGGAATCTAGATCTGTACACAGAGCGCAGGGTGAGTGTGTTTTGCACAACAGAGGTTTGGACAGCCCAAGATACAGAAACAAAAAAAAAGTGGAGAAGATGGTTGTGATTGTTTGCCTCCACCAGGCAGTGACGTTGGAGTTTACATCCACGTCTATCCAGACTCATGTAATATTTGTGCAGAAGAGTTCAACCTAACCCCACAGTTCAGAGTTACTGATTCAGCACCCAACCACGTGTGAAACATGGTCACAACCTGCCCTTCTGTTCCTGAGTTACAGCGTTTGAATAAGGACCACAAAACATTACGATGTCACAGTGAAACTAACCTTTGACAACCAAAATCTGGTAAGTTCATCCTTAAGAACAAGTGAATGTTTGTCCAAAAAAACAAATTCTCTCAAGGCTTTCCTGAGATACTGCACTCACGAGGATGGAACGGTCAGAAAACCTGAAAACATGCTTGACATGACCTCTTCACTTTTAAACCAGCTCCAGTTCTCCTCAGTACACCTGCACACAGTGTCTCAGGTATCTGTCAGGTAGGTTGTTCCAGCATCTTGGAGAACCCTCTGTGGGTTTAGTCTGTCTCAGTCTCTTCACAGGATCCCAGACTGACTCCATGATGCTGAGTTCAGGTCTCTGTGGGTCCTGACCATCTGCTGCAGGACGCATTGTCTTTCTGTTCTGAAGATGGTCCTTTATGACTCTGTGTGTTTGGGCTAACTGTGTGCAGGATGAATCTGGGATCATCAGACGCCTTCTGATGGGATTCTGAAGAATCACAGCATCTAAAGTGCGTAAATACTGAGTCGACATGACTGAGATACCACCATGTACTGTATGCACTGTTCTTAGTGTGGCCCAACATTTGGGGGGAAACTAAGTTGGCCGACTCAACCACAAACTTTAAACCTGAAACACTCATAAAGCACAACGGCAGCATGACACATGAACTATTCAGGGCCAGAGGCAGCGATAAACTAAAGCACTACTTTTTCCTTCAAAAGAAAACACATGGTTATTTCTGTAAACTGTCTTATTTATTACCACAGCATTTATCAGTAACACAGTTAAGACTGATATAACATGAGCGTGCTGCGTTGCATGATTTAAGTGGTGCTCCTAACAGAAAAGATGGTGTGGAACCCGGTGCACTGCTACAAGTGGTGTGTTAAAAGCAAGTAGGGGAGAAATTAAAATGCAAAGGACTTAAATCCAATAGCCAAACTGGAACTTACCTTAAACCTTAAGTCTAACTTACTTCCAGCGGGGCAGGGCTGAGAAACCTCCGCTGAGTCTTTAGCTGCCGTTTCAGTGTTTTGACCTTGTTGAGTCTCCACTCCCTGCCTCCATTCTCCGTCCCACACCCCGGCATAGACCCTCCCTCAACCTACCTAGCGAACCTCCTGATTGGCTACCTGGGAGGAATTCCACCCAGAAATTGGACTCCGCGGCGTTTCATTGGCCACTCATATTGTCAGTTACTTTGTCCTTTCGCAAGTCATGAGTTCCCGAAAATTACTGCCTGCTTCATCAAAACATTATAAATGATCTCCTCTGAATGTTCCAGCGCTTTAAAGGAATGCTGGTTATTTCTCTGCATGATTAGCTTCAGCGCTAAAGTGCTGGGTTGTGTAATTAGCCGACTAGCTCCGCCGAAATGCCTAAACTTTCTCTATTAATTACCATTAGCACGCTGGGCAAACGGCTAAAGGGGTGCTAACTGAGTTGAATTAAAGTAACCTCATGATTAAAATCAGCGTTGTCCTTCAGCTGAGTGAACTGTGATTTTCACTAAGCACCGACAGCTTTAGCCGGTGTATTGACTGATGACCAGGCCCTCACGGTTACGTTAGTTTAAACGGGGTGTTAGCTAGCATGCGGCTAACATGCTAACAGGTTTTGGCTTTCTCAAATTCCTCAAAACGTTTTTTTTTTATGTTGTTCTCCAAACTGGAAGGAGAATCTGTGTCCGTGTGAAAGCGCAGAGCAGACCGATTCCCCGCGGACACAGTCTTAAGTCCCGGCTACTGACCTCAAGAAACGCGTTTCAACGGCTCCCCTCTCGACCGGTATCCCAGATGCCCTTCGCCTCTCCCGTTGAAACGATGACAGTCTCCGGGCGCGGAGCCTGGAAGCGAGGCCTGCATGGAAGTGACGTATGCTGATGCCGTCATCACGCACAAACAAGGGGCGTGGCCTATGATGGCAACATTTTTTTTTTTTTTTGCTCAAAATTGAAACAAAACCAAAATGAACAAAAGCAAACACGGATAAAAATGAAAGGCTTTGATGAATATTTTAACATACGTGACTTTTAAGTATGAAGATTATAAATATATGTTTTAACATCGTACAGTAGAAACATTCTGTTCCCTTTTACTCAATTCCACCTGCTTCAAACCAGTGGGAAGACCATGTGAAATAACTGAAAGCCTTCGCCTTCTAACTTTTACAGAAAATTGTGTTCATGTCCATTGGACTCCATAACTCAAGGTAAGAGGCAAACTGAGAAAAACATGTTTTAGAGCATCTAAATTCTTTAATATTTCAGTTTTGTCACATAATCCTTAATTAATTCATGTTTAATCACACTGCCATAAAATCTGGGGCCAAGTTGTTTCATAGCATAGAAGGTGGCAGGAATCGGCGCCCTGTACAAGGTGTATCCGACCATGTCTCAGTTTGTACAGGTGTCACTTCTTTGTTATTTCCCAATAAAACAGAACAATTATGTTTGAATAAAGTTTATTACATTATCATGTGAAGCTGCAGCAAGTATTTATTCTCCCAGGTTGGGTTTTCACAGCAAACAGCACCTGAATGCAGAACAACTTTTGGCATTTCAGCCATGGCCGCAGACCTGCTCCATGGCTGTTGCTATAGTAACCTGAAACTGTCCATGTACAACACGACAGAAACCTCCTATCTACAAAATGTCCAGGGGGGAACATCCTCATTTTCAGCTCCAACAGGTCTGAGATCAGAATCAAGTGTGTCTTTACTTGACAGTTCAGTTCTCTCCACGTGACACAGCAACATTTAATAAGGTAAAAACTCGTTTGAGTTTTTGAATTACCACAGACAAACAGTATTACACCTGCAAAAAACAAAAGAAAAACTATATCCTATAGAAAATCATTTATTATAATAGAAAAGGTGATGAGATTCTCTGCGTTGCCATGGTGATAGGGGGACACCTGTCAACCAGTTGTACTGTTCTCATTCACCCAGTACAACTCACACAGTCAGTATACACAGGTTCAGGATTAATACAACTGAAGCAACAAGGTTTTTCTGAATGTGAGTTTTTTGCCCTGAGTTTTACCTCTCAGGCAGCCGACAAACCCACAACCTTTTGTAGTCACTTTTAAGAAGTTACTAACCAGCAGGCTTAAGTACTGTCAGCAGTGGAGTAGGAAGTACTCAGAGCTGAAGTGAAAGTAGGAATACCACAGTGTAGAAATACTCAATTACAAGTAAAAATCTCACATGCAAAGTTCTAAAGAAGTAAAAGCACAGAAGTATTGGCATCAAAATATAAAGTAAATGTACTTGTTATAGAGAAAGTCCCAATTCAGAGTCATGTTTTCTTTGATTAGAATTGTTGCATAATTGATGCGTTAATGGGTAAGGATCTCTTTAGTGATGCTTTATATACTGCTGGGTTGCTTAATCAATAACAATAATACAATATTACGTCACAGTTTATTAGTTGATTTATATTTTGTATTTTATGTATTAATAATCTGAATCTGCAAAGTAACTAAAGCTGTCCCTCTGAAATGAAGAGGAATGCAGGTACAAAGCAGCAGAAATATAATTCAGTACTCAAGTAAAGTCCAAGTACCTCAGACCTGTACATAAATACAGTACTTGAGCTAATGTTCTTAGTTACTTTCCACCACTGACTGTAAGCCTGCAGCTCTGCTCGTGTTTGGAAGGAGCTCTGCCTGAAAGACTCAACTCAGGGCCAGAAAATCTCATGAGCATCTTCCCTCGGGTCACGCTGACCCGTCAGTCGATGGGGGGGTTGATTGTTTTTACACAAACATCATCCATATGAGACATCTGGACCAGAATCCACAGTTTAAAGGATCCGTCTGTGAAGTTCAGACTCAAACCAGCAGTGTGTCCGTCTCCCGACACCTTCCCTCCTCTGAAGCTCTCAGCTCTGAGCCCACTGGTTCCTCTTTAGAAATATGGTTTTGTTTTGGAACAGCTGGCACTGGAAGTAAATAAAGCAGTAACGTAGCTGCAGAACTACAACAGCATTTATCCAGAGGCTGTTTGAGCCCTCAGCTCCTAAAGTACCAGCGTGCTGTTATTATTCTTGTCCATAAAGCACTTTATGGTATAAATATACTGGGATATATCAGCAGCAGTGGAAGTACTCAGACTGATGGGAGAGGAACTGATGCTTTGAGTTTAAACATGAGATTTGTTGATTGTAAAGTAAATGGAGAATATGACCAGACGTATTCTACCTTTGAACAGCAGCAGCACGTTCCTGCCTGTAATCTGATGCTCTTGTGAGATTCGGCTTCAGCTGCTCTGGTGTCCGTAAATAACTTCAGTCTGGACTCAGAGGTCTGTTCTCCAGAGGAATAAAGTTCAGGAGGAAACACTGACTGCTTCGATTTTTTTTTTTTTTGGCATGAAAACAATTAAATGGCACAAAATTAGCCCTGTGACTGATTTTAATCCTCAGTCCTTGTGTTCACGCCCATTTCTGTGCAAAAACACTCAAGACAACAAATTAAGAATATACTAAAGCAGATAAAAATATTGTTGTGATGTTGTCCTCACACAACACAGTGCATCCAGGTCCATTCACTGACTAACAATGCTAACAGTCAGAAACAGAAGATTTGGTTTCCTGATCGAGGAGAATTCCCTGGTTTGAATAAGAACAGTCAGTGTTGGAGAGTGTTAGGTGACCATGGTGCTGGCTGCTGTGCACTCACACAACAACAGAAAAACTCAAATCAAATCGGTCCACAGTCCGGTGCTCAGAGTCCCAGGGTCTCAACTTCTCAAACTCAGGTGACGGCAGGGACAGGAAGTCTGGACGCTTTCAGGACTTTAACTCAAGTAATCTAGAGGTGAACTAAGATCATTTTCACCTTTCAGACACTTCAGCCCTGTTACACACCTGCATTCTGGGCTCATGCTTCACCTGGGCTGTTCACCTGGGATGGCATCTGAGTGAAACTAAACAGTAAAATTCAGTTCCGTGTAAATTATTTAAAATTGGTAAAGTTGGTATTACCACACCAACCAAAGCTAGTTCACTCTGTTTACTCAAAACCCAGAATCCAGAGCAACAGTGGGACCGATCTGAGGACGACCTGAGATCCTGAATGTCCCAGAGGTCAGAAACACCAGCCAGCATTCCACACAGGTCCAGACCCAGGTCCAGACCCAGATCCAGATCCAGAGGAGACGGAACTGAATCCCAGAGGATCTCTGCACTCAGACGCTGTTGCATACTGTGATTTTACAATTGTGGAGAGAGAAAGCGCCAGTGGAGCCGGGCGGTGTAGACCAGTCACACCTGAACACCAGGTGTGTTACATTCCTATGACAGTGCTGAGTGGAGGGGAGGTGCAATCAGACGGCACCAGTGCTTTCATTCACAGAAAGACAGACAGACAGAAATCATCTCTGTCTTCAAACCAACCAATCAGAGTGAAGCACTTTACCCAGAGGTCTTAGTCTGAAGCGAAAAACGTTGGAAACATTAAAATGTTTCTACCAACTAATGGAGTAAATGTTAATTAGCAAGCTAAACTAACAGAGTCATGAAATATTGAAGGTAACTAGCGCTTTCTGGGCAGGTGATGACACGTTTAGCTGGTATTTGGCTTGTTGATATCACAGGTAACTGTTCTGGAGATGTGATTGGCTGGTTTGGTGACGGACGATGCTTCACGGTGCTTCAAAGAAAGGAACAGAATAAAGACAGTAGAGGACAGGAGCTGCTTCCTGTTTGTTCTGGTAAATTCCGAGTCTGGTCTGAACTGGGTCCAGTTTCTAGATGGTCCAGTTTGTAATGGACAGGGAGTGAAGCTGAAGAAAAGGAGGAGACAAAGATGGGTGTCATCCAGGTGTGATGGCGGGGCCTGAATGGTTAAACAGGTGGAGCGGGAGCAGGTCTTTGAGGCACCAGAGGCTGTGATGCAGCAGAAGGTTTTGGTTTTCTGAGAAAGAAATAAAAAAAGGAGAAGTCAACACCTGTAACACAACAACACAACAGAATCTTCTTTCTACACCTGTTCAACAAACTCTGTTCAACATGGAAGTCGGAGTTTGAGCTGACGGAAGGTGGATTTTATCTCTAATGGAGCTAGCTAGCTAAATGCTAGCTGATCAGACAAGTGGGTTTATCAGACTTATCAATACGACAATCGATCATTCTTCACTCTGGAAAAAAAATCTCCAGGTGTCCTTTCTATCTTTTTACTGGGGCTTCTCTCTAACAGCGGCTCTCAGGCTTTATCAGTCCGCTCAGGCATCACATGAATCGTGGACGACACCGTGAGATTCAGCTGAAATCTCCAGAAAAAGTAAGAAGCCACTGAGTTGAGATTTTTGTTAAACTGACCTTGTGATGTGTGTTAACAGCGACATATACGTTTAGTGTTATTGTTCTTACAGAGGAGGAGGAGGCCTCAGAGCGTAGGAGGGAGCAGTCCTGCTGGTCTCCACCACCTGAGCACACACAGCAAACAAAGAAAATTCTGATTAGTTTCAATTTATTCATTTTAATTTATTTTATAAGTTCAACTGTTTTAACTGTTCTGTTGTATTTTTGTTTATTTCCTTTATGTCCCTGCAGGATAAAGGTTTGGTGATAGATAGTTACGTCTCTTATACTGTGTCTCAATCGGTTTTCAAATGCACCATCTTTAATTTATGTGTAATAGTTACATGTAACCCCCCCCACCCCCCCGCTCAGACAGTGAGTGAGTGTTAATATTAAAAACGTAGAGGACAGTTTTAACATTCGCTGAAAGCAGCAGCAGAGCAGAGGGTTCAGAGAACTACAGCAGCAGTATTAGAGTATTACAGCAGTATTACAGCAGTATTGCAGCAGTATTGCAGCAGTATTAGAGTATTGCAGCAGTATTACAGCAGTATTGCAGCAGTATTAGAGTATTGCAGCAGTATTGCAGCAGTATTGCAGCAGTATTACAGTATTGCAGCAGTATTGCAGCAGTATTACAGTATT
>JBBMJY010000024.1:669208-686307 GCA_037833715.1 Toxotes lorentzi
AGAGAAAACACACACACACACACACACACACACACACACACACACACACACACACACACACACACACACACACACAGGGAATAAACCGAACAGCTCCAGTGAAGCTGCATGACGACTCTGTGGTTCAGTTTAAGGGTTTGTTTCCTTAAAAATAACAATAAAATGCTTTTTGTTTATTTATTTGATTTATCATAAAACATTTAGTGTTTTGAAATGAATTTCAGCTTAAAACACATTTATATCAAATCCTAGAATAAATAACTTGTTTGTTATTGTTCTGTAACTGTTTTAACACATTTACAGGTTCAAATGAATCATCGAGCTGCGTTAGTGAACAGTGACAGAGGAGCTACATGCTGTGAGTGTGTGTGTGTGTGTGTGTGTTACCTGTACAGGTGGCCTGGCTGTCATCAGAGACCCGTTCTGACTGTAGGAGAACACGGTGAAGTCTGCAGGGAGCAGCACTCTGTAAACAACAACAACATGTGATTTACATGTGATGTCACACGTGTAAACATGAACATCAGTGACGGCAGGTGTCAGGTGTGAATGATAAAGGTGTTTTTTAAGTCGCTCGCCGTCGACTTTGTGTTTCATATTTTCAGAGTATTTTAGAAGGACAGTTAAAGCAGGAAATCTGGAGCTGATGTCAGTGGTCGGCTTCAGACGCTGAGCTTCATCAGAGCGTGACGCGTGAGCGTGACGCTGATGTAAACACGAAGAGCAGACGCGAGAATCTGAAACAAACAGCGTGAAACGCTGATCCCTCAAAAACTAAACTCACGTTGTTCTGTCACGTATGTTCAGGGTGAACGTTTGTTTAGAAAATGAAAATGTGATTAACAGAAAAATAAACTGTGTTAATCAAAGAGCAGCTGGCGTCAGCTGACTCTGCTGACGTCTGTGAAACAGAAAAAATAAAGATTATCAGCTGTGTTTTCTGCTGATTATCTGATGGATCTGACCAATCAGCAGCGTCTGATATGATGTCACAGGACCAGACCACGATGTGTCCTGGTTCCCGATGTGGATGTTCTCAGTGAGAAACAACAGGAACATGGTTTCCTTTTGTCTTCATTTACTTTTTCCCTTTTTATTTAATTCTATTCCCATGTATTTGTTTTTCTTTTTTTCTGTTTGATTAAACAGAAAGATTTCACCTGAATCTCTGGACTCTCTGTTTCTCTTCACTCTCACCTGTTCCTGCCATAACGTGGATTATTACAGTGTCCCAGCACTACTGATGGTCCCAGACACATTAAGAAGGCAACAACTTCCACCAATTAACTGCTGACGAGCCTCACCTGTTACCTGAAACCACCCCAGGTGACGACACTCATCAAGGCAAACAGCTGCTTCTCTTGAATGAGTATCTGGGTCTAAACCTCCCCGACACGTCAGAGCATCCTGCTCTGATCGGAGCCCGAGTTCACGCCCTGTCACGCCTTGTTTCAGCAGCACACCTGAGGTCACCTGAGGTCACCTGAGGTCACCTGAGGTCACCTGAGGTCACCTGAGGTCACCTGAGGTCACCTGAGGTCGTCTGCTGCTCAGTAAAACGTGCTGCAGTAACAGTGACGAGCGTCAGGCAGTAACAGACTTACTCGTTTCTCTCCAGGTGAACGACGTGATCGTTTCCATCCACACTGATGATATAAGACACCTGGAGAAACACAGAGAACGTGTTAGTGACGAACCCGACTAAGATAATTATCGGAATGAAATACAGAGGTAAAACTAAATAAATGTTCAGTAAAAGCTGGTGAGAGGAGAAGAGACGGAGGTGAAGTCAGTCCAGTATCAACGTGAGCTCACGGTTTTATCTACAACACGTTTTTGTTATTGTTGTTTTCACAGTTTTATCTTATTTATCTGATTATGTTGATTTATTTTATTTGCCTCATTGTCGTCACATGTAATTATGTTGTGTAAATAATGTATCTGTGTATAAATACCATCACATTACGTCCCTGGAAAAGGACGAGACGTCCAGAGCAGTGAATCCAAAAACTCTAAAAACTAAAGTCCAAGGTCACCTGAGCCTCTGACTCACCTGGCAGACATCTGCCTGTGTGTGTGTGTGTGAGCTGCAACTACCAGCAGGTATGTGACTACTGCAGAGGTGAACTCACACGCAGACAGGTGGTGTGTGTGTGTTTGAGGTGAGTCAGGACAGGAAGTCAGTGGTGGACTACCACCCAGCTGCCAGATCGTCTCTCCTCTAACACAGCAGGGGTCAAAGGTCAACAGAGGAGCAGCGGAGGATTTACAAACATCAGGGCAGAGAAAAACAGCAAACGTGCTTATGAACGGGGTGTTAGATGAAAAAATATCAAGGACCAAATAAAGATAACGAATATCTGTGTTCACTACCTGCAGATATCAACAGCCAATCAGATTTCAGCGACTCCCTGATTCTGTGGTTTTCTACAGCTTTGATTTGAAAGGTGTTTTTGTACAGATCACACAGACCAGGTGTTAATCTGTGAGTGTTGGAGCAGCGGAGATCGATCTGAACCTCAAACGTCTTCTACAGCACAAATCTGAAATTCTGCCTTTCAAAAAAAAAAAAAAAACGTAAGCTCAAACTCCTCGGTGCCATCAGCTGCAGGATACTGTCACAAACCAAAGTTCAGGTAAAAATCCGCAGATTTAATGTGGAGTGCTTCTCTGGTCAGAGAGCAGTGTGTGTTAACGGGAGGCCGTGGTCGTGGTGAGGTCGCGGTGAGGTCGCGGTGACTTCACATTCTCAGCTGAATGAACCTGAAATGAACAAACTGCTAACGGAAATTTGTGCGAGATGTTTTACAGCGTATGAGCTGAATTAAAGTGGAAAACACGTTTTTTAAAAAACTCAACTATCGTTTGCTGCAGAAAATAAAAACACATCTGACAGAGCAGGAGGGAAAACACACACACACACACACAGACATACATTTTACTAGTGTGTTTCAGTGTGTGTGTGTGTGTTTCAGTGGGTGTGTGTGTGTGTCTCTGCCAAAAACAGGGCAAACAGATTGTGTGTGAGTGTGAATCTGTGTGTGTTGAACATGTTCCAGCATGTAGGGCGGGAAATGCAGATGACATCACTCTCTCACACACACACACACACACACACACACACACACACACACACAGTCAGCAGTCTCCAGATGAAATCCTCCTCTAACAACACGTCTCTGCTCTGTGTGTGTTTTAAGGTGGTTCTGCTCCGTGAGCTGATCTGATCCTGACGTGCTGAGAGCAGCAGCTTCAGTTCCTCCTTAACTGACAGTTTCTTCTTGGCAGTGAAGGAAGAAAAAGTCTGATCCTCTAATGAAATACAACAAATACTGCCAACCATGATCCTACTGAAGTAAAAGTACACAAGTATTCTCCCTGTAGTTAATCACAGTGTGACAGTAGAACTCAGCAGAGCTTTGAATGGTTCCACCAAACCGCAGAGTAATAATCTGCTGCTGACACAGCGAAGGTGAGGTGAGGTCACACTGACAGGAAGTGGGCCTGACTAATCAGCTGCTCCGGTGCTGAGTTAGTATTTCCTGAGGTCAGAGGTCACAAACCAGGAGAACGAAGAGAAACGCAAACAGACAGAAGCAGAAGCTCGTTACCTGACTGGGCGGTCTTCCGTCCACGGCCCGCCTCGGTCTGCCTCCTATTGGTCGAGGGAGCGTCAGCTGATAGGAGGAGAGGTGCTCGGTCTGCTGAGAGTCTGCAGGAGGAGAGAGTCAGTCAGTGGAGCTGAGGACTCGTACCTGAGCTGAATCCGTGTCCAAACCCAACACACAAACTGTGAAGCGGCTCTTTTTAAGAAGTGAGCACCAGAAAAAACAGCAGAAACACAAAGGTGTAAACACACACTGACACACAGTTTGCCTCCATCTGTTCACAACACACACACACACACTACGTGGTCTATAACCCTGAGAGTGTGTGTTTGGTAGTCTGTAACCATGGTAACGGCTCCCGCCCGGAGCCACACAAACACCTCACAGCTCCAAACACAGCGGCTCTGTTTGTATTTTGTTCTTTTATTCTATTTTATTGTTTTTCAGCTTCATCACACACACACACACACATCTTCACTGCTGGAGCATGAAATTAAGAGTTTCAACTCGACCTGTGCTGATCAGTATCAGCTGATCCAGGATCAGATCTGATCTGTACAGTCCTGTGAAGAAACCTAAATCAGATCAGTTACACTATTTAAAC
Organism: Toxotes lorentzi; assembly: GCA_037833715.1. Taxonomy (NCBI): domain Eukaryota; kingdom Metazoa; phylum Chordata; class Actinopteri; family Toxotidae; genus Toxotes; species Toxotes lorentzi. Next base: position 673,421 of record JBBMJY010000024.1, read on the forward strand.
CCTGGACTCCAAACCCTGGTCTGGATTCTTACACAGTCAAGAGTGAAGGATTTTATAAAGCAAACAGATAAAAACTTCTGTAACACAAACTTCTGACTAACTGTCAAAATGTGGAATTAAAGATTCACACTGAGTCTTCAGTAACGCCCCCCCCGCAGCTCCCAGAATGCTTTGGGGATGTAAACAGAAAGTTTAATGTTGCTATGGATTCAGTGAGTTTCACTGTGATCAGCTCCTGTTTGCAGGATCACTGTGATACTGAAGGAAACTTAAAATCAGCAGGATTCTGAGTGGAGTTCTGCAGGAGGGACATCCGAGATGATGATATCCTCAGGAAGTGACGTCACACTGAATCTAAAAAGTGAGATTCAGCTGGTTCAGACTGTACGACGAAGCTAAGGCTGCCAACCTTCTATACATCCAAAAAGCACAGAGCCCAGACCACAGCCTGAAAAACTCCGGTCCAGGGTTTATCTTCAGAAAATAAAACACGAGGAATAATAACATGTACGACCTCGGTGACCTCTCTCCGTCTGCCCTCCACCCCCCACCCCACCCCCGAGCTTAGCTGCTGTTTGTTTTCCTCGCCTCATGGAATGAATGAACCATTTATGACTGTGTGTGTGTGTGTGTGTGTGTGTGTGTGGTGATTTATCTCTCAGTAAAAGCAGAGGGAGAGGCTGCCTGCTGCCTTAGTGCCCCTGAGCAAAGGTGGAGAGAAATACTTCGCTTTGCTCATTGTTGAAATTGAGTGTGAAATTAGTCTCATCTGGATAAACTGACTTTCAATAACAGCAACTTTCCCTGAAACCACATGAACACAAAGCTGAGCAGAGAGTTCAGGCACCAGCAGAGTTGTTGAGGCTGAATAACTTTATTCACACAGACAACGGCTCAAACGCGTTCAACTCTTCGTCTCTATCACACACCCTGCTTTCAGTTGCGCCCCCTGCTGGAGAGGATGTTTCTTCTTCTTCCTGCAGAGATCGCCTCAAGTTGTTCTGAGCTTTTACATCTAAAACTCAGACCAGCAACCAGACCAGCAACCAGACCAGCAACCAGACCAGCAACCAGACCAGCAACCAGACGTCACACACACACACCGTGCAAATGAGTGGAAATAGAGAAACCTTCCTGAGATCGTAGAGAACGCTTTAAGAACATGAACTTAGAGAAAAGTTCAAGAATCAGTTTTTTTTTCATCCTCAAAACAAACTTGATGAACAGCTCTCAGTGAGCTCAGTGCCAGATCTGGATCTGGATCAGCCAAATGGGCTAAGATGTTCTGAACCTCCGAGGTCTGACCTGACCCGACCTTCACAGCGGCTGACTGAACCACACCTGACCTGTTTCACAGACACATGTACGACAGGCTGAGATCAGACTGAGCGCTGACCTGTGAAGGAGCTTCTTCTTCTCGATGCTTTTTCTTGAGATTTCTTTATTTTTAGATTTCTCTACATTTTCATAGAAATATTTACTGGTTTGCTTGTTCAAGATTTGTCCTGATTTTCTCAGCATTTGTCTGGTTCAATAGTCGAAGATAAATTACATCAGATTAGACAAACCTCCACTGATGTGTGGAGGCTAACTGGGCTGTCGGCAGACCAGGATCCAGATCAGACTGGAAGACCTCTTAAGACAGAACATGTTCACACTCCGACTGTCGGCTGTAAAATCTGACTCATCAGATAAACCTGGTCCAGAGTCCAAGAGTCAACTGTTGTTATTTACTAATCTGAAAAAGTTGTTTTGTGGATTCAACTTTTCATTTTCTGGACTTTCAGTCCAAATTTGATCCACATCTGGATGGAAACTGGACCCAGATGTTCATGTTCCCCTCAGACTGGTGATCCTCGGACCTTTCCTTGAGCGCCACCATGAGGTTGACACGTGTGTTTTCACTAAAGTATCTAAACAGCTGCTGCATGGATAAAAATCCAGAGAAGAAGTTTCCGGAGTTTAATGAAACAACGTGTGTGAGATGTTTTTAAAGATTCACGTCTTCAGCAGGAACCAAAGGGCTCAGAGCGGGAAATGAAAAAGTGCTGAGAGGACGAACTCTGAGGGTTTGAACATGAGATTTATCGACTACAAATAATAAAAATACAGAAAAACACGAAGCTGATTCTCCATCAGAGAAAGATCTGATCTGTGTGAAGCTGGAGCCGGTTCAGTGTTTCAGAGCTGAGGTTTGTTCATGTTCAGCTCAGAGTGAGTCATCACTCAGGGAAACAGGGACTGCTGCTCCAACATGAGTGTGTGTGTGTGTGTGTGTGTGTGTGTGTGTGTGTGTTTGGCTGAACACTGAAAGCTGCTGCTGGTTCCTGTAAATGTACTCACTCACTCACTCAGATTCATTCAGACTCTCTGGATGTCTGAGTGGTTCTGTCCGTGGATCCTCAGTCAACACACACATACAGCAAACACACACACACACACACACAAGCGCTAAACAGGGTTTACTTCCTGTCGCTGGAGCTGAGGGACTTGGCTGTGAGCCCAACGGCGCTAAGCTACTTAAACCTCAACCTGCCCGAATGAGAACACACACACACACACACACACACACACTGAGAGGAGAGCTGGTAGCTCAACAGTCCATGAAGAAACAAACCAACAAATCAATCAGTATTGATCTGTATTAACCGACTGAAGAGCGTGACTTCAGTGGGACTCAGTTATTTCTGATTTTCATCTTAAATACTGAAAACAAAGCATGTTTCATGACGCATGTGTGACTCACTCATGGCCCACAAATCCATTTTCCAAGAAACGGAAACAGAATTACAAAAGCATAATAAAAATACAAAACCCCGTGAGTCCGTGTGATTTCATCATCTCATTTTAAAACCTTTCATACGGAGAGATAAGTTTCTAATATGTGTCCAGTCTTTTATTCTGACACCTGTGTGTGGGACCTGAACCCTGCCTGACAGGCAGCTGTGCCCAGACTCCACAGTAACTGTCTGTAATATTCTTATTTCATGTGTCAGGACAATGAGGCGATTTGTGTTTAGTCAGAAAAGCTGAGATCAGCTGTGAATACGTTAGTGACATATATAATTCACATCTCCACCGCTCTGTCCTGTCCATCCTCACCCCCTCACCCCCTCACCTCTGCAGAGACCGTCTCCGCTCAGCAGCAGCAGCAGACAGCAGACCTCCAGCAGCTCCGCTCTCCCTCCCATCTTCTTCTTCTGGGGAAATAAATGTCACCGGGCGGCGGCTCTGTCACACACGGTCCTCTTCTCGTTGTATTTACTGTTGTTGTTGTTGTTGTTGCTGTTGTTGTGTTCCAGCCGTCTCCCCCCGCTGAGCCTCATGCTAAACACCCAGCAGTGGCTCTCCTCCTTGGCCGAGCCATGCCCGCCCGTCCCAGCGGATGATCCAGCGCAGCCGTTCGCGAACCGACGCCGCTCGAACGTTTCCCGCCGCTGCTGAACTCGTTAAATCTGGAAAAGAAAACACAAACCGCGAGACTTCCCTCTGTTTCTGTAAAGTCTGTCCTCCCCCACCGAGCTACGATACTTGTCTCCTTATAAACTCGACAAGCTGAACAGCGTCAAGTCAGCGGAAACGCTCTCTGCTTCCTGTACGGAACTTCAAAATAAGAGTATCCAAAATCCGACACACTGAAGTCAGACTAACAAAACACAGCAAAGAGATTTCCAGCGGGAATATATAGAATCTACAGGAATATTTAAATTACAAAAACAGTACTCTGCATTAAGGAACACGTTCACAGGAACCCAGTAACATACAAAGATGCTGCTTTTCCGTATAATTATTTTAACTCTTTAAAGATCACTTAGGAGTTTGGACTGCTCCTTGGACTCTGTTATGTTATTAACATAACACAGGATAACAGAGTAAATTCATTTATGCCAAAAGCCGTAAAATAATCTCGTAATACGTCGTGTTTAACATGAGGTTCGTAGTTTCTTCTTGACAAATTGCAGCATTTATTGTAAACTTTTATTTTGAATGGAATCTAGGGATTCTGTTCACGTGACAAAACTAATCAGCTGAGGGAAAAAGCTTAACTTGCGCATGCGCAACTCATCGGGCTGTACTGTGAATCAAACCGAGCACACCCTTTTCCACATAACTTTATTATATGATTGTGAGGTGAAACTGACCCGCTCAAAGTTCGACCTTCACCCAAACACCACCGGAACGTCCGGACACGTTTTTCAAACGCACCTTCAAAGACAGTGGTGCGTTCAGGTGTCGCCGGTAAAGCCACAGAATTGATTTCACTCAAATACATTTTTGGTCCATTTAAAACAAAGGAATCCAGGAAACCCAACCAAAAGAAACTGGTTGTATAAAACACATACACATATTTTACTCCGGCATTTTTATATGTCAATAAACGTAACAAGTACAGTTTACACAAGATTTTTTGTTTTGAAAAAACAGATAAGAAATAAAATGTGTTACTGATTTAGTCATAACAGATGAAACAAAATAAAGATTATTTTCCCCAAATTTCCCAAAGGATAAACAGCATTTAACCGGTTGAATACATGCACTACAAACAACCTCTTCAAAAAGTTTCTAATAGAGCACAAAAATATTTTGCGAGCTTTTCACAGAAACATCACACCGACAGATAAACTGGCATGTTTCTGAAAATGATTTGCCTGATAAATAATCATTAATTCTTATATTTAAAATATTGAACCAGCTTTAAGGTTTTGAACATATTTTGTGCAAAGAGTCAGGTACAGTGTGCCCAGTCCTACAAAAATCAGGTTTGGATTCTACCCAGGTTAGTCTTACAAGCTGTAGTATTTGAGGAGCAGAATTCTGTTTCCTGCTCAGGAAAGAGTCTGTATTTGACTGAGGTGTTGTTACTGGGCCACAGTTAAAGAATAATAATTATTATTTAATTTTTTTCTTGTCATTAAACCCCATGTTTAGACTCAAACTAACTCACACCAACAGGCCGTGTGGCTGCAGGTTTCTGTTCCAAAGAAGCAGCAGCACACCAGACTTGACTCATTTAATCAACTGATCCCAGTCTTCAGACAGCTGATTGGTCAAACTGTGTGCTCTTCATTGGTTGGAACAAAAACCTGCAGCCACACGGCCCCTTTGTAGAACAGTTTGGACACCACTGCTATAGTGTGTGTGCATCCACACCCTGATCCCTCTGAGCTCCACTGTTGCCACAAACTATTAAAACACATCAGTAATGCACAGTTACACTGGGTCACATGTTCCTCCATCAAAATCAGCACACAGTGCAGTTTATTCTGACTCCCGCACACCGCCCTGCAGCCCCAGAAAAAGTTTAAATATTTATTTTTATGAGATGTTTTTAAAGATTTACATATTCAGCAGGAAACAATGGGCTCAGAGTTGAATGGGAAGACAAAGTGTTGAGAGACGGATGAACACACTGTTGGTTTGGTTCTGAGCAGTGGATGTGTTGAACAGACGTCGTGGCCCTGAGTGTTTTTTTTTTTCTAACAGTATTTACCATCTGGCAGATGCTGATTTCAGGTTGTGGTGGAGGTAGACGGTTCTAACTCTTCTGACTCAGCTGCCGGTAGAGCTGGATGGTCATGAGCTGAAGTTCAGGATCTCCGGCTTTAATGTCAATAGCTCTCAAGAAGAAGCCCAGGGCATCGTCCAGCTTCCCTTTGCTGTAGCACTCCCTCCCTCTGCTTACCAGGGAGTCGTAGCTCTCGCCCTCAGACTCAGCGGCGCCTGTTGTCCCGTTCGTCTTGACTCCTGCATCAACAGTGCAATGATCCATTCTCTCGCTGGAGGCTAGCTCGGGTTCGTTGGTCGATTCCTCAAGGCTGCTGCTCATTTCCTCTCCCGACTCACTGACGACATATGCTGACTCTGAGCGCTCCTCCTCCGTGTTCAGAGTCTCTCCAGTCGTCTCCTCCAGCTGAAGCTCATCATGAAATGAATCAATGATGTTTTCCTCTTCAGCTTCATCAGCAGGCCTCTCTGAAATGTCACCATCATCGCCTTCATCCTCATCATCCACATCCTGGTTGTGGTTTTCCAGGTCTTTGATAATGGACTGGAGGAGGGACCGGCGGGAGGCCACAGAGGTGTTTCCTCCAACACTCTTTCTTGAACAGAGAGGGGTTGAACCAGAGGGAACTGATTTAGGTGTGGACGCACCGAGCACCTGGAAGGAGTTTTCAAGTTGCCTCTCATCATCATTGTCTTCTTCTTCATCATCACTATCATAAATCACTGCTCCTCTTTTCTTCCTGGTAGCTATAATAGAATCATTGATTGACCCGTCCATTTCAGAGGCATGGCTGTTGTTGAGGCTTTGCCTGGGTGCTTCTTGATGCTGTCTCTCAGAAAGCGATTTATTTACGTCAAAACTCCCCTCCATCTGCAGCTGTGACAGCAGCTTCCTCTCCTCTGCTTCGGTCTCGGGAGGATTCTGAATATTGTCGTCTGAGAACATGTCGCTGTCGTCCAGCTGCAGATTGAAGTTGCCTTCGAAGGATTCAAGTCCAGCGCTGACTCTGGATGACGTGTCTGCTTTGAAGCTTGAATTGGGTGCTTGCAAAGCCGACAGTCTTTTGTTCTGCAGGGGTGTGACATAAGGGTGACCTATGTCCATCTCAGAGTCATCGCATTTTGAATTTCCGTTAAGCAGTTTTTTATCTTCATCAACTGCTGTAACGTACACTAGGCTGCACTCACCTGCTGAAGAAACTGCAGCCTCAGATATCGCTGATTGGTCCATTAGTTCTTGCACAGAGGCATTTGCCACATCGGCTGATGCAGCATCAGCAGCAGCCTCTGATATCACCAAAGACTCCTCAGTGACCTCCTGAGGAGAGGCGCCTGCTGTTTCCAAGTAACTCCTGTCCTGCTTGATAGACTGGTGTTTTGGGGAATCCAGGTTCTCCTCAGAAAGCTTGTCTTGGCTTATTTCTACTACTGATTGTTCTTCTGTCATACTCTCAGCTGCACTTAGATTGACAACTTGGTTACTCAGATTCTGTTGTCCATCCTCCTTGTCAGAACCTGAGTGCTCCAACTCCACCACAACCAGTGACTGGCTTAGGCTGATCTCATTTTGTGGATGTGGAGGACTTGGTCTTGGATTTCTTGAGGTTTTCTCATTTGACCACACTCTGTTGCTGCTGTCCAGTGGTTGTCTGAGCCAGGCTGGTTCTGTGCTTGAAGCCATGCTCTCTGCCAGCTGCATTTGCAATTCTGACTCAGCCTTCATCAGCTCCTGAGCCTTCTGGACCCGTCCTTCTATGTAATGGTGCTCTTGTTGGTCTTCCGGGGCCTCGTCATGGTTGATGTCGACGGAAAACATGAGGTCATGGTCAGAAATCCCAAACATCTCCATGGCGTGTAGGTGAGCAATGTGCTCGTCCAGTTCAGGGTCTGTCCGTCTTTGTCTAGAGTGCATGGCCTGAAGCTGCAGCTGTGTGGACGAAGAGCGGGGGTCCTCCAGTGTGAAGAGCTCCTTCAGCTCCTGTTTGCTGAAGTACCGAAATGGGTTCTTCTTGTCTCCGGTATTCTGTCTGATGAGGGAGTCTTTGAAAATCTGCCGTCTGTAGATCTTCTCCTCCACCGTGCCACAGGTGATGAGCCGGTAAATTATGACATTTTCAGTCTGGCCGATGCGGTACGCCCTATCAACAGCCTGGGCATCTGTCGCTGGGTTCCAGCTGGGATCATAGATCACGACTCTGTTTGCTGCCGTCAAGGTGATGCCAACTCCGCCGACCTGTGTGGTCAGGAGGAAGACGGAGTAACGCTCGTCTGTCTGGAACAAAGTAATGAGCCTCTGTCGCTCTGCAATCTGAGTTATTGTGCCATCCAGTCTCAATACTTTAAAGCCTCTGTTGCCCAGGATGCGCTCAATAATGTCAAGCACCTTCCTGTAATGAGCAAAGACAAGTGTGCGGTGGCCTTCCTGTTTGAGCCTTTCAAGAAGTGAAAACAGAAAAACAAGCTTCCCAGACTCAGATATCAAAGTGTCGTCAGAAACGTTGGCAATGCTGTGAGTGTCAGTCTCCATGTTGTCAGTCTGCTGGTGTTCAGCTGGACTCTCCTCCAAGCCCAACTTGGCTATGGCTCCGGCAGAGAGCAGTCTTGGGTGGTCACACAGCTTTTTCAAAATGCTCAATTCAGCAAGAGGTGACCTGGTGGTTAGGAGCAGCTCTTTGATGTGGTCGAGTGAAATGAACTGCCTGTATATGTCCTCCTGGACAGCGCTCAGGTAGGTCCACACAATCAGGTCGTTCTTTCTTGTCAATGTGGGCATGACTGCTCCAGAGTCTTTTTGATGATTCAGGACTTGGCTGTCCTTGTTGTCTGAGTGTTCCTCTTTGCAAACATGTGTCCCGTTCATTTTGTTTTTCTGCACTTCTGATTTTGTTCTGCGGAGAAAATAGGGCTTTATTATGGCCATGAGGGTTTCGGACATCCTGGAGCCGAGAGCCTTTTCCCCTGGAGTGGCATCCTTCTCTCTGGCACGGGTGATGGGGTTTTCATACTCGGTTTTGAAGGTTTTTGCTGTGCCGAGGAGAGTGCCTTGACAAGCAAAGTCAAAAAGCGCCCACATTTCTCTCAGGTTGTTCTGGACTGGAGTTCCTGTCAGAAGAATCCGGTTCTTTGAAGGTATGGCGTAGGCACTTTTGGCTGTTTTGGTGGTTGTTGTTTTTATCTTGTGTGCCTCATCCAGGATCATGTAGTCCCATGTGAACTCCTTGCCATGGTATGAGGACAGTTGCTGCCAGTTGTTTATAAGCATAGTGTAAGTAGTGATAATGACGCCACCTCTCCTCTGAACTTTCTCCAAATTCCTGGTCCTCTCTCCTTTGCTGGCACCATGAAAATCCTTGACCCTCATGCCGGGAGTCCATTTAGCAAATTCCTTGATCCAGTTTGTGATAAGAGAAGTTGGCATGACCAGCAATGTGTGTTTTGCCAGCTCATTATCGTACATACCAGAGAGGAATGATATCACCTGGATGGTTTTACCAAGACCCATGTCGTCCGCCAGGATCCCACCTTTACGACCATCTCTGTAGAGACAATACAAGAAGGCCACTCCATTTCTCTGGTAGTCATAAAGCTTATCATGTAACTCCTTAAAAAGCATTAAGCCACTGTTGTTGACATTGACAAACTCTTCATCTTCATCCTCTGAGTCATTCTGAGCAATAAGTTCTTCAATTTTCTTTATCCTCATTTCAAGTTTTTGACTCTGGTGAAGGTTGTGAGCCAGTTTGAAGAACTCCAGCGCTTTGTGCATGTCCCCTTGTCTGGCAACATTTTTACCATCTTGAATGAATCTGAAAGAAAAAAATCAGTGGATAATAAATGAGACAATACTGTAGTCTAAATTAAAGCCGCAACTAATAATTGAATTATTGATCAATCTGATAATTATTTTCTTGATTAGTCTATTAATCTTTTAGACAGTTTTAATTATAAATTGTAAGAAAATAGCAAAAAATGCTGCGTATAATTTTACTTGGCATGAAATTATGTATTTAAATTGAATGGTTAAACATATAGTTAACTTCATATTTAATAAAGAAAAGCATCAAAATTTTTTTTTTTTAAAGGTGATTATCAGAAGACCTGCAGATTAAATTTCAGACTGTCAGCTAATCGTTGCAGTTCTAGTGGAAGGTGCTGAAACTTGAAAGCAGCATTAATCAATTTTTGGCCACTAGCAGGAAGAAAAGCATCAAAACAAGCTAAAAAAAACCCAAAACGTTTTCATAGAGTTTAATGAATAATATTAAAAAACGGCTGCTCTTTTCCACATCCAGCAGTTACAGAGCATCATGATCACTCATCTGGATTGGTGTTTGAGTCCACCTGATGACTCTAAGCTTTCAAGACTGCTTATACTGAAGTAACCTTTACGTCTGCTGATCAAAAACAGTTACTGCTCAAACGTATTAAAGCTAATATTTCAACACCACAGCAGTCTTAACTTTCTTATACAAAACAAATCCTTGGTAAACAAGGACACACAGCTACATTTCTGTTAGACGAGCATGATTTCTTGGCCATGAACAGTAAATGCTTGACTGGCTTTCTGAGAGGATTCTTACTTGTAATTACATGCACAGAAAAGGCTTCAGGCAGGAAAATAAAACTGTGGCAGCAGTACAGAGTGACAGCCGGAGGGAGGGTCTTTCCCAGCAACCTAAATCATTAAATCATTCACTGAGCTTACAGTTTCTTTTTTTAAACAGGTAAGAAGGAACTGAGTCAGTCCAAAAACATGTCAGACTGCAGCATCATGTACTACTAATATACGCCAATAGGCCAGCCTTGGTTCAAAGTGGTATACAGTAGAGGAGAAGTATTTTTACTGACCACATACACGTAAACAGAGGTTTTACAGTGACCAAAATCACTGCACTGCATATACAGCAGATCATCAGATCCCCTGCCTTAACCCAATTTCTTCCCTGTTGTGTAGATGTAACTGTGGTGGCTCTCTGAGGCTTCGGACAACAGTCCACTGGAAAAATTATTGTCATTTAGATGAAACAGGCAAAAAGCATCAGAGTAGGAATTATTTAATGCCAGTCTGAAAAAAAGAAAGATAACACTTCTTACTGCTAGGATAAATTCTATTTCTACACTGTGGCCCTAATAAAGATGTATCTTATTTTATGTTATCTTAAAAAAAAAACAACAACAACAACGGTATCTTTAACTTCTGAGTTACCTGTGGTAGGCTTCCATCTTGTCATCTGTATCCATGGACAAAGACCTGTCAAGACAAAGTCAGGGTCAGTAACATCAACACATGTACTTCCAACCTCTACCCGTAATAACTACCACCTTCCTTTTTGTGCTGTGTATGAGTTTAGACCGTTAGCAGAAATGTTGCTAACCCTTCAGCTGTGTTATCCAGCGGGACGTTAGCACGGAAGGAGCTAATTCAGAACACGGTACATGACAACATGAAGCTAACTGTCAGCTAGTCGCGACACACGCATTAACGTTAAGTTTTACTTACTTTTCCACTCTCTCAGAAATCTCCGCAACTTCGCCGTTATACTGAGGGGCATCCATCCCGACACCGTTACGGTTTCACCGGCACAAAAAAGACACAAAACCCGGTGAACAAACGTATTTATGGTGACTGCGAAGTTCGTGTGTTGTGTTCAAACCAGCAGCTTTGCCCCCGCCAATTTCTTCCAACCTATCAGAGAGGACGCTGCAGTGACGGCACGATGACACTGTCCAATTGGAAATATAGATACCTTTAATAGGCGGGACGAACAGCAAAGCACAGCCAATGAGTAGCATCGACCAGGGAAAGGGAAAAAGGAAACTGTGATTCGATTTAATTTCACAATAGCAGAACTTTTCCTGGGAGAGTCCCTAAATTTCAGCTTTCATTTTTTACAAATGTTCTGAGGTTTCCTGGAAAACGGTTCGTTTAAAAAAAGTAGGGATAAAAAACGTGTCCATCCACGTGAATATTGAGTATGTTATGTTGATATGTTGATAGCAATGTTTTTTAATTTATGTCAGAGTTTTTATTTTCAGATAGTTAGACAGTTTAATGATGACACATATCCACTCATCAAATCAGTGGGGGAAGTGGGAACAAGTTGTGAGTTGTCTGTTTTCAAAACTTATTCAACTGAAACAAGAAGCAGCTTCTTCCTGGAACTGACTAGACTAAAAAACATGTTGACAGTTTTTCTTCACACGGTTCACAGTTAATAATCGGTCATGTTATTACGCCTGGTCAGAGCAAATCTGCATAAAGAACAGCAGAATGAGGCTGCGCTCACAAAGGCTTTTATTGTGGAAAAACCACTGTGGTTCAGATTAAGACAATTTGAAGTCCATGACCCACATGTACAGTGGAAAACAGCAGCTGTGTGTATGAGTCCAGGGTTTAATGATGACAAATTCAAGCACGTTTCAAAGACTTTCAAGGTCTTTTAAAGACTCTGCTAATATTTGTAATGAAACCACTTTAAACCTGGAGATCTCTGCTGCAGGGTTTGGTTGTAAAATGCTGATCCTAACATCTCATACAAGCAGTTAATTAAATACAGAATATAAACTAAATGACAGCATGAATACACAGAAAAATATACAAGAAGAATATCCTGTTTCCCGTACAGTTTCAGCTGTACCGGATATAAAATGTGCCCACACTGTTTATAAACAGAAAAACACCATCAAATAACTTCAGAGTAAAGGAGCTGTTTCCAGAGCTCTGACTTGAGCAGCAAAAACCAGGACTCTCTTCTCCACCTCTGCGTTGAGCTCGGCCTGAGAGGCTCGTGGGTTCTGACGAACAAAATTCGAGATGCCGAGGATACACTCTCTCTGAGGAAAGACACACACAAACAGAATGAGTCAGGCGAAAGGAATCACTGTACATGAAAGGGTCTTGAAATGCATTTACAGTGACACTCATCAGCACATAAAGGCTCCTCTGCAGGAACACAGCATCACAGCTGTTAATCTGAGAAAACAGAGCACCTTGTAAGCGTCCACTTTGTCCTGGCCAGTGATCCGGTTTACCAGCTCTCTGCCGACCTGAAAACCTGTCACTGCAGCCAAAATCCTTTTGTCCTCCTCAGTCTGAGAGGACAGCCAGCGCAGCAGCGCCATCTGCAGGAAGAAGGGAGACATTTTAAAAAGGAACATGCTGGTGAGTTATACTTTACGGACGAGAATTTTGTCAGATTGTAATTACATTCAGAAATGTTCCTATGATAATGGAGGTTTTAGGACTGCAAGTAACTGCAAATGTCGCTGTTGTTTAATTTCATTATTTTTTAAGGACGATTAATTGATTAGATAGATAGATAGATAGATAGATAGATAGATAGATAGATAGATAGATAGATAGATAGATAGATAGATAGATA
>JBBMJY010000024.1:700269-755273 GCA_037833715.1 Toxotes lorentzi
TGTGTGTGTGTGTGTGTGTGTGTGTGTGTGTGTGTGTGTGTGTGTGTGTGTGTGTGTGTGTGTGTGTGTGTTGGTGTCACCATCGGCCAGTTGGGTGATAACACATGTTTGACATTTCAACCCTCTTGGGGCGTGATATGATGCTGTCCCAGGGTGTTAAACACACACACACACACACACACACACACACACACACACACACACACACACACACACTGTACGAATATAAACAGCAGTCTGTTATAATTCCAACATGCCAGTGTCACACGGCTGCTGGTATGTGACTCTTAAACCAATCACACTACACAACAGTCAGTGTGAGTCTGTTTAAGCACATGAGGAAGGAAACTTCAGGAGAAGAGTCACCACCATCCTTCTCTTTGGATCAACGTCCCGGAACGTCTTTATTCTTCAGTCCTCGGTGCAGGGCTGGTTTCTGAATCTGATCTGTAGACAGACCGCGGATCCAGATCGTTCGGATGTGAAGGATCCTTGATTTAAGACTGAGGCAGCAGCTCAGCAGCACGTGACGACTGGACAACGTGAAAATGTCATGAAACATGATCAATAACAAACTCACATTACACATGTACACTGTAGGAGCTGTGTCTCTTCACACAGCACGACTGTGTGTTTGTCTGTGAGGCAGCGCCCCCATGTGGATCAGCTGCAGAACTACAGGCCACCGCTGACCCGAGAACCCGGACTGAAGGTCTGAGTCACAAGCTGCAAGAGCTAGACTGGAGTCATTTGTAAATAATAATAATAATAAATAACAGAATGATGAAAAATAAAGTCATGAAGAACATCAGTGATGTTCAGGACCAGCCTCTGACGTTTCTACAGAAACCAGCTGTAATTTATTTACCAACAGTTTGTTTATCAGGTGAAATGAAAACTCTTGAACTGTGACAGAACCTTCAAATATAAAACCTTATTATGACGATCAAATCCCAGATAATAAAGTAATTCATGCACAATTAACTCAGTGTATTTTTAAAAAGCTGCTGCTGCAGCTGTGGTCTGCAGCGCTGCACCGACATGCATGTGTGTGTGTCTGTATTTAAAGGAGGTGAGCACACGTGCTGTGAATGTCTTTACATTGCATTGACTGTAACCGTCGTGAAGCTGGATATTTACAGTGAGGCCTGTGTGTCAGGAACAGTCAGAGCTTTACAAATGGTTTAAAGCTTTGCCCTGATCTGTATCACAGAGGTCTACAGACGGTTCACTGGACTTCATGGCTCTGTCCTGGTGTGAGCCTTTCTCAACCATGTTCAGTCCGTTCAGTTTGCCACAGGTGGACTCCAGTCGAGCTCTGGACTCATCTCAAAGACAATTAAAGCAAACAGGAAGCAGCTGGTCCCAGTGTGAAGCCACAGGAAGGAGAGTCTGAACTCCGTGTTTTCACTTTGTCATCATGAGTTTCTGAATGAAGCAGGTTTCATTCACTGCTCATCACTCAGGTTCACAGGGAACAGGTCTTTATGTCAGTGATCCAGATAAATACTGTGTGTGGGCAGGGATCGGGCCACCAGCATCATGTGACACACACACACACTCAGCGAGGGTCACATCTCTGATGGTAAAAATAGAACGCTGTGTCACACACACACACACACACACACACACACAGTCAGATCACAGCTCTGTGTGTGTTTTAGTCTCAGTAAACAAGCTGCTGAAAGTGAACAGACAGGAGGACGTTAACGGGGACACAGGTAAGAACACACCTGGATCTTTGTGTCACAGCTTGATGTTGGGTCATATACAGAGTGGACACACGTCTGTCACATGTCTGATTCGACAGAGACGGGCTGTGTGTGAGTGTTTTTCCACTGTCGTACCTTTGCTCAGGTAAAGGATCTGAATGCTTCTCCAGCCACTTCTCCTTTTGACTGTTTGTTCTACAAGATAATGAAACGATGACCTAATGTGTATAAGCATAGGTGGAGGAGTACAGGTAAAGGATCTGAGTCCTTCCTGCAGGCAGCGGCTATCAAAGTGAAACAGACTGTACACGACTGATGGTTCATGGGAAGTTGAGTCCCACCGCCTTCATGTCGTAGCAGCAGTGTCCTCATTCATTAAAGAATTTTAAATTAATAAATAAAGTTTTAATTAATAAAGTTTTTCTGATTCTGATTCTCATTCAGCATCTCGGCTCCGGAGAAAAATCAGAGGATCAACAAAGTCATTAGTATTTGTCCTCTGGGAATCATGAATATGTGAAGACAATCCATCCAATAGTTGTAGATCTGTTTGTTCATTCACTGACAGACATCACGTCAGTGATCAGTCATTTTTTTCAAAGTAAAAGAGTCACTGCTGCACGTAGGTCAGAGAGCAGGACCGAGACTCAGTCCACCTGGAGCCCAGAGAGGACGACGACCTCCGAACCACAGCTCTGTCTCTGGAGCTTTCTACGCTCAGTAAACTCTGCAGCTCTTCATGTTACGTCATAATGTTGGTTAAAGTGAAGCTGAGACAGGAAAACGTCAGCTATCTTACAGTACAGTGTGGAATGTACGGGACTGTTCTTCCTGGACGTTGGACACAGTAGTTTGAGGAGACAGGGGACGGTTGTTTGACACAACACACACTTTGTGATGTGAGAGAGTTTCAGCTATTTATGATTTTATTTTTTAAGAGGAATAATTTATTCTAATAAGCTCCAGATGCAATGAATGCATACACACAATAAATTAACTGTTAGATCACACACACACACACACAGTGTAGACGTACACTCTAAGAAGCGTGTGCACAGCATTAGAACGGTCACTGGCATGATAACGTTGTCATGGAAACACATGATCATGATCTCACGTCATGCTTGCAGCTCTGTGAGGCTCTGCTCGGGACTCGAGTGGAGACTATCCTCAGGTACTTACACCTCCTCCTCCTCCTTTTGTCTCCTGCAGCAAAGATGGGTTTGGAGAGGAAGGTGGACGTCCCGGTCTACGATCTGTCTCTGATCAGAGGACTCTGGGAGGTCCGAGTGAAGAAATACAGACAGAGACAGAAGAAGGAGCAGGAGAGGGTCGAGAAGAGCGCTCTCGCCAGGTATGATGAAAACAGCCACACAGGTACCACGTGTCAGAAACGGGAGTTATTTACCTTTACCCCGTCTCAAGCTCTGCAGCTTGACAGAGCTTTTCAGCCTCAGGAGCTGGTAGAGACCAAAAACAGAGCTAAAAGAGAGGGAGCACTGGACTGAGAGTCATCAGGAGGACTGAGAGACCACAGGGACTCTATGAGCTCAAAGCAGCTCACAGTGAACAGACGTAAAACTATTTCACTGCACTGAGTCAGACACAGCTGACTGCTGTTAGTCATGAACTTTGCGAGTCAGGGCTGATTTTAGAAATATGAACACAGACGTTCTATTTATACCCCGTCATCAGCACTGAGGTAGAACAGCGATGGCAGGTCAGAGTCCGCGGCCTCCACAGAGCAGAAAGGTCAAGGGTCTGGATAATGAAGAAATCTGATATGAAATCAATACGACGCTGCAGACGATCCAGTAACACGTCTGTCTGCGTAGGATCGACCAGCAGTGGCAGTATCGCATCTACTGTAAGACCCTGAAGACCACGGAACTGAACCTGCTGCATCATTACCTGGAGAGATCTACACTGACCAGTATCCAGCCGTGCACAGGTAAGTACAGGTGTACACAGATAAATACTGACATGCAGCCACACACAGGTAAATGCATCTGTTCACATTTGTTGTGTATCTGTATGTGCAGATGATGTTTTGTTGTGTATTTGTTCATGTCTTTGTTGTTGTTTACCTGTCAGAAGCAGACCAGCAGCAGTGCTCGACAGCCCGGCAGGATCAGAAGGATCCGGATCAGGACAAACTGATCTTCCAGCTGAACGGAGCTCGTTGGATGGTAAGCGAACAGGTTTGGGAGAGTGACACATTTTCTCATTTTCATCTATTAAAAACACATGTGGTAAAACGCAGACATTTTCCAGGACTTCCCTCGGGAGCTGCAGTGGATGACCTACCTGAAGGAGTGGCACGTCAGAGAGACACGGATCCGTCAGCTGCCTGACTACCTGGCTCTGTTCACTCAGCTCACTGTGCTCGAGATCCCCAAAAACGCCATCGCTGAGCTGCCGCCGGAGATTGGTGAGCCTCGACAGAGGCTGGTTCAGGCTCCTCAGGATCCAGATTCTCTTTTGTTCTAGTTCTTCCTCTTTTGTTGATTATACATTGTTGTGTCTGTTTCGAGTTTTCCACCATTGCCTTTTTTTTCTTAAATCAGGGCCTAAATTTAGTATGTGGAACACTGATGGTATCAAACAACCATCACCTGCATCACCTGTCTCCTCAGGTAAACTGACTGGGTTGAGGGAGTTGGACGTCAGCTACAACCGTCTGTCCAAAGTTCCTCCAGAGCTTGGAAACTGTGAGAACCTGGAGAGACTGAAACTGGCAGGAAACAACAATCTGTTCGAGCTGCCGTTCGAGGTGAGAGGACGAGGATGGATCATCCACAGACTCTGACTCAATAACACAAATCTACAGACAGGTAGTTTGGTTAGAGATGATCTTTGGTCTTTGATCTGCATCTTCAGTCCAAAGCGTTAAAGGTTAAATAGTTTGACATGTTGAGAAATATGTTTACGTGCTTTTTATGTGCTGAGAGAAAAGATTCAAGAATCCAGAGACACATAATCCCACCGGAGGGCTCGGTGTGATCAGTCAGTACCTCACTTCATCTTCAGACGATCAATAACATGCTCATAGTTTGTCAGAGCAGAGCTTCACTTTGGTTTTGTGGTGATGATGATGTCACTGCGCTGATGATGTCACTGTAACCTGCAGCTGAGCGGCCTGAAGCAGCTGGTTCACCTGGACATTGCGGAGAACAGGTTTGTGTCGATCCCCATCTGTGCTCTGAGGATGAGCAGCCTGCAGCTGCTGGACCTGAGCGGCAACATCCTGACCGACCTGCCGCAGGACATGGACAGGTAACTGATGATGTCAGCACCACCTGTAATCTGATTACAGGTGTTAACCCTTTCATGCACCGTGGTCACTGCAGTGGACAGCTATTCAAAAGCTGCTCTCTGTTTTTGCATGGATTTCACTGTCATAGCTGCAGATGCCATGATGTGTGTGTGTGTGAGTCATAGTAAACTCCAGTGTGTGTGTTGATGGTGAGGAACACGTGTGCAGGTCGCTGATGTGTCTTAATTCACAGACATGAGATGAACATGTAACACCTGTTAGCAGGTAAGTGTCGAGCTCTTGCTTCTTCTCTGATCAACACACATGTAAATTCTGTGTTTCCCTCTCAGGCTGGAGCAGCTGGTCACACTGTTCGTCCACAAGAACCAGCTGTCTTACCTCCCTCAGTGTCTCACCAACATCTCCACGCTCAAGATGATCGTCGTCAGCGGCGACGAGCTCACCTGCATCCCGACCAAGCTGTGCAGCAACCCCGACATCAAGTACACAAACTGCACCAGCACCGAATCCAGTTTAGGTCCAGCTGAGGTCCAGTTTAGGTCCAGTTTAGGTCCAGCTGAGGTCCAGTTGAGGTCCAGCTGAGGTCCAGCTGAGGTCCAGTTGAGGTCCAGCTGAGGTCCAGTTGAGGTCCAGTTTAGGTCCAGTTGAGGTCCAGTTTAGGTCCAGCTGAGGTCCAGTTTAGGTCCAGTTGAGGTCCAGTTTAGGTCCAGCTGAGGTCCAGTTTAGGTCCAGCTGAGGTCCAGTTGAGGTCCAGTTTAGGTCCAGCTGAGGTCCAGCTGAGGTCCAGCTGAGGTCCAGCTGAGGTCCAGTTGAGGTCCAGCTGAGGTCCAGTTGAGGTCCAGCTTACACGACCTGAAGCATCGGTTTGTGTGAGGCAAAGATAAAGAGCAGGTTTAAGGAGCGTGAGGTCGGTTTTCACAGTTTTTTCTAGATTGTTGTGTAAACTTTACAAACAATAACAATCAGAGAAACTGGTAAACAACACAAACTTTTAGATGACGCCTCAGGTCATGTGTACTCTGATCCATCACTCCTCTCCAGTAAACTGTGCCTGTGCTGGTCTGAGGTCTGTGTGGGGTCAACGCTTTTCTAAATACCAGTTCGTTTGTGTGCACGTGTGGTCGTCGTGGGTCTGACCCCAGGTCTGCAGGATGTAATGACTGTGTCTGCTGTTCCGCCGCAGGTTTATTCGACTGTACGACAACCTGACGAGTGCAGAGAAGAAGAAGAAAGAGGAGAAGAAAGAGAAGAGCAAGAAGGAGAGGTGGAGACAGCAGAGAGAGGAGGAGGTGAAGAAGGACAGCAGGGAGAAGGAGTTCATGGAGGCGTACATCAGCACGCTGAAGGACCGAGGTCAGACCAGAATCTTCAACAAGCAGCTGAACTGCAGAACATTTATCACATTCATACACCGATCAGCCATAACATTATGAGCAGGTGACAGGTGATCATCAGTGTGAATGACACTGATGATCTCTTCATCATGACACCTGTTAGTGGGCGGGGTATATCAGGCAGCAGGTGAACATGGTGGCCTGGTCTGATGAATCGAGTTTTCTTTTACATCACGTAGATGGCCTCCAAATTCCCCAGATCTCAGTCCAATCGAGAATCTGTGCAATGTGCTGTGCAATAAGTCCGATCCATGGAGGCCCCACCTCACGGCTAACAGGACTTAAAGGATCTGCTGCTAACATCCTGGTGCCAGATACCACACGTTCACCCTCAGGGGTCTAGTGGAGTCCATGCCTCGACACAATATTAGGCAGGTTCTCATAATGTTACGTCCGATCGGTGGATAAGATGCTCAAACCTTCTTTCTCTTAGAAAGAGGTCACACAGAAAGTAAAAGTGAACCCGCTGACATGTTGTTTGTCCCTCACCAGACTCTGTCCCCTACTCCACCACCAAGGTCTCCATCTCCTGCCTGCTGTGAGGAGGAGGAGGATGAAGGTTGGGCTAAAAGTCCATGTGAGTGAGTGAAAGGTGATTTCATACAGCACTAATGAGAAAAGAAGATAAAAATCTAATTTGATGAAAAATGACTCGAGTCATAGTTAGAATGTAAAAAGTTAAAATGAGATGAGGAAACTGAAAATGTTCTGAATTAAATTTAAATTTATGACAAGTAAAATCAAAATCTGGATTTTCTGAGTCAAACCAATGAAATTAGAGATGAAGTCAAAGAAAATGAATAAATTAAAAACTTCTGAGATTTGACAGAAATCAGACTTTTCACATTTGTCGTTGGATTTTTAACATTTCATCAAGTTTTTAAGGTTCGACTGAAGGCCAGTCCAGTTCAATCCGAATCACATTTCCAACAATTACAGCTTCATCCTTCAACATTAATCATTTCACGATCTGACATGTTATAAATATTGATCTTTGAATTTGTGGTATTTGAGAAAAACCCATGACACTCGAGGATGGATGATCGGAGGTTCGAGCCGTTTTCAGTCCATGTTGATTTCTCCTCAGTCTCTGCTGTGATTCTAGTTTTCTCTTTATCGCTTCAAAGCCGGAAAGTTGTGACCAAAGAAAGAAAAGCGTGAACGTCAGGAAGATGAAAGATTTTCAAACAGGAATTTACAGGTTTAAACTGCAGGTTACGTCTGATGGTTTGATATCATTTATGTTCTGTATCTGTTTATTTGTTTGTTTGACAGTTTGTGACCACAAACAAAATAACAAATGTCAATATAAAGATCAAACTATTAGGATTTTGATTAATTTCTATAATAAAAAGGGAAATGTATAAATCACTGTTATTGAAACAGATTTGGCTCCAACATGAAGAAAAACATGTTTTTATATTTGTATTTTTATTTGTGTAACTGATCTTTATTTAAGTTTCCGTGTGATGCTCTGATGGTGACGTGTTCGGCTGAGCCTGATTTTAATTGATTTTTTTTATTGAATAAATGTTGTTTGTGAAAAATAAAGTGAAGACGCTTTAATATTTCTATTCTGTTTTTAAATCAAATATTTTTTCCAGTACTACAAATAAAAACAGGTCCAAATGTCAAAGTCCATACATTTGTCTTTATTATCATCATTATTATTATAGATATTATTTAAAATTATGCTTTTAATAAGATAAAAGAAAGCAAACGCACAACACGTGGACGTCATTCAGCGTCTGTTTAAATATAAAAACAGATATGAACATGGAGAATGATTAGAGGCACACGTTCAAAGAAATTAAAGTGCAGCAATCAGCACGTTCTGCATCATGTACGGGGGGAATTCTGATTGAAGTGTTTCAGGATGAATCTTGTCCAGCTGGAAACAAACTGATGTTTCTCCTGTGAAACCAGACCAAACCAAATCCACGGTGAGACGTGAACGCAGCAACAACACAAAGACCAGAGAGACAGACTAGAACCAGGATTATGAGGACGGTCCAGAACCAGAACATTCAGGACAAAAGGCAAGAACAATGTGTTGGACTGTGGGACATTCAGTGAGAACTCTGCAGGGCTTCAGACGGACTGTAGAAAAATATCCTGTAGGTTTGACATCTTCAGACACAGATTAAAGCCTCGCTCGAGTTACAGGAGGAGACGAGCACGAGAGTAAAAACTAAGAACGAGACAGAAATCTGGAGACCGAATCTGAACTTCAGGGATCGTCCCAGACGATGAAGCTGTAACGAGATTGTGCTTCATGAAGCTACACACCATCATCTACCTCATCTGCAGGACGCTCAGGTGTTTCTGTAGCTGTGACAACATTAATGCTTCATTCACGATAAGCTGGAGGAGAAACACCAGGATGTCGACTGAATACAGGGTGAAATCATGAGCTGACATCATATGACACAACCTGCACCCGCCAC
The DNA here is from genome assembly GCA_037833715.1 of Toxotes lorentzi. Taxonomy (NCBI): domain Eukaryota; kingdom Metazoa; phylum Chordata; class Actinopteri; family Toxotidae; genus Toxotes; species Toxotes lorentzi. The sequence continues at coordinate 709,100 of JBBMJY010000024.1, forward strand.
CAGGTGGCAGACAGGAGCCAGCGTCCCCAGTCAGAAGCTTGTATGTCCCACACATCAGACAGGATTTGAATGCAGCATGTGTTCCAGCACAGTCCCGGTTCAGAATTAAAGTAACAGATTCAAAGTAACATCCATGGACTGACTCTGACCACAGGTTCACACCTGAGCACTAAAACCGGTTTTAAAGTTAATCCACACCAACAGAAACAGGATCCACCTCGGACTGTGAACTGGCTGAATGAGATGGAGGTTCAGTAGCTACAGATCTCCTGTTCATCCCTGCGCTTCAGTGGATTTCTGTTTGGAATGTGGTTTGACCTCTTAAAAAAATGGTGAACAAAGGAAACAGTAACAAAAAAAAGAGAAAGAAAAACCAAAAAATGGCACGATGTGGTTCTTAAAACCTGCTGATTCTGAGAGTTTAACTCTTCTCTGACTGACAGTTTAACTCCAACCAAAGACGACGAGAAGAGAGCGTTCACTGCACAGATGAAGATCAGGCCCACAGGCCTGGACTGGAAATACATGTTCAAACTACATCAGTAACTTGGAGCGCTTGACTTGCCCGACCTGGAGCGCCAGGCGGGTGGGAGGAGCACTTTTGGATCAAACTACCTGAAAATAATGGACAGAATAAGGATAAACACACTTCAAGTATTTAAACACAAAGAGGAGATGAGGAGACGTGGATCGATCTGACGCTGACGTAAACCGAGTGAACGGAGTCTGGGAGGCGTCAGAGGAAAAAAGTTTGTGTGAACAGTTTAGTAACTGAGCTCTTGATTGAGCAGAACTGAAGCTCTGTCTCGTTAGACTTGTCTTGTGTGTAGATTTGATGTGGTCTTGGACTGTGAGATGTGGATTTACTTCAGGGGCTGCCTGTTTAAACATTTGTTTTCTTTCAGATTCATTCAGTGTATGTCACCTGGAGAAACGTCGGCCTGATGTTCACCACACCACACACACCACACACACCAAACCAACGCTGTTCACTGCCTCTGGAAGTGGAAGAAGGCAAAACACATAAAACTATTAAATCCAGAGTCGAGAGGCGAACGATTACTTCAAGAGCCTGAGTGACTAAATCAACAGGAGGAAGTTACTGAAACAAGAGCCCGAGTTAGAAAAGTGAATGACTTAATCAAGAGCCTGAACGACTAAATCAGGAGGCACAAATAAGCAAACAGAGTTTTTCCTGACGTCTATCTATCAGTAAACTATCAGTGAAGATCACAGATCTATGGGCCACACTGCCCCCTGCAGGTGACCACTTCCTGTCCCATAATCCAGGGCAGCTCTGACCTCTCCGTCCTCTCCGTGTTTGTCCATCCTGGTGAAAAGTTTCAGTTTGAAAACAACAGTCTGTGGTTTTGGGACACTGGCCTCAGCTGTGCAGTGAATTCAACACACCTCCAGCTCACCAGTGGTCCTGTACAGTGAGGAGCGTTTGATCTCCTGAACTCTGCAGACCTGACGGGTGGACTTAGTACAGCAGATAAACTGAACGTGCAGCGTTTAGACGGCAACCAGACTGACGGCTTTGAAAAATGAGAAGCTGCTCTGAGAAACTAACCACAGGCTGGTGCACAGTGGACAATATGTATAAAAACAGATATGGGTGACATGTTATCACATTGATAGATTCTACACGAACCTAGGAATTTTCAAAGTTAAGACTTTTCAAGGGCTTTTAGTTTATCTGCTCTTACGTATTCTGACCAGACAGGGTTCTGGTTTTCTGTTTAGAGTTTCACTGTAACAAACCCACTGATGGTTCGAAGCTCGTACCCAAGCACACCTGGGCAAAGTGCCTAAAATGGCTTTAGGTGCAGAAGTAATGATGTAGAAGATCAAAATTAGAATGAAGGCTTTCTTACACTAATAATGAAAACGCTGTATGTTGTGTTAACTCTGTTTCTATTCTGTGAATTTGCACCAACATGAAAAACGAACAGAACCAGAAGGACCAGAAAAAAAAACAACTGGTCCTTACAGATTTTAAACCTAATCTGAATCAAACTTTGTGCAGCTAAAAATGAATCAAAGGGAATAACTGTCACGTGTCACGTAGCTCGTCAGTGTGTCTGCCGCCTATCCACTCTGATCTGAGCAGATCTGAGGAAATTAAAAAATTAAAAAACTGGTTTATTTTGAAAGGGGCGGGACTTGCAGAGAAGAGCTTTAGCACTGCGATTGGCCGGGCCAGCTGTCAGTCACATGCTGCTGTCCCGTAAGAGCGGCTCGATGTCCTCCGTGTCACTGGTGGGCGTGGCCAGAGGGCTGACATTCTGAGCGTGTGCAGTGGCCGTGCCGCTGGACTTGCGGCCAGAGCAGGTCTTGATGTTGGCCAGTTGGTGGTGCTCAGGGATGAAGACGGCGACAAGAAGAGCGAATAAGACGGCGCACGCTCCGAACAGGAAGGGAGGACCGGGGATGACTGACTTCTACAGAGACAGAGACAGATTGTGCATTATGTAAAAATATAAACGCTTTTATTTTGATAACCGGACCAAAAAAAAAAAAAATTCAGTCACTTTCAAAAAGTCTGAACTCATTCAAACAGCATTATAGCGTGAATCTGTCCTTATGGGTGATGGTTGTACAGTAAATCAATGGTGAATCGTGGGATATACTTTGCTCTGAACACAACTCTGGAGCAGTATTAGGACACACCTGTCTACTACCTGTGGTTTTCATGTGGGTAATGGGACAGACCCATTACTTCTGCTGATATTTTGTCAGGACTCATCAGGGTCGAGTTTGGTAGCAGAACTCTAGTGTTGGTGTGTGTGTGTTGTGTGTGTACCTCTGTGTTCTGTGTGGATCTTCCTGCCACCGGCTCCACGTCGCTCAGCTCCACATTGAAGAGGAAGAAGATGAAGCCGTAAAGAGCTGGGCCCAAACCGTTACACAGACCTCTGATGCCTGTGATCATCCCCTGAGCCACACCTGAGCACAGACACAGCAAGTTATGAGCGTCCTTTGGCCTTTCACCTGTCCTCCCCTACGTCAGTCAGTGAGTCAGGTGTGATTACCTTGCTGCTCAGGCGATGCACTGTGTGACACCAGAGCAGAGACTGCTGGGAAGGTGATGGAGGACATGGCTGCTACTGTTCCTGCTGCCCACATCATCCTGAAAAGGATAAAAGACAATAAAGTATCAATAAGCTAAATATTAACATACTAAAGTATCAATAATTTGAATATTAACATACATGATTATCAATATTTTAAATATATTATTGAGCGACTGGACTCACCAAGGCTCAGAGCCGAAGCCGTACCAGGCCAGCTGGAGGAGCTGGAAACCCAGACCCAGAAGAACCGTGTTCTTATTCCCAATGTTCCTCATTAAAACACTGAGGAGCAGAGTCTGAGGGAGGGGGGAGATATATATTATGGTACTCCTGTATGATGAATTAATGATGGCCTACATACACAAGCCACAAACTCAGTAACACCTTTACTGTAACACACACCCTGAAACCCTAACAGCTATAGACCGGCAGCGTGTTTAACACCCGACAGTCACCGAACTGATTTTACACACTGTCACACAACTGAACATATCTTCATCAATCATACTCTGATCAATCAGTGTCCACCAAAAGAACAAGATTCTTCCCTGTGTTTTCCAAACAGGCATTTCAACAACTGTCCTGTCAAACAAAGGTTCTGTCAGACCTCGACTGACATCAAGACTCTCCAGGGCAGGTTCTGTAACACTGCGCCTGACCCCGATCACCACGATTCCTATTTCATGTTAACTTTTTCTAACTGCTCCAACAAATCCTCCAATATGCTGTCAGCTAGCTGGTTCGGTACCTGAACAACTATGGAGAGGATTCCAACCATGGCGATGAAGGCAGCAATGGATGCATGAGAAAACTCGATCACCTGAAACACAAACGGAGAGACGAGGATCTTGTTTTCATTACTCCAGCATCATTTTTATACATTACATTACAACTTGTTAAAAAACAGATGCTTATTTCCACATCCAGAATTTTACCGTCATTATAATGGAAACCTGATGTGCCCTGTGTTTTTCTCTTGTTTCTCTGTGACCACGAAATGTAGTCACAGAACTGTTTGCCTGTACGCACCTGTATCAGCCTCATCCTCAACAAATACCAAAGGAAGTGCATGTGTGTGTCTGTGCGTCACCTGTCTCAGGTAGAGGAAGAAGCTGGAGTACTGTCCGGCCTCAGGCAGGTAGGACAGGAACACTGTGACACAGATCAGCAGCACTGTGGTGTCTTTGCCCACACGACGCAGAGACTGAACACACAAAACACAATCAGCTGTCAGTCAATCTGTCGATCAATCAGCTGACATCTGGCAGACACATGTATTCGAAGTTCACTGCTGCCCTGATGGGAACTCTACCTGTCATCCTGGCAGTGTTAGTTCCTTCCATTCAGCTACCAAAGATTTCTCTGCTTTATTTTCTGCTCTGCCTCTCGTCCAGCTCCATCTGATGCTCTGTTTTTAGAGCAGCTTCCTCACAGATTATCAGACTTCACTTCTTCCCTAAACACTCATGAGTGTGTCATCTGTAGCTGAGCATCGTCGCTAAATAACTTTACGTCCTCGAGTTGGTAAAAAATGGGGTTTCTTTTGCCTACTGTCTGACAGAAAGCTGGTGAAAAACAAAGTGTGTGTGACCTCTGACTCCATGCTGTTGTACTATGGTGTTTTATTCTCTGTGAACTCACGGCGAAGGGGTCGGCCTGCTCCCAGGAGATGGGGAAGCCCCAGGACGTCAGCCTCATCTTGTCCGGCAGCGACTCCGGAACGACGAAGAACACAAAGGCGATGTCGGCTACCGCGATCACCGTGGCAACCAGGACCACCAGGCTGTCTCCGTACTTGGCAGACAGGTAGGCCCCAATGGCCGGGCTCATCACCAAACTGGCTGCGAAGGTCGCTGAGACCTGATGAGACACACAAACATTACCCACAATGCAACTCACCCACAGACGGTTGGGTGGGAGTACTCAGGTACTCCGGTTATGTTAGCCTGTAGCCTGCAGCACAGAGGAGCGGTGAGGGTCCGGGTCTGATCAGGGGTCTGATCAGGAGTTAAAGGCAAACCATGTGCAGCCTCTATCAGTCACATGATTAAAATACTACTGAGTATTTCGTCCTCAACTTAGAAACCGTTTGGCACCATCTCTATCGTCTACTGGCCTCTGAACCTCAGAATAAACCACGCAGGCAGCTCAAAGACTTTTTTCTTTGCACTTCCTGACCTGCCTGTGACCCTGCAGATCTCTGTAATGGCAGGAAATAACATGAAGCACTCTGAACACAGAGCAGGTTCTCCATTATACACACACACACAATGATATTACAGTAAGTACATGGTCGGCGGTGCTGCTCCATTACTTCGACATCATTTTTTAACATTCAGGTTTTTGTGTTTGAATTCTGTTAAACTGTTTTGTGACACAGCTGAAGTCACCTCCTGCTGAAGTGGCTCAAATGCTGATAGATCTAATGCACTGCATGAAACTGTAGTTACCAGGCCATAGGCTGTGCTCCTCTCGTGTTCCTCAGTAATATCAGCGACGTAGGCGAAGATCACCGAGAAGGTCACAGCGAAGATCCCTGAGACTGAGATCAGAGCAAAATACCACCTGCACACACAGACAGGAAACACCAGGTCAGGTTATTCCCACTGTAACACAGGGAAGCAGTTTCATATTTCTGGATGGTGGTTAAATGGGTGTTTTATGTCATCGACTCCGTAAGTTTTCTCTTGCAGGAACAACACACCTCATGTGTCGCTGTAAAAATAAAAGTTACTGCCATGAAAAGCAAACCAACAAATATTTAAACAAGCCGTGAACGTGAGGAGACTGACCTGGGCATGTGAGACCTTCACAATAAGACTTTGAGACTTTAAGACTTAGCATTTACTTTTAAGTAATGCGTTAAATAATAAGGGGAACTACTGTCACTTTAAAACTGCATTACGTAAAATGTCAAAATAATATTCCAGCCATCGTTTGAGCTCCTGTAGTGTCTGAGTTTAAGTTGGTTATTTTGAACTGAGGGTTTGGGAAACGTGTCGCACAGACCATGTGACTGATCTCAGGCTGGAGACAGCTGATATCAGCTGATCTGACTCTGCTGCAGTACAGTCTGCAGCCTGAAGTGTGGCCGCTTCAAACATCCTGAAAAACATCAGACTTCAGAGCTACTTTAACCATGAGCTGAGACGCTGAAATGAAAACACACTTTCTGCTGCTGAGAAACAAACATACATGTTTTTAACGAGTTGATCCAAACATGTATTCTGGATCTCATGTGCTGTTTCTGTGTAATCCAGAGCCTTCAGAGGGAAACAAAAGGATATTCAACACTGCTGCTCATGTTTCACGGCAGATTTCTTAGAAATACATACAGCACCTCCCTGTGCACCTTCCATGAAGAAAACAACAAACGGTAACGGAGAGCAGGACGGTTTTAGACCATCGGGAGAGTAAAGTGTGTTTTCATGCTCCGGCTGGTTTCTGGTTAACATGTTTGCTGCCTGATGGTCTGCAGTGAGCAGGCTGATCCTCAGCTGCTCACATGAACAACATGTGACTGGTCAAACTCCAACAGCCAAAGCCTGAACATCCAACAGGCTGCAGCAGACCCTCACACACTGAATACTGTAGGTTTTGGACTGTTCTGGACAAACAAAGACATCTGAAGACACCATGTTGGCGTCGAGGACTATTTTTTAACTATTTATGGACATTTTATTCACATTCAAATTTCAAATACATAATTATTCATAAAAACAATCAACAGGCTAATCAATGATGAAGCTGCATCCCTGGTCACAAACACCACAATACAGGGGACACATCACTTGTCAGCAGAACAGAGGAAGCGGTAATGAAGAGTTTGTACTGTAACCAGATCTGATCAGACGTCAGGGGATCAGTTTAACTTCCAGGAACAAAGTGATTTCAGCAGAACTCTGACGGAGCAGGACAGTGAGGCTGACGTCTGATCAATGAGCAGTAACAGCAGTTATACAGGATTTAGATTTACACCGTGTCACATCAGGAGCTGCGTTCACCAGCTGCTCATAGGTTTAAACTCAGCCTAACCTCAGTGGTGGAGGAAGCACTTTAATGTAACTCAGTTACATTAAAGTTCAAGCATTCAAGTATTAGCATCAAAACATGCTTTAAGTACCACATGTGTAAGCAACATTAATTGTCTGCACCTGGTTAAGGTGGGGCTAATTCCAGGTCGTACATATGCCGATACCTCTTCTCACTTCAGAAGGCAACTAAATATGGATGGATGAATGAATGAATGAATGAATGAATGCTTTATCGTCATTGTACTTCAGTACAACAAAATTTAAAAAGTGCCTTGTTTGAACAGTGCAAACATAAAAGATTCCATTCACACAGCCACGACGGCAATAAGTAATATGTGCTTAAAGATATAACATTGATCTGGCACCACAGTCCGATATTAAGCAATGACTACAGACACAATCAAAAAACACCACATCAAAGAGCCACAAACCGCTGCGTCAGTGCGTGCCGCCATCAATGCCACCCCACACTGATTCAAGACTCAAAAGCATAACATTTTTCCTTGGAAGTAAATGCACATTCAGATAATTACTGTCTCACCAGGGGCTGATCCTCATGAAGGGGATGGGGGCACAGGTGAAGAAGACCGTCATGAGGAGGAAGGACTTCCTACCCCAGATGTCTGACAGAGCCCCAATCAGAGGAGCTGACAGGAACGACAGGAAACCCTGCACAGGTACAGACACGGAGAGAGGAAAGGTCTTCATATGAAACACAAACAGTTTTAATCCAAGTCATTTTCAAACCTCTGATGGTTCCAGGTTCTCAAACATGACAGTCTGCAGTTCTCTGATAATGTCACTTTGTACTTCAGGATGCTGTGATGGACATTTTTCATTGTGTTCTGATGTTTTATAGACCAAACAGTTAACAGAGAGAATAATCAGCACATCATTTGATATCGAAAATAACAGTTAGCTTTTTGTCAATGAATCTGCAGATTATTTTCTTGAATAATTGATTATTATTTTCTATAAACTTTCTCTCAGTTCCACATCTTCAAATGTTTTATTTTTTTGGATCAACAGTCCAAAGATACAAAGATACTCAGTTTACAAAGATTTAAAAACAGAAAATCCTTTTATAATAATAATAATAATAATAATATTTTTTTGTTTTTGTTTTACTGTCTATTAAATATTTGGTCTCATTTTTAATTGTTGTTGTTTATGTTATGTTTATATTCTTTTATATATTATATTCATCTGCTGGTATTTGTTGCTGAGTCCTTCAGAGTTAAATATTAAAGTTGATGCTGTGCCTGATCTTACCTTCACTCCCTGAACCAGGCCGTTCATCAGGAAGGTGTGCTGAGGAAATGTCTCATGGAGAACCTGAAACAACAACAGCACCAGATCATGGCTGTATCTCTCAAACAAACTAATGGACGGCAGGTGACAGAAATTAAAGCAACAAAGTTTTGGAAAACATCCTTGTTTCAGATGGAATCAGTTTCATCTCTGTGTCCAGTAAAGAGACAGGTCCAAGAGAGGCATGTCAATGACTGCTTACAGATTAATTTCTGTTAATAAATTAAATTGATTAAAAATACAACGCAAAAGTTATTCCCATCATGCATCAAGTGTATTACAGTAGAGACACTGGATTAACCAGTTTCAGGTTATCCAATAACATTACATTTACTGTTGAAGGCTGCAGCCGTTCTGATAAAGAGAACATGGGTCAGACTTTGTATTAACTGTTGGATTTGTTCTCCACTGAAGCCTGAAGCTGAGCAGCACTGTTTGCTGTGGTTGAAGTCGAAGCTCTGCAGGTCTGAACAAACTTTTGTGCTGTTTAATTTATAATACAAGTTACTTGGTGTTCTTTAAGTTCATAATTTTCTCTGACTCTGCAGCAAACACCGCTACATTTCATATACTGTTAACGACTAATTAAGGAAACTGCTCTGAATGTGCATCCCTAGCCCAAGATGGGTTTAGCTTAGCTTAGCACAGAGGCTGGCAGCAGGGTGGGTTTCCAGGTTCAGTCAGAGGAACGTTCCCTCAAATGATCGACAAACGCCCGATGCTGTATTCAGACTTACGTTACAACCTGCTGCCCAGATGAACAATGATGGCACATGTATGTAAACTGCTTTTTTCTGCAATTAAAATGCAGCTGTAAGAGATTTATTTTTTCCAGTGATTTTATTGGTCAGTAGTTAAGCTGCTGACAGGTTTTGACCTGATCCCCTGAAGTTAGTGAGCCAGGTTCATGATACCTAAACAGAGCTGGATTACCCACTGATCTGGCTCCGTGGTTCAGGCCAGAGGTGATGGACCATCAGACACTCAGCTGACTGCTAAAAGAGGGAACCTGGCTGAACTTTTACCGTATAGAACAATGTGCGTTGATATGGCTGTCTGGTGTGTGTTTACTCACGGTCAGCATGGGCATAGTCAGCAGCCCCCAGGCGAAGAACTCCAGGAAGATCACCACCACCGCATGAGTCACTCTGGCTCGGCCTCGGACGGGCTGCGGCGAGAAGAGAGCCAGAGACATTAACTATTCATCTGTGGGGATTAACTCGCTTCCTGAGCAATCTGACAAAAACTAATGACTTCTAATCCTGCCTCGTATTACGTCTTCTACCAGCAATTTGTTCATGCCCGAGGACTGTACATCTGACCTCTCCCCTGTTTCTTCTCATTTTGATGATGAAGACATGAAGACTTTTCTATCACTATTCTCATTTTAAGATGCACTGCATCAGAAATGTAGAAGAGCACTTAAAAGCAACAGGAAACCAGGTCTGCAGTCACATGGAGTAAATGATAGAATGATACTTTTATATTATCACACTACTATTTCATTACATTATTAGAAAGTATGCATCATGCACTGTTGTAAAATATGAAACTTCAAAAATGACTGTCTCAAATTACTGTTAAGTTTTTTCTGGTATTTACATTAACAATAGGGCCATGGCCATGTGGTTTGGGTCTGTGTCTGAAATCACTAGTAGTTACTATAATGTGCACGACACTTACTGGACACCACTTTATTTTAGTGCAATTTAATGAAAAAAAAAATCACAACATAACTGAGATAATCAATTTTAATAATAAGTTCGTTAATTTGAGTCATTTCTTTAAGACAAAATGCAAAACTTCTTTGGGTGCAGCTTTAAAAATGTGAATTTTTATCTTCTACCCCGGTAAACATCTTTGGACAGCTGGTGAGACAAAACAAGACATTTGGACACGTCACTTAGGACTTTGTGATCTGTATTGTTATGATTTATTTTAATTATTGATTAATCTACAGATTATTTTCTCAGTTAACCGATCAGTTGTCTTGTCTATAAAATGTCCGAAAACAATGGAAATAACTGTCGTGGTTTCCCACAGCTCAATCTAACATTTTCAAATGTGTTGTTTTGTCCAATCAACAGTCCACGACCCACAGATATTCAGTTTATAACGACACATGACAAAAGGAGCGCAATAAATCCCCACATTTAAGAAGCTGGAAACAAAGTTTGGGGTGTCCATACTAATGCATTAGTGATAATAATCGATTGAAATGACATATCACTTTGATACTTCAGGTGCATTGGTATTTACATACAATGCAGGACTTTACGTGTAACTAAGTACGTGTATCCTGTGGTACCAGTGCTTTTACTTTAGCAAAACATCTGACTTCTTCCTCCACCACTGACAAACTATTTCCAGGTAACATCTGAGTCCTACACTTCCATCCTACGAACACAGAGGAGCCAAACTAACTGTTAGGAACTAATAGTTTAAGTTAACTAACACGGAACAACTGTCTCGGTTAAGCTAACCCACTGAATTAGCTTACTGGCGTTAATCTAAGGTCAGCGACGCCACAGGAATGAACTTATCATCTTTACTGCTTTATAACCGTCTGTTCGTCTGTAGTTCAAACGGACGTTTCCATGTTGACCAGCGTTAGCCAACAATGCTAACCGAGCCAGCTAGCACACCACTTACCGAGCTCCGGACCAACATGATGTCGTTGGCCTCGGCCACTGTTTTCTCCTGGTTCATCTCACATCTTGCAGTAACGATTTTCAGATCGAGTCCGCGTTGCCCGGCATCCTCCTGAGGTTTCTCCGTCTCTTCCAGGGTGTCCCGCTGAGTGAATTATTACTACGTTTCTGCTGCGCTATCATGAACTTCGGCTAAAGTCGGCTGGCCTCCGAGGCGGTAAACTGTGGCGGGGGCTCGGTTTCGTTTTTACCTAAATTCCTCAGCTCTGATTGTAATTTAACAAATTTTCGGGTTGGCTTTTATAATCAGGGTCTCTCGGGTGAGCGGCGCAGTCGCCTCGTGTCCATCAATTATCGTTTACGTTGGATAAACACCTCCCTACCGGGCTATACCTGGAAACAAATCGAACGCACTTCCACCGGCGCTCGCCGCCAGCTGTTCCCAGATCAGCTTTTTTCAGGTTTGACTCCCCACTACACAACTGATAGCCTACAGATCTGACCCTGGATCAGCACATACGCTGACAGTCATTCCTTATGTTTGTATCCAGTGAGAAACGCGCCGCCTGCTGAGCCGCCGCCTGCACTACACTGCAGAGAGTGTTTTATTAGCTGAGCGTCGTGTGCGGTGCACGGTGTCGTTGTATTTAACGTCTCAGCGCAAAACAAAGACCAAATACCGTTCGTATTTAAACGGTTCCGCTGTCACGGCTCCGCCTGTGAGAAAAAACAGGTCAACAGAGAGCCTCAGTATTTAGCAGGAAGACCCAGCAGCAAATCGCGCTGCCAACATTATCCAGATCACTTTTTCGCAAGAGGGAGAAAGGCGGGACTCGGCAATGCAAGAATTTTTGGCTTCAATGCAAACCTGCACAACAACCAGCGTCAAGACAGCCAGCGTAACACATCACACATCCGGCCAGAGGTTTTTAAAATAAAAGCCTGCTTGATGATTTGAATAAGAAGAGATCTACTTTAAAATCACAATTATGAATGAATAGAACAGTTTGCAACTGTGATTTCACGCCGACCAAATTTTTCAAGTAACTGAATTGTCATTACCAAAATCTATATCCTGTTTTTCTAAAAGTAAACACTGCTATAACGTTATGGGACTAATAAATGTGCATCTTATCTCATCATTCTGATTGTCAGTATCTGCTGGGTTGCTCTTTTCTGTAAACACAACATCTGCTGCAAATCTGTCCATCATGTAGAGAGCGTCGTCTTCTGCTGCTCTTCCTGAATATCCCCCGGTCCAGTTCAGGGTTCTAAGGACAATCTGCCATATGCTGCAGATTGTTCAGCCCCTTGTGATTTTTAATTATAGCTGTATATGCATTTTCTGGTAGTTGACTAATGGATGGCTAACCTGTTGTCTGGATCTATATTTAACATACATGCTCTTTATTGGAACTGAAAACAACTCAGGCGTCTGAATCATGAGAAGGTAGAACAGATAAAGTAATCAGTAACTTCAGCTGTCAAATAAACTACTTTCCACCACAACATATGGACTTTGCTCCACATGTTGTTGCCCTGCAGTGTATCACAAACTTTTTGGAAATCTGTACATGTTGATATCACAGTGCCACTTCGCCTTGGTGAAATCAACAGAAGCAGTTCAGACCCATGGGATGAGTTTAAAAAGAAATATACCGATGTTGCACTTTTAGCTTGCAATTTTTCATGTCTGTGTATATCATAAGTTCGTGTATGCCACTCACATAGAGGTCGGGTGTTTAGTCATATCACAGAATGCCCAAAAAAAAAAAAGTGGAAACGAAAAATTTGCATTGCATCAATGTTTGTGCTTTTATTTTGAAGGACGCGCCACCTTGTTTCCGCCCGCCCCCCATCTTGGCGCAGTTAGCTTGACGCAGCGGACAGCCAAGCGGAGGCAGAGCGGATCAATTTGGAGCCACGGCGGTTGATCGGGATTATGCGGCGACACTGATTGCTATATCGGTAAGAAACTGCGGCCTCTGGCACCGCCGACCCACCCGTTAAACGGCCTGTTTGTCCGCTTCGACGTTTTGCCGCAAAGCAGTTAGCTTAGCGCCAGTGTTTTTCTGCTAACACACCTCCCCTCTCCCTTTGTTCGCTTGCGCCTTTTTTAGCACCGATGCGGGTTTTGTAAATACTGGCGCAATATGGCTGCCGCCTGCGGGCTGTTCACCAATTACCTGTGCTGATGTTTGAATACTTGGTGGAGTAACCAGCGGGGCGGGGTGTGTGGGGGTCATTTAGTGAGGAGGGTAAACTGTGACCTCTGGCTGGACATCTTCATCATCAGCATCATCAGCCAAAACAACCAGCAACTCATCACCGCAACAGATCTGTTGACTGAAAACACACGAGTCAAGCCTGCGCTCATTTTAATGACCTGCCTGCTCATTTAAAGTGATGTTCACTGTGGATCCAGTGTCACACTGTGCAGAGGAGTGTGTGTGTGTGTGTGTGTGTGTGTCTGCTGTCAGGTAAACTCAGGTGAGCTCATTCTGCCGTTCGCTCACATCTGGATGTTGATGACAGGACGAGGCAGATGCTGCTGCTGCCTGTGCGTCTCTGTCACACTGGATCTGAAGCGTCAGGTGTGGGATCAGAGGATCTGCAGGTCTCACGCAGGCTTTAAAACCTCTGACTGAACTTTTCTAAAAAAGTTTACATGTCACGTGTGACGTGTCGGTGTGGGACTGTTGTTCCAAACCTCTGATCTTTACGCCTGAGATAAACGTGTTATTTTTGATTGATTATTTCATCCATTCATTTTCTGCTGCTTATGATGATTGTTGTTCCAGACCACTGAGACATGCTGACAGAAATGTCAGTGGATTCATGCACTTGGTATTTAACTAGTGCATGCAAAGTATTTTTAAAAGATATTTTTCATACTTTGACTGGAACGGCAGTGAAACCAGTATTAAATGAAATTCAGCGTGAGTAGAAAAGCTCTTAAATCTTAAATTAGACTCGGTGGACTCTGCAGAAACCCTGGAAGTAAACAGTGAGTACTGATGAAATGCCTCTGTGGAAACATCTCTCCCAAAATACCACCACATTTTCCCTGAGGGGTCAGTGGCCCAAACAGTCTGTTATATTCCTGCATGATTGTTTGGGGGGGGGGGGGTGTTTGTCATTTTTCAATCGTCTTCAGCTCCAGCTTCTCCAGAGCTTCTCCAGAGCTTCTCCAGAGCTTCTCCTGCTTTTCCTTGTTTCCTGTCACAGTAAAGTGAATCTTTGGGTTTTAGGCTGTTGGTCGGACAGAACGAGACATTTGAAAACACTTTGGACTCTGGGAAACTGTGATGACTGGTTCAGAGACTAACCTATCGATGGATTAATGGAAAAAAAATCAGATTATCTTCTAATGCAAACAACCATTAGCTGCAGCCCCACATTGAATAGTTCATTTATTCTAAATGTAACTTGGAGGTTAAGTTGAGGTTGTGAAATGGTTTGTTTGGCTGCTAATGAGTCGATTAATCAGGAAGTGGATCAACAGAAAATTAGCTGCCATGAATCAACAGTCAGTATTACACACACACACACACACACACATCACTACGGGTTTACAGGTTAATGCCAACGTCACTGTTCTTCGTTAGAGAAAGCAGTGACGAGCCTCATTAATGACCCCGACAACAACCTGCACCAAATCAGGCGCGAGGTTCTGGATCAGTACAAGATTAACTGAACTTAAACCAGGACTTAAACCAGGACTTAAACCAGGATCTTTGGCTCAAATGAAGTAATAAAACATGACATTGTTCTCTGAGGTTTTTCCAACATGTTCTATTTTCAGATTAACAGTGATAAACGTCCATCTCTGTCCACGGTGTCATGTTCAAATGACATTTTCTGTCACACCATAAAGTGAAAACACGTGAAAAGATGCACACACGTGCATCCATCGAGTAAATGTACTTCTCCAATATTCTGATAATCGATCAGTAATTGTGATTTAAGAAACAGGAACCGGAGAACAGCTGAAATGGAACTGTGATGATTTTCATCGTTGATGAATCAGCGGATTATTTTCTCCGTTAATGAATCGGTTCACAGTGACGTTCAGGATGTATATTCTGTTTACCAGCTGTAAATAAAGGGCTCGTTTCAGCTCTTCGTGGCGGTTCCTGATGTTGGGTGTGTGTCTTTAGTTCTGTCTCACGGTTTGATTCCCGGCTCCACTCCAGCCCAGTGTTAATGTGATGATGCTGAGAGGAGCAGATCTTCCTCCGTCCTTTAACAATCGGTTTCACCGCCTCGGATCTTTAGCTTTAATCCCTCACGTCGGATCTTTACCTCCTGCTGTGTCTCTGGCTTTAACCGTCTCCTCTCTGGTCTCGGTCTGCTTGAACCTGGTCTGATCCTGGTCTGATCGGAGTCTGTGCTGCTGTAGTGTAGTGTTACTGCAGCGCAGCATGTTTCTGATCAGGCAGCTCATGCAGCAGCAGCAGTAGGTCTGTGGTTTGTGTTGCAGTTGTGGTTGTTGTTGTGCAACTTGCAGCTTTTCAGAACTCTCCTTTGTTTATCTGTGATCTTGTCATGATGAAGGCGTAAGGATCAGGTGTAGTAGTGTTTCTGTGTTTCAGAGGGAAAACCATCCTGTTAATACCATTTCCTTCGTTTCCCAGCCGCGTCGGCCGCGTGCCTGTGTTGTTGCTGCGTCTGTGACCTTGTCAGACAGAAGTATTTCTCTGGTTATCAGAGGGTTTTCCCTCCGCTGCCTGTTCAACTATTTATAGTTTCTGACATCTGATAACTGATTAATCATGTTTTCGCAGATTAATCAATGTAAATGCAGGGCTGCACCTCATGATTATTTTCATTATTGATTGATCTGATTCTTTTTTAGTGATTTGACCTGTAAAACAATCAGAGGAGAATTCAGAGAATAAACTTTCTGAAAGTCCACGGTGACGTCTCCATGTGTCTTATTTTGTGTGGACAACATTTCAAAACCTAGATATTCAATTATAAAGCTGGAGCAACCTGTTGACTAATCGATTAGTTGATCAACAGAAAATTAATTGCCAACTATTTTTATAGTTGATTAAAAAAAACAAAAGTTGTTTTTCAAGCAAAAACCTCCAAACATCTTCTGATCTCAGCTTCTTCAGTCTGAGTCTGAAACGTACACTTGTACATACACTGATGAGTAAACGCTGACGTACGTGAAGCATGGAGGGACAGAACATCAGGAGA
The DNA here is from genome assembly GCA_037833715.1 of Toxotes lorentzi. Classification (NCBI taxonomy): domain Eukaryota; kingdom Metazoa; phylum Chordata; class Actinopteri; family Toxotidae; genus Toxotes; species Toxotes lorentzi. Next base: position 725,381 of record JBBMJY010000024.1, read on the forward strand.
TGAACCTTCCTCACGTTAACACATCAAACCAGCAGAAACGTCAGATTTCATGGCGTTCTCCTCGTTCCTGGCAGCGACAGGAGAATCGGCTCGGGTTCACAGCAGGAGACGAAATTTTCTGGTTCTGATCGTAATTCGGTTCAGATGCGATGCGTTTGGAGGGAAAGCCGCCTGGAACTGACTCACTCATTAAATATGTGTTTGTTGTGTGAGGTTATTACTCGACTCCTTTTCCTCAACACAATCGTTTCCTCTGCTCTTAGTGAAGACGTTCTTTATTTCAGGCTGTAAAACACTGAATGAAACCATGAACTTTTAACTAAGGTAGCATCTTAATGATCCTGTTCAATCAATCAGACCAATTATTGATGAAAACACATGCAGGAGATCTGACTGACTTCATGTTCTGTGTGTGTGTGTGTGTGTGTGTGTGTGTGTGTGTCATGTGTTTCCCTCTTCAGGCTGAACACACCGTTTCCTCATCGAGTCAATCAGCTGAGACGTCGCCTCAGGCTCCAGGTGTTAGTCTGTACCCGGCCTGTATGCAGCGTGTCCAAGGCCCAGCCTAATTCCTGGTGCTCCTTCTTTCCCACCACCTCCTCCCTCCTTTCCCTACCCTCCTCCCCCCTGCCCCATCCTTCCATCCTCACCCCATCTCAAACACACACACACACACACACACACAGACAGCCACCCAGGCCTGGTGTCACACTGCCAGCCTCCCAGCATTTAGCCCAGACCGGCAGCCTGGCTGGCTGCACCCTACAGGTGGATGAATGAAGACCCCATTCAAGAGCCCAGCGGCCCCGCGGCCCCGAGCAGACGGAGGTGAGTTACTAAAGACGTCAAACACTGAAACACACAGAGAAAATGTAGAAATAATTCAGTGACTGAACGCAGAGGACTCTGAAAGCATCCGTCAGTTTTAAAGATGAGAGATTTTAGATTGAAGTGTTGTGTTGTGTCAAAGAATCAAAGAAGTTTTTAAACCCAGAATCAAACACAGATGAAACCTGGAGGTCGATGAAGTGGTGACCAATCTGGTTGTGTTTGCTCCTGACCCACTGACCTCAGATGTGAGAGCGTCCCTGAACGCACCACCTCAGTGTGATAGGTGCTTGAGATGCTGAATGTGTGTGTTTGTGTTTCAGGACATTCAGGCGTGTCTGCAAACATGATGAAGAAAAAGAACTCGCACAAGTAAGATCAGAACCAGATTCTATGATTTCATTTAAAATGAGGGTGTTAGCTTCCTCCCTCTCCGCCACAAGCTTGTGTTGAAAACAAAACACACTTGAACACACATGAATGCAAATTCATGTGTGTTCAAGTGTTTTGTTTTCATGTTACACCTTTTTTTAAAATAATCAATAGTTTTTATAGAAACGGAATAAGATCATATCTGTAAAGAGCTGGCTCCTCTGTCTCTTACCTTTATTCTCTTCTTCCTGTTTGTCTTTTTCCTTTCTTTCATTATTTTCTGTTCTTGTCTTTTGATTTTGTCTTCTTTTGTCTCTGCTGTTTTTTCACTCTTCCATCCATCTTGTTTGTTCCTCTCCCTCTTTTCTTTTCTTTCCTCCTGTTCTCTTTGTGTTCCTGTTTCATCTTCTCTCTTCATTTTGTTTCTCCTCCTCTCCAACATCACCTTCTCCCTCCTCTTTTCGTTCTCTGTTTCTACCTCCCCTCTGCCTCCCTCTCCCCCTGCAGGAAACAGAGGACCAGTGTTGGTCCCAGTAAGACTCTGGCTCAGCCCAGAAGGAACATAGTGGGCTGCAGGATCCAGCACATCTGGAAGGAGGGCAGTAAGTTGCACCTGCAGTGTTACATGTTTGTGGAGCCTTTCTGTGAACATGATCAGATTATACAGGCACGTGTTTGACGAACTGTTCAAAAAGATAAAGCAGCTGTGAGAAGAGTTTCCTCCAGGAAAGACAAATCAAAGCTAATCTTTGAGAACATGCTTTAATTAATACATAAACCTGTAATGAAGGTTGTAGCATAAATAATGACAATGAACAAAGTGATGAGTTCAGTGTGAAACTGACGAGTTAGTACTCAACACTCAAACTTCTGATGAGACGTTCAGGCTCTTAAATGAATCAGGCTCTCGATCAGGGACCTGGTGCTGGTTTGGACACATCCATGAAACAGAAAACCTCCTTTTCTTTCCTGTGTAGCTGATAAACCTGAGCATGTTTGCTTCTCTGCTTCCTCTCAGGTAAGTCGTCTCAGTGGAAGGGGACGGTCCTGGACCAGGTCCCCGTTAACCCCTCCCTCTACCTGATCAAATACGACGGCTTCGATTGCATCTACGGCCTGGAGCTGTACAGTGATGAGCGGGTGGTGGGACTGGAGGTGCTGCCCGACAGAGTGGGTGAGGACGGACACAAACCACAGAGGGACACCTGCACGTAGATAGGCTTTATTAGTTAGCATTAGTTAGTGATCCACCTCAGGACTGAGACATTTTGAACTGAAGTCAGCTTCTCGCTGGTATTTTGCAAACCAGTTAGCCTGGTCAGCTGGTTGTTTGAATAGCTGGTTCCGTTTTGAAACTAGTTTGCTGTAAGTAAAATACGTGGACTCTGTGAGATCCAACACAAATCTTTTAATCAAACCGGATACATGTGTGAGAGAACTGGGTCATTAGATTGTGATCATTGAGATTAATAAGTATTAGCTGCATGTGTCTTTACAGACATGTTGCTTACAAATGTTGAAATCTAAACCAGAGTGGATCTGATAAGGGATTTATTTGTGGTTGGTCCAGCTCCGGCCCGTGTGAGCGACTCGCTGCTGGCGGAGACGATGATCGGTAAAGCCGTGGAGCACATGTTTGAGACGGAGGACGGGCCGAAGGAGGAGTGGAGGGGGATGGTTCTGGCCCGAGCTCCTATCATGACCTCCTGGTTCTACATCACCTACGAGAAAGACCCGGTCCTCTACATGTACCAGCTGCTGGACGACTATAAAGAGGGAGACCTCCGCATCATGCCCGACTCCAGTGAGTGGTTTACAGAGCTTTTAACAGTTCTGATTTGTTGTGACTCTAGTGTAAAACTCAAGGTTCATCTTGAAGCAGTTGAGTGTAGCAGGTCTGTTTTTATACCTAATGTGTCGGCTTTTCAAAATAAGAAAGGAAATGGAGGATAAACACTAAACAAAACTTCACCAGTAACCACTTCCCTCCGTCTCTCTCTGTAGACGACAGTGTGACAACGGAGCGGGAGCCCGGCGAGGTGGTCGACAGTCTGGTGGGCAAACAGGTCGAGTACGCCAAAGAGGACGGTGGGAAGCGGTCAGGTATGGTCATCCACCAGGTGGAGGCCAAACCCTCTGTGTACTTCATCAAGTTTGACGATGACTTCCACATCTACGTCTACGACCTGGTCAAGACCTCCTAAGACCAGAAAACCTGGTCCAGGACACCCTAGAAAGACTTACCAAGTCCTGCCTAGATCCACCAAACACGCCCATCAAGGACCCCCCAGTGAAGAAAATCCACAACTAGGGTTTAAAACATCGAGAGACTCACCACAATCTGTGGAGACGCCCGAGACAGATGGAATCCATTCTTTGACAAAACGCCTTAAAATCAGGAAAAACCACAAACAGAACCCTTTTCGTTAAGACAGGAAACTACAACCCAGAGACACATCTTCAGACCCAGCGACACGTCTTCAGACCTAGAGACACGTCTTCAGACCCAGAGACACGTCTTCGGACCCAGCGACACGTCTTCGGACCCAGAGACACATCTTCAGACCCAGCGACACGTCTTCGGACCCAGCGACACGTCTTCGGACCTAGAGACACGTCTTCAGACCCAGAGACACGTCTTCAGACCCAGCGACACGTCTTCGGACCTAGAGACACGTCTTCAGACCCAGAGACACGTCTTCGGACGCAGTCATTTATCATTCACCTTTTTCATCTGATTTCTTTTGACTCTTGTAGGACGTTTCCTCTAACATTTGCCGAGGCAATCTGCGGCTGATACAGCACCAAACAATCTGGCTGGGTGTGAAAACTTGACTTGTACAACCTGAGACGTCCGGAGGTCTGTGAGGACTCGGTCCTGAGATCCCTCGGGGCAGAGCAAAAGGTCTCCAGAGTAACATGTCCTTTGTTCCAGATTCAAAACAGGTCTGAACCCATATAAGTCAACAGAAAGATCCTTCCCCTTTTCCTGAAACCCTGTCAGACTGTTTGAGACCTCCCCTGTGTGAGGAGGGGGGGTGTACAGGTCTGAGTCTGACGGGGTTAATGAAGGGATGGGACTTCAGGAAGACAGAAATGTTGATCGGGGCCCGCAGACTGTGTGAACCATCATCTGGTCTCCATCGTCTGGTCTCCATCTGCATTTGTAGAAGGTGTTAGTGGACGTGAGGAACATATATCCAATCACAGAGCATTTATTTACTGACCCCGCCTCCCTGCAGGACACCTGTTGTCAAACAAAGACTCTGATTGAAAAACTTTTGAAGGACGCTGTGGACATACCAGAGGACACAGGCTTTTTTTCTTTTTCCATTCTTTAAACATTTGTGTTTTTCCTGTCTGTGTGGATTCCTACATTACCCATAATGACTCGACATCAGACAGTCGTGGAGGCTCACCTGTCAGACGTACGTGCTTCTAGAGAAACTTTCTCATTGGTGTTTCCCAGAATGTCTCGATAGGTTCGTTAACTGTTCTCATCCTGTTCACCGTTTGTCCCAAGGTTCCCGCCCAGATCCAGTTTTAATAGGAAGGCTAACGATGCTAACAGGCTAGTTTTAAGCTGAATTAAAAGCGAAACTTCCCTTCTTTTTTTATGAATCATCTAAACGGAGCTTGTTTATTGGTTGTTTTCTGTTGAGCAGATTCCAGATTTTAAGCTGAAGGTTCGACAGATGAAGGTTTTTAGAGGTCCATACTGCAGCTGACGTTTTACGCCTCTATTCAATATTTTTAAAGTTGTGCCAAAAAGATTTCCAGAAAGCCAGGAAGGGTACGAAGAAGAACTTTGACAGTGCTCCCACAAATTAAATATGTTCTGCTCCGGAGGAGATGCATAACAACACTGTGGGAAACCAACCGTATTTAACATCAGTATAAAAACACTGAGTCAAGGGCAGGTTATTTAAACAGCACCATTCATGCTTAAGGCAAAGAAACATACAGACAAGAACCCCAAAAAATAAAGTGTTACAGATGTTTAGTGCAGTTTTACTGGGTCTCATTGCATCTTTCCTTTATGACGTCAGACTTCTGTGCTTTCCTTCTTCTGTGGCTGCAAACACAATTGTTCAAAATTGTTTATAACACAATAAATACATAAATAAACAGTTAGATCTGATTACAGGTGCATTACAGCCTGTTCAGAACCCGGGGTTTATCTGTGACACTGGACTCAGGAGGATGTTGGCACAGTGAATTAGAAAATCTGTTTCTCTCCTTATATCCTGACACGTTCACGTTCACATCACCTGGTTTCTCTGTCTCGTTTTCTGTCCCGTGTAAACTGTGTTTTATCCAGTTAGCAGCAGGAAGCTTGAGCCGTTTGCTGGTTTAAAACTGGCAGATCCCAGTCCTCTGATGCTGATGCTGATGCTGATGCTGATGCTGAGAGGTGTGTGGGATCATTGTCTTTCTGTTTGCTGACTGACAGATCTCTCCCTCTCTCCTCCCCTGCAGTCATTTCACAGCTCCCTATAAAACTTTCTCACTCGGTTCTCGTTGTTCAGTCCGTCCACCAAACACCTGAAGCATAAACCGCCACGCTGCCTGATCCACGTCTCATGTGCCTGAAGGGACTCGGAGATCTGAAACGACACATTTAAAAGAAGCGTTAAGTGTTTTTCCAGACCAGGGGATTTTCATCCTGGATCACAGCTGATTTAGATCCAGAACATTCCTGGATAGAGTCCAAGGTCCGGGTTCCAGACCGTCTCGTTCAGCTGTGGAGTTTGTTGGCCCGGATTCTAGAATCTAGAATTTTAACACCCGTATCGCTGCTCTAGAATCTGTCATTTGATTTTCTGGAATGTGTGAGCAGCGTTTTTTAGAAAAGAACATCTAACACATTTGCTTTCTTTTGAATTCGCTGCCTCAGATTCTAGAACACGGAGAACCATGAATTCTTATCGTGTGGTTTGTATCTTCACGTTCTCAGTCCAGATTCTGGGATTCTATCATTCATCTTTTCTCCACATTCCTTACTGTTCTAGAAATTTCCTAAAATACACTGCTAACAATTCTAGAACGTGGAGACTAGATCACCACAAATTCTGAATCTAGGACGAATCTGGTTTGGGTCTACGGTACACACTCTTAGTCCAGAGTCTGTGGTCTGTGTTCCTGAAGTCTTGGTTCAGTTTTTGAAGTTTCACTTGTTCAGATTCTAGAATCTGGGGCTGCGGCTCTGCACCTATTAAAAACATTGTAGAACGTGCATTTTCCCCTTGGAACCCACACGTACTAATTCTAGAACCGGTCTGCTGAGACCCTGTGGCTCAGAGAGGATCTCACTGTTACAACTTACTGAAACTGTTCTCAAATCACAGCTGATCACTTTTAGAGCTGCAGCGATTAGTGGATTCATTATTATTATTATTATATTAATTATTATTAATTAATTAGTGGATTCATTGATTATTGGATTGACAAGAAAATGAATGAAGCCATTTTGATAAAAGCTCTGGTTTTGGTCACAGTTCATGGAAACGTTTGCTTCTTCTGGTCTCAGTGAACTGAGCACAGTTGATCAAAGGTTTTTTTTTTTTTTTTTTACAGTTTTCTGATAACAATTAATTGATTAATTGAAAAAACTACTTGGCAGATTAACGGACACTGAAAATAATCCTTAGTTGCTGCCGGATCACTTTGAGATCACACACGCCTGTGACCCCTCAGAGTTAAAACTGGTAGAGGTTCTTGTTGGGTCACCTCACCTGGTCCGACCCTGGACCTTTTGGTTCTGGAAGATTTTGTTGGCCCTGATGAGGCCCGATGAGCCCTGCTCCTCTGTCTCTGGTTGTCTCTTGATGGACTACGGTCACAAACGTTGTTGTTGGACCTGCCGCCACTTTCACGCTCGTTCAGCTCGTCTGCTGAAGCAGAGAAAGCAGCTGAGGCGTCCTCTGCTGCTCTGTCATTAACCGTGACAGTTAACGAGCGGCGGGACGTTCAGACCGTAGGGAGCCTCCTGGGTGGTGGTGGGTGGGGGGGCAGAGTGTGGGTGGATCTGTAGCCTCCATGATGTGGACATGAGTATTTGTCTGTTCAGGAGCTGACACGCCGTTCATATTTTACAGAAAAGCATTGATCTGTAGTGTGTGTGTGAGTGAGTGTGTGTGTGTGTGTGTGAGTGTGAGTGCGTGTGTGTGTGCGTGCTGTCGATCAGCCCCTGTTCAGAACAGTGTTGTTTTTGCATGCCTATATAGCTCAGTGTAAATCGATGTGAGTTGCATGTCTGTGTAGTTTTCAGTTGTTGACCTCTGACCTGTCTGTTGTAGCTTTGGGTGCCTTTCTTTTCATTTCTCTTTTCGTTTCCTTTCCCTGTTTTGTACCGTGTGTCCCAGAGGCTGGTTGGTATTTTTGGCTTATTGAGCAAAAAAAAAACAAAAAACAAAGAAATCCTCCAACAGACAGAACTGACATCAGTTATCATCAGGGAGGAAGCAGACACTGACCAACAGCTGAACCTGGAGAGAAGCCGTGCCCACAGGTGGTGACAGGTGTGAATTCTGTTTTTGGGTGGATTGTCCCTTTAAAGAGTGCCAACTACAGGTGCCAGTGTTGTACAGCAGTGAAAAGCTCACGCTATTTACTAAAATAAACCATTTCTCTGTTTTTTCACTGCTGAGTCTGTGACTGATTTATTTTCTCCTCCAACACAAACGGATTCTGATTAACTGATAAATCGATTAGTCGACAAACATTCAGCAGACCTGGTACTAACTGTAATGATTATCAGTCAGCTGAGGGACAAATGTTCATGTACAAAAGTGTTAATATTAAAATACATTTGAATTAATTTATCATTTACGTGATACAGAGACGGATCACTAATAAATATAAATAAAATAAATCAGATTAATCAATATTAGAGCCCTAGTCTCCAGCAGCCAGGATGTGTGCGCTGTACAGACACAACAGAACAAATTAGTTCATTGTAATTCTTCATATTTCAGATGTTTATCACATTATTTTTGTAAAATGTGAATCTGGTGGAAACTCTCAGATAAATGTTTCACATCATACAAGCTGTAAAATAAATAGAAAGCAGAACCCAGGAGGTGAAGCTAGTCGTTAGACCACAGAGACACAGCTGAGCTGACGCAGGGAAGAGATTTGAAAAGTGGACCTGTAAAATATGAAAAAACAAACAAACAAAAATATGAAAAACAAACAAACAAAAATATGAAAAAACAAACAAAAATATGAAAAAACAAACTAAATATACAAAAATACAAACTAAAAAAAATATGCACATTATCCAGATGTTGCAGCGGTGCAGTTTCCCGCCGGAACACCAGGTGTTGCTGTTACCTTAATGTTAACCTCGGTCACTCCCACAATGCACCTCTCCAAAGAGGCTCCTAAACGGGCTTCAGCAGCAGGTAAAGCGGGAACAAACGCTCAGACACGAGCTGTAATGTTCCGTTTCGTTTCACTCACGCGGAGATGAAAGTAATAAACGTTGTGTCGTAAACACGTGACACCGTCAGTCAAAGAGATGGTCACGCGGTACAGACCGTGTCAGCGCCATGTTGGACACATGATCCTCCGGTTCATGAGAATGATGATCGGTGTGTTCACGGTGTGTCCGTGACAGGTGCGGCCTTCTCCTTGTTACGCTCTGCGCCTCAGCCCTTCTGATCCTGAACCGGAACATGTGCTGCGTCACGTTTTCACTGGGAGTTTGATTGTAAAAGAATTTATTTACAAAGATCAGTAGAGTTAATCTGATTCCGATCAAAGAAATTGACATTAAATAATTATTGCACAGCAGAGTCTCATTCACCTTTAACCATACAAACAGAAATAATACGTTAATACAAGTAAAATAAAGTAATATAAGATGTAAACGTTTTTCTTTATGAACCAAATATTTCTCATTTTATGTCGGAAAACTTCTTAAAGAAACTTTTATTATGAATAATCTCATACTGGGAGATATAAATGAATTTACTGACTTTATGAGTCAGTGAAGCTTCTCAGTTTTCCATGGTTGCTGTTGCCTTTGTGTTGCTGTATTTCCATTTAATTTGAGCTCAGTGTGTCGTTGTACTTTCAGACCGACTTTAACTGTTTGTGCGTTGAAGACGTATCGCGATATTTTCACGTTGACTCCCGACCCCGAGATCTCGTCCGGCCATGGAAACAAAGATGGTGGCTCCCTGAGCGTCCATGTGGCTCCGCAGATAGAAAAACCTCTCCGTAACTCGCCGTTAACGTCTTTGAGTCACCATTAAAGCGAACAGCAGACTCTGGTGTGAAGCTGTGAGCAGCTCTGCGAGGAGACAAACATGCAGCACGACGACGTAAGTCCGAGAAATTAACACGAAGCCGCTGAGGTGCTGCGGCGTGTCCATGCTAACGTTAGCTTACCGGGATTGTTATTTTTACTTTTATTTGTTTTCCCCTGCTGGTAAGTAGCTGGACTCGTAACTGAACAGTGGTTATCTTTATTTATTGTATCCGTACAGAATTTTAATTTTAAAACAACTTTTCAGACGCCTTGGCGTTAAGCTACATGGACACCGTTTGGGTCAACTCGCCAAACTCCATTGTAAAAATGTCTTTTTAAAAGGTTTTGTGGGTTCTCAACACGTTACGAACACGAGACAAAACACAGATTAGAAGATTCTTATGCGGACTTCAGTCCGGCTCGTGTCTCACCGTCAACTACTGTTTATGCCTTATACACAGTATAGAAACATTATGTTTCTCTAACAAACAGTTTTCCAGATATTTGCTGAATTTCTCAGTTTGTGGACAGTCTCTTAATAACAGACCTTAATGCACTTCTTTGGAACATTTCACAGCGTTTCTGTTTTATTTAGCTGCTTTTCAGTGTGAGCCAGTATCGTCAGAAATAACCTGAATAATCACATTGAGTTATGAGCTTTGTGCTGTTTCAGTGGATGTTTGTAATGGTTGAGCTCTGCTTCCTGCAGGTCATCTGGGACATTATTGGAAACAAACAGTTCTGCTCTTTCAAAGTCAAGTAAGTCTCAAGCTGAATCAGCTCCTTACTCATTCATTGTGTTTCGCTCATTCAGTACCATAGTTATCATGGACAGTAGGTTTGAGATGCTGTAAACAGCTGATGGAGAATGGTTCTCTGTCCTCCGGTGACTGGTTTGAATTAGACCGTTCAGGACTGTTCCACCTGCACGGAGACCATCCAGGAAGGCTCCGTAATAAAGTGGATGGGCAGTAAATCAGACGTACGTTTGTAAAAATAACGAGTGTGTCTTCTGTAAAAATGAAAAATATATTCCACACTCCTCAGTGTGGAATATATAACGGTGAAGCTGCACTAGAAAACATGTGACTGAAAGGTGAGAGCTGTACTTCACAGTACTGTTCAGTTTAACAGTAGAAAACACTGATTGTACGTCTGGTTACTGTCCCACCTGCTTCTCTACGGGACCTTTGACTCAACCCGACTCACATCAGGACACCTGAGTTTGACAAATCTGATGATAATACATCAGCCAGTATTTATAGTTATACACACAGTTATACACTCACTGAGCACTTTATTAGGAACACCTGTGCACACCTTTCCTTTCCATGAAGAATGGAGACTGTGTTAGTGTGGTGTTCTGATAAAGAGCTCTGTGAGTGTAGAGTGTCAGAGTTCTCCGCTGACTGATCAGACCACGTGAACACTGATGCTGACATTTCTGTGAGACGGTAACATCAAGTCTCATCCTCTGTTCAGGACGAAGAGTCAGAACTTCTGTCGTAATGAATACAACATCACAGGGTTGTGTAACCGCTCGTCCTGTCCGCTGGCCAACAGTCAGTACGCCACCATCAGAGAGGAGAAAGGTGAGCCCACACACTCTCATCAGTGTTGGATACACTGGGTCCAGTGTCAGCAGGGACCTGGTTTTTTTTCGGGTTCTTTGGTTTAGATGTTGCATTAGCTGTTTTCCTCAGTGTGTTAACTAAAGCACAGCTGTCACCCTCGGGTTTGCAGGTCAGGTCTAAATGTTGTTTCACAGATTTCTCTGAGACACAGATATGACTTCATGATGTGGAATCTCCTCCTCAGGTCAGTGTTTTCTCTACATGAAGGTGATCGAGAGAGCAGCCTTTCCCGCCAAAATGTGGGAGAAGGTGAGTTTTAACCAATCAACACACAGATGCAGTGATCAAATGGACAACTTGTTCCTGCTGGAAAATATAAAGAAGCTTTTTATTTCCTTTGGATCAGTGGTTCCCAGCCTTCAGCCTGTGACCCTTTAAAATGAAGTAATGATCCAGCATCACATCATTAAACCAATAATCACCAAATCAATCAAAGGGAAACGTAAAGATCAACTGGACTGTAAAAACAGGGCTGTTGGTATGAAGTGTTTTTCCCTCGTCCCTTTAGTCATCATTCAGATTTACCTTAGGTCCTCAAAGGGGGGTCCAGACCCCCAGGTTGGGAACCACAGCTTCAAACAGTGAATGTAAAGTCAGAAGATGTGAGAACAATCCCAATAATGATGTGTGTGTGTGTGTGTGTGCAGGTGAAGCTCAGTAAGAACTATGAGAAAGCTCTGGAACAGATTGATGAGAACCTGATTTACTGGCCTCGGTTCATCAGACACAAATGTAAACAGAGATTCACCAAAATCACCCAGTACCTGATCCGCATGCGTAAACTGGTCCTGAAGAGACAGTAAGTACCTCGAGTGTTGGACACGGAGCTCAAACCATCTGATGGCGTTAAACTGTCCTCGGTTTGACGTCAGACCGTTTCTCTGTTTTCAGGAGGAAGTTGGTTCCTCTGAGCAGGAAGGTGGAGCAGAGGGAGAAGAGGAAGGAGGTGAGGAGTCTGAACAGATTTACTCCACGCGTTGGTAACTCTTCGTGTGATGAGACCCTCTCACAGTTTGTCCTCGTCCTTCCTGTTGTTTGTAGGAGAAAGCTCTGATCGCTGCTCAGCTGGATAACGCCATCGAGAAGGAGCTGCTGGAGAGACTCAAACAGGGAACGGTACGACGCTCTGATCCCCACGTCCTCAGACACGGTGGTCCACAGGGTGCCACAACACCCGGATCCGTTCTGAGACCTTTTATGTGTCCTGGTTATTTTTCATGAGCAGAGAAGACGTGCAGGTGCAGATAATTCATGTTGATTAATGTGAGGCTCCGTCCAAGCTGCTGAGTGAGTGGACAGTTTCTCTTCTCCAGGGAAACGATCAGCTGATCGCAGCTCGTTAAACACAGTGTCGCTTCAACATTTCAGATGTGCTGCTCAGCTTCATTAATGTTAATGAGGATTCATTCACAAGAAACAATGAAAGTTAAACTCTGTGAGATTCAATAAGGAATTTAAACAGACTGAGATCTGATGAGTGGACGCCTGAGCTGCGTGCAGCCGTCGGCCTCGTAGCAGGGACGGGTCCTCGGATCGCTGTCTGAGAGCACGACTGTGATATTTAGATTCTCATCTTTCTCAACGCAGATTTTTTGTAGACTGTCGGGTTAACGTGTGTCTGTTTTCAGTACGGAGACATCTACAACTTCCCGGTCCACGCCTTCGACAAAGCGCTGGAGCAGCAGGATGAAGAGAGCGAGTCCGAGTCCGAGGAGGAAGAGGAGGAGGACGAGGTGATGATTGATGCTTTCATCATGTCCTGGGTTTCACAGAGTATCACGGTGTTTCAGTTTATACAGACAGTCTTAAAAACAGCCGAGGACTCGGTCTGGGTTCAGCTCTACAGACGGGTTCCTGGTCTTTCTGTGAGGAGTTTAGATCTGAGTTAAATCTCATACTTTCTGTCTGCAGGATGTTGGGAAGAGAGAGTTTGTAGCAGAAGAAGAGGTGGAGGAGAGCGACCTGAGCGACTTCGAGGTAAATCCTGTGTGTGTGTGTGTGTGTGTGTGTGTGTCAGAGGGAAACCAGAATCAAATATTTAATGTCAGTTTCACACATGAAGATTTTCTGCTTTTCTTAAAATAAACAGAACATCTTCTGTTCTGGTTTGGACTGAACAACACGTCACCTTGGACTCTGCAGGGTATCTGAACACGTAGAATCTGAATGTTTGATTCTTCTTTCAGGACATGAACAAGCTGAAGACGAGCAGCGACGAGGAGGATGAGGAGTCAAGCGAAGAAGAGGAAGAGGAGGAGGAGATGGAGGTGGAGATGAAGGCCTCCAGGTCCAAAGGCAAATCTCCAGCTAATGGCACGGCAGCGAGGAAGAAGCGAGCGTACGTGGAGATCGAGTACGAGCAGGAGACGGAGCCCACCTCCAAGAGCAGAGCCACGTAGTGATGTCAGCTGTCAGTCAAACTGTGAGCTGAGACTCTGCTGAGGACACGATCCTCCACATAACACCGCCAACACCCACTCAGGTTCATCACGGCAGGTGTTTCTCCATCACTCACAGCGGGCTGTTCTGTTCACCTTCAAAGTGACACGTAAAGTTTTCTCACTCGAGGTGGTGTCGCTCACTTGGTGTGTGGGTGTTCGCTCGGGTCTCAAGTCTTGCTAAGTCTCTGAACTGGGGTCCCGGTAGGACCAGGGGTCTGACAGCATTTTTTAATCCTCTATGGAATTTCTTTAAGTTTCAAATTTTCTCTTTAAGTTTATTTTTTATAACTTTATTTACAAGTTCATAAAGTTATAAAAAATTTCAGATCAGATCTAAGATCAGCTGTTGTTAGCAGAATGGATCCTTCAGTTTCATTTCAGCTTTTCACAAAGTCAGATGAAAGAAAATCCAGAGGACAAACCCGCTGCTTTAAATAGAAGTTATTTCATATGGGATCATACATGGACACACAGGACCGATCTGACCTGGGATCAGCTCTCTGATCAACCACCCGAAGTGACTTTAACTTTCAGTGACTCAAACATGTCGTTCTTATTTCTGTTGTTCTTGTTAAATATTAAACACATGAATGATCTTAGAAAAACGCCACAAGCTCAAAAACCAGATGAACAAGTGAACATTGCTTTATATGTTAAAAATATTTCATAACTTTAAATATTTTTATGTGCAAAATAAAGACGGTGACGGATGAAAATGCATTTTGTTGTTGGAACCTCCAACTTTCAGACCAGGAGAAGTTAAATGTTAATAGACGGAGCATGGAAGACGAGTGTTATAGACATAACTACAGTTAGTATCAGTCAGTAAATCTATTATGTGCACAATAAGTCGTCTCAGTTTCATCGATAAACTGGACCCTGAAACGATCTCCATCTCGCTCAGATAAATGTGAAGCGGAGTCGTCAGCGTATATACAGTATATATACTTTATTTACAAATAACCAAATCCCCATAGTCATACAATGAAAAGGTCCAGCTGAAGAAAATCATTACAGATTAAGAATATAAATAGTCAAAGAATCGTAAGAAGCATGTTCGTTACTTTAGCAGACAGAAAATCAACAGACAATACAGAACAAAAATAAAACGTATGGAGAACGTTACAGCCAGTGAGCGGGAATAACCAGATACTTTCTCAGCCTGATTACAGCACCTCCATCTGACTGATCAGTAAAAATTCATTTCAAAACTCAGCAGCTCAGAGCTGCTTTTGTCACGTTTATTCAAACTCCCTTTGTTTCATGGATTTTTCTTCCAGATGTAAAATTTGGGGACACTGATCTTTAAACTGAATTCTTGATGTATTTTTTCAGATTTAAAAGGCGACTGCACTGTGACAGCACTGCCCCCTGCTGTTTTCCTTTGGTGAGGGAAGCTTAAGGCGTCGGTCACAACGAAACGTTAAACTGCGTGTTTCTCTGTATAGATCCAGTGACTGCGTGTTGATTTTCGTGACCCTGTGGTCCCTGGAAACATGTTAAAATCTTTGAGTTAAATTTCCAAAACACAGGTTTGAACAAGGAAACAAACTCGTTTCTTCTTTCCTTAAGAAACGTCCCTGGTGAATGCAGCGTGCAGGTTACGTGATGAAAAAGCAACAAGATGTCTGAAAACTTGGAAGTCAGATGTGTTGTTTTTTACAGTGAGGGAGGGCTTTCATTCATAAATCAAGCATCACAGTTACAGAAGGCAGCTATCCACCAATCAGAGGACAGCAAACAGAAATCACACTGATCTGTCCTCATTCAGACAGATTCAGACACAGCTGGAAACCAGATTCTGTGCTGAAGTGGTGCTGGACTCCTCAGTGAAGTCTGGACACGCCGACAGCCGGTTCTACTGGTTTAAAATCCTAAACACTTCCATTTTTACTGGATATGTACACGGGATCAGCAGAGCGGATTCTGAACCGCGGCATCACGGACAGGGAGAACGAAGGCAAAGCTCCAGCAAATCCGTACGGAGTCCCACAGGTGACACATGTCGCTAATAAATTATCTGCTGAGTCAGAAGTGTAGATTATTTATTTCTTATTTCCCCCCAAATTATGAAAAAAATGTGTCTTTACTAACAGATTAGCTAGGAAACATACAAATGATTAAAAATTAAAATACTAATGGCGAGTCAACATTTTTAGCATTATTGTGACTTAACATTATTACTTTATATACTTTCTATATTAATTTTTCCTCTTTTTCTTGCTGAAAAAATATGTTTAGCTTTTACTGGATCATTTTTTTGGTTATTTCTTTGCACATAAGTTTGTCCATTTGCGTACAGTATATATTTCATTTTGCTCAAAGCATTGCTTATTTTTCTAATATGGAAAAAAAGGGAAGGAAAACATGGCCGACGTGTAAAGTAGAAAAGCAAAGAGAAAACAAAGAGGCAGGTAAAGATTAATGTGGGAGTCAAATACAAACAATTTCATCGACTGATTGAAAGTAAATGAACTTGGTGTATTACTTCCGTAATACTGAATACTCAGTGGCGTTTGTTGCTTCTGAGATTTCGTCAGACTCTTCCTGATGTTTGAGCGGTTCAAGGTGTTTCTGTTTGAAGCTAGTTAGCGCTGGAATGCTTCTTAAGGAACAAAACTTACGGATCGACCCAGTTTGAGAGAATTTAGCTGATGGCTGACTGTTAGCGACAGAGGAGATTTTAAAGCACTTCAGGATATCAAGGCTCGGCCATTTGGAGTCGATACACATGTCCAGATGTTCCCTAAGATATCAACTGTAGATTGTTTTGTGTTATGTACAAATACCTTGCCTCCTAACTTTTGCAGAGCTAACCAAAGTAAGACGTGTGACGCCTTCATTGCAACGCAGCAGCTTAGCTGTAATGAACCAGAAACCAGAGTAACGCATTCAAGTAAACTGCCATTCCAACCTAACGTTAAAAAGAAAACGAAACCAACACAAAAACAGGCAGTAATAAATTAAAGGAAATCTGTGTCGCCTGTGGCATTTTTCTTCCCTCGATACGAACTTAACCAGGAGGGGTGCAAAAATGGCCACTAGAGGGAGCTGTGACATCACAAATATCCTGTATTTGATTAAAAAAGCCCCAAAATGTATTGAAAGATCTGTCCTGAACGTGAGATCCACAGAGGGACCAGCAGTGACATTCTGCTTCAGGTAAGCCACGTTTTTCTTCTTCATCACCTTCATTGATCAGCTGCTGCAGCTCCACAAATCGATCAATATTCAAAGTTATTTTTTCAAATGTTTCAGAATTTTTAAAAAAGGGCAAAGTGTGGAGTTGCACATATGGTGGGTTTACTGGGTGGAGCTGGGGTTCCTGTCTGTGAATCTGAGTTCTCCTAGGGTCCACTAGGTTCTTAGTGCTAGAGACGTTATGCAGGACCCTGGTAAGGCTGGGTCAAAATAACATGAAGTCTAATGTCTGTGGGCAGCGTCTTATTGTCCTCAGGTTCTTTTGGGATTATGTTTAGTTTACGTTTGGGTTCTGGACCCCAGTGGACCTCTGATGGGTGTTGATGCTCCGTGTGTAGAAACACCTGTGTGCATGTGTGTCACTGTTTGGTTCCGTGTAGACTGACTTCCCTTTTTCTGGCTGGGAAAAAGTTAAAGGGAAACTCCAGTGATTTAGACTCTTTACGTCAAAGCACAGAGAAAGTTGAGGAACTTGAGAGAGACTGGTCAAACCTGAGGCAGCAGAGGCCAAGATACCCTGACTGAACATGACATGGGTCAAACCCAGAAGCCCTGGACCCTGTACTTTCCTCAGTGCAACTTGATAATGTCTTGGGGTACACGCCCTTCCAGTTTATAATGCAGACTTTTGTTATTCATTCTCTTACAGTTTTCAAACCCAGATTCCGTACGTTTCTAGTGTTATTTTTACAGACTTAAGAAAACTCCTCCAGAGAGGACATCACACATCTTAGTGGTTTTAGTGGAGCTTAGTGGTGTGATGAGTAATCCTCGTGTAAAATCAGTGGAGTACCCCTTTAACCTACTGAACTGTAGTCATACAGTAAGTGTACAACAGTTCAGATCCACGTCTCGGACATTTTGTGAAAGCAATGGGTCAGAAGTCCACACAGAACAACCGATGGAATAATTAAACCCACTAATCCGGCAGGCAGCTCATTTCATCGGAGAGCTTTGTTTGTAAACCCACTGATGAGGAACAAGTGAGATGAGACATGAAATCGAGAAGAGAAACCCCAGAGGCGAGTTCAGCGCCCAACACTGTGCCAGAATTTATCGTTTTAAACACTTTTCCAACTCAATATTAAATGATGGGATATCACACACGCAAAAGACACAAATCTGAACATAAATCCAGAAGTTTTATCAAAGAATCAATGTCAGAACTGGATTGTTTAGACAATCTAGAGTTAAAGCAGATGAGATTATAGTTAAATGAGACCTCAAGGTGTAGATTTGAAGATTTGGGCCCAAAGGTGTTCCTTGATTTGAACTGAGAGCAATCCGACTTGAGCCAATGCTCTGAATCTGTTCATAGGAAAGTCCAGAGTTGGGACTTGGGTGATCTGAATTTAAGTTTAGCTGTCCATATCTGGACAGAAGGATTGGTCGAATTCTGTTATTGAATATTTGCCTCTGGGATATGGGTGTTTGAGGAACAGCTAATCTGGACTACCCATGATTGACCCGGGTAGACAGGGCTCTAGACTGGACCTGGAGGGGAGTCTAATCATGGAAAAAAGGTTTATGGGTGATGGGCTTCGAGCTGCCCCATTTGGAGATCTGAACTGTCTTGCTTGGCCTACCTTTAGGTAGTCATTTGGACTGGGGTGGTCCAACTCTCCATTGCAATGTCCAGATTTAGACCTAAGGCAGGCCCTTTAGTCCACTTTGGCTGTGGGCTGGTTAAAGTTTGAGCCCTGCATCTTTGTTTCTTGGGTTATCAGTGTTTCACATTTATGACCATGGTAGTACCAAATTTGGATCAACCTCACTTGAGTTGAGCCATCAGCTCTCAAGACTTGGAAAAGATGCGGTCTAGAAGGTAGTCCAGTCTTGGGGAAAAGGGTTGTCTGGTATAGGCCTGTTTTATTCTGGGGCTTGATAGATCCAGATTGGCTAAAGTTTGGGCCAAGTGTGTCTGGATTTGGTCTGAAGACAGTGTCAATTTGGGCTCTGGATTTCTCCATAGCGACGTACAGATTTGTAATAAAGGCAACAAATTTTGGTGCAACTGTGATTTGGGCAGTGAGTTGGTCCTGTCTCTCCAGAGGCTGCGCTCTGAAATCTGGATAGTTGTGGATTTGGTTGAGGGTGTCCCGATTTAACCAAAGCTGGTAAATGGTTGACTAGGTGAAGGGTGGTTGAATTGGGTACCGAACTGCAGTCTGGATTTGACAACAGAGGGCTGGACTGTGCCACTGGTGTGTTAAATGTAATCCAGCTAAATCCTGTTGGATGCAGATAGAAGATGGATGTTAGTGCCTGGAGGAGAGGGGATCTCTGTGTACGTATCTGTCTCTGTCCGTCCGTCGGTTTGATGGGTCTGATGTTTCTGTCTGTGGTTAGCAGCTGCAGCCCTCTTTAGCCGGCTGGCTGTCGGCGTTGAGGCGGCCTCCCTGCGGCGCCGATGGTTTGTGCTGGACTCCAGACTCTGCAGCATTCAGGTCCAGACTGCCATCTTGGATGTTCTGGTAGATCCTCTTTGCTGCCTCCAGGAAGGCCTCCTCCACATTCTCCCCACTGAGCAAGAAAAAGAGGGACAAGAGAGGAAGAGAGAGAGGGAGATACAAACAAACAGGTTCTTACATATTTAGGATTTAAAGCTTTTAAAGCAAATTCAAATTCCTTTTTTAATTTTAGAACAACAGAAAACAACAGACGTTTGAACTTTGTAAAAATTACAAAGTTAAATCTGTTCTACCCTCATTATGAGTAGAACTGAGTAGAACCTGCACCACTTTAAACTCCAATGATTTGTGTGTCACGTTTTTTCCAGGATCCTATCCCATGAATGTGAGTGTGTGTGTACTTGTACATCTAACTTTGTCAGGACCAAAAAGCATAGACCTTATGGAGTGAGGTCAAGATCTGGTTTTAGGGTTCAGGTTTGGGTTAGGCATACAGTTTTGATGTTTTTGGATAAGGAGCTAGGGAATGCATTATGCCAAGGAGTGTCCTCACAAAGATGTGTGTGTGCGTGTGTGTGTGTGTACACTCACGTCTTAGCGCTGGCCTCTAGAAACAGCAACCCTGATCAACAACAGGAAGCAGAGATCAGATCCAGTCAGTATGACATCCTGTTTTAGCTTAATAAACCACGTTTTTCATTTTCTGCCCTCACACAGGCTCCTCACCGTTCTCTTCAGCAAACTGTTTGGCCTCCTCGTACGTCACGTCTCTCTGGGCCTCCAGATCGGCCTTGTTACCAATCAGAATGATCACCTGAAATACAGCGTTTATTAAATATCTAAAAAGAGTCTGATTTTTAAACTGGATTTCATCAAGATGAATTAAAATGGAAATTATTTATTAATAATTAATTATCTTTTAAAAACAAATTTGAAGTGTAATATTGGAGTGTCGACTGGTTGTGATTTACAGGTGGACGTTTAGGCGCACATTATGAAAATTTGTTAAAATACACAATCTGCATATTGATCACTACAATTCAACATGTACGATGCTGTCCTGGAAATATTTCATGGCACATGCTTTAAAAGAATTCCTTCCATACTACTGTAGGGCTGCAACAAACAATTATTTTCATATTAATTTATCAGCTAATTAGTCTTTAATTTTCTGATCAATGGACTGATCGGTCATTGTCTCAGTGCTTGGTGCGTCTGTACTCACTGTATTTGGGTTGGTCAGGTTCCTGGCATCTGTCAACCAGCTGCTCAGGTGATTGTAAGTACTCCTCCTAAACACAAACACAAAGAAAATAATTTAGACTTATTACAAGAATGAAAATTCTCCACATTGTTCCAGATTTATATTACAGCAGCCCATTCTGGATTAAGTTCGAGGAACAGGAAATTTACAACCAACACACCAGCCTCTCCCCGTCAGTACCTGGTGATGTCGTAGACCATGAGGGCCCCCGCGGCCCCTCTGTAGTAGGACCTGGTGACGGCTCTGAACCGCTCCTGACCGGCCGTGTCCCAGATCTGCAGCTTCACCTTCTGACCGTGGACCTCCATGATCCTCGTCCCAAACTCCACCCCGATGGTGTGGGGACAGTCCGCCATGACTGGACACACACAGAATACACATCATTATAACTGTAAAGATCTGCACAGAACACAGCAGGAGAACAGACACAGCTGCCCTGAAGATCGTCTGTCACATGTATGTTGGGCGACAGGTGAAACATCTTCTTGGATCTTGTTTTCTGATATTTTTAGACCAATTGATTACTTTACTAATTGAGAGAATAACTGGTATGTTTTGCCAGAAAACAGTGAACATCAGTTATCAGATACCAGAATAAGTGAATTTCAGACTCTTGAGGAAACTGAATGGAAAAGCAGAGTGAGGTGGAAAACAGGAGAAGAGAAGAAGAAGAGACTCACACTTTTTCTCTGTGAACTGGTGCAGCAGACAAGACTTCCCTACTCCCATATCACCTGCAGAGAGAGACCGAAATAAGTAACGATCACAGTGGAAACACATGACGACATGTTAGCATGAATCAGTTTGGTCAAAGCATGTAAGGACACTTTGGGTGTACACTGATCAGTAACACACACACACACACACTTTATGTGCCTGTTGATGATTGTGTGTACATACTTTTACTTTCGTAACATTTTCAATGCAGGACTTTACGTGTAACTAAGCACTTGCACACTTCGGTATTTTTACTTTAGTAAAAGATCTGACTGCTTCTTCCAGCACTGACAAACTGTCTCCAGGTAACATCAGAGTCTTACACTTCCATTCTCTGAACACAGAGGAGTGAAACTAAAAGCTGTGTGTCACCTGTGACAAGGTGTCTTTGTGAATTGATCACAATTTTCTGAATTATCTCTGAGAAATAAGCAGCAGATTCATCCAATAGTTTACGTACATTTTCCTGATTATATTTCCATACTTTTAAGTAGCATTTTGAATTCCAGGCTTTTACTTGTAATACACTGTTTTTACAACGTGCTGAGAAGCTCATACATCAAACACTCACCGATGATGATGTATTTGAAGATGTAGGAGTAGTTGTAAGGTGCGGCTGTCATCTTGATGCTGGGGGGGCAACAAACCAACAGTTTCAATACAGAGTCCACACCCTGTCTCACTTCAATCACATGTGAACTAAAACGGTTCAACTGGACACACAAACAAAAGGAAGCAGCTAAGCTACGCTAACACACAGCTAAGGCTAAACACCGAGCTCGGCTTTAGCACGCAGCGTTAAACACCGTGACAGTCGTGTGGGATCACAGCAGTCCTGTTTAGCACAAGTATTAACGTCCATCAGCTGACTTCCCTCTCAGAAAACCTCGGAAATCCTTCTGTTAGCTTAGCCCTACAGCTAACCGGCTAACAGCTGCTGTTGTGTCTACGCCTTGCTAACGGCTAACAGCAGGGAGGCCACTTTCATCAAAATTCACAACAAAAACCATCAAATAATAAACAAGACAGACAGGGTATGTTTTACATCCTGTTGTTTTACCTTCGGTCCGGGTGTCTCTCTAACCTGTAATCCTGATTAAACCGCTGGTTAGACCGATGGTTATCTTTGTTAGCTTGTTAGCCTGCGGAGCCGTCAGGAAACCTCTCTCCTCTTCCGCTATTCTTCCTCACTGGCGAGAAAATAGGTCACACCGCGAGACTCACGGGTTTCTACCGCCACCCTGCGGAACATTAAAAGATTTCAACGATTAATAATCGTTAATTATTTACTGAATGAGTTCTACAAAGTCTTTTGAATGATATTACACTGAACGTTAAATATCCTTTATATGAACATGTGAAGAATAATGTATCTGTGGATTCGGTGAGTTTAATTAAACGTTATAAATAAACGAATGTTTGTTTAATGATATCCACAGAAAGTGTAGGCTGTGACATATGAAACAAGTCATGTAGAACAAATGTGGCAAAAATAAACTTCCAAGATAAATAAAACACTTGGGCGTAAAGTACACTACAGTACATGAGTAAGATAAACTACAAGTGCTTCAGCTTCCTGACTTCCTCTGACTGTCCTCAAGTTATGAATAATACATATACTAAAATTCATCTGCATTGACACATTTATTTATCAGTAAGACTAAAGTCCCCTGATTTCACATTTATAATGAGTATACACTCTTTAATAATTGGTCTGTAACAGCCCATCATTCAGCTGTGTTCATTCATGTGTTACTGACCCTGACTCCTCCTGAAGTAATGTCTTCATAGGAGAAGTTATACTGAACACCACTGTCAATGTTCCTGATAATGATCAGTGACTGGAGGTCATATTATTATCTTACATTATTATTCATATATTTTACATGTTTAAAGCTGCAGTGGGTGATAACAGACACTATCAAGAATTTAAACAGTCTGAGCTGTTTCTCTGCTGTGGCTGCTTTGTGTGACTCAGTCGACATTTCAAATAAATTAAAAATGATAAATTGTAAAATTCAGTTTTTAATATTACAGTATTATTTTACAAATCAGTGTTTAGTCCAACGTCAACAAAGAATCTGAGATTATAAATTCAGTAAATATAAAAATGATACATAGAAGTGACTGTGACGTTGTGCTGATCACGGTGAGAACAGATACGACACTGTTTCAGTTCGTTACACAATTCCATGAAATTACAAGCGTGTGGGATTAAACAAAACAGAAATGAAACGTGTTACAGTGAGGAATCATACTGAACAGGGGAGTCTGACACAACATGACAGAATGAAGAAAACCCTGACACACACAACAAACAGGACCAAACACATCTCAGAGACTGCTGCTAAATTTCTGTCTGAAACCTGCCTGAGCCTGCGTGCACACTGAACACACAGGCTCAGGCAGGCCGTATATACAGACTGACTCACACGTATGTTAGCATGTGGTCAGCGCACACAGTCTCAGTTTGACTGATATGTTGTTTTTCTTTGATTCTTTAGGTTTATCATCCTGTCAGGATTTACAACAGGAAATGGAAAAGTTTAGTGACGTGTGTCCATCACTCTTCATCAGCAGCTCCACACTGACACCGGCTCCTTCCTCCCTTTGGATCCACCTGATGCTCCATGTTCACGTGATTCATCACATCATCCATGCTGCCAGTCTCCTGTTCTACCACATCCCAAAGGTGTACTACTGGATCCAGGTCTGGAGACTGAAGTCCACTGAACTCTCTGTCATGTTCATAAAACCAGTTCGAGTCTTTAGAGCCATTAGAGGATGAACTGCGGCCATGAAGGGGTGGACATGGTCAGCAGCAACACTCAGACACTGACTGAGCTCAGAGAGGCTGACACAGACTTTAGGTTAGAAAAAAACAACCCACAGCTGGTGGCTTTAAATTGAATCCAGTGGAGTAGAGAGGGGTCTGCTGTAGTCTGAGGACGGGATGTGATGGTTGGGCAGCGGGCGTCAAGCAGCAGCTTTGGTTTCCCAGTCCTGTGACGACAAACACAGCACAGTTAACTGGTGGTGGCCGCCGCAGCTGGTTGTTCCATCTGCTTGTCTTATAATGATTCATCTGTTGATTATTTTCTTGATTAATCAATTAGTTGTTTATTCCCAAAGCTCAGGGTTTTAAAAGAAATAATCTAAAATCCAGAATATAGAGTATGTGATTGTGTATTGAATGGGCTAAAAACCAGCAGTGTGGACCTTTAACCCGGAGAGTCTGCAGAGAGCAGCGTGAACAGGCAGGTAAGTCCAGGTAACAGCCGTGTGACACTGACCTTCCTCCTCTGGAAAACCTTCCCGTGTTCGATGAACAGCGCTGAAGGAGCTCGTCTCAGAGAGTTTTTGGCCGAGGCCGTCCGACGCAGCAGAGGGTTCAGGAAACCGACCTGGACCAGCGAAGACCAGCACAAACCAGTGAAACCAGTTAGCAGAGTATGTCAAAAACACAGTGTGGCTTAGTTACAGTACATGTAGACATCTGACAGATGTTCTTTAATCCAGAGTGAGAAGGTCAGAGTGTGTGTGTGACTGTGTGTGTTCGTAGATACTGTGTGTTGGTGTGTGTAGAATATCTCGTGCTGTATTTTTTTTCATACTTTGTTTTGTGCATGAAAACAAAATTAATAATATTTATAGTATAATAGTCTTTCAAGCTCATTAATCTAAATGTACAATACCATGGATCAATATGCTTTATTTTATCTCATACAATGTGGACATTGATCACTGAATATAATGATGAGATGTGATGCAAAATTATTGATTAATTTTCTGTACAGTGAGAGCAAACGATGCGGCCATTTCTGTGTGATGGTGTAGGATACAGTCAAACAAAGCCTGGGCCCGTGTCTCCAGTCAATCAATGATCAGTGATCAATGACCTTTTAGTTTAAAGCTGCTGCTTCCTGTTGACATGTTTGTATATTTACTGTGGACCCTCCTACCTGAGCGCGCTCAGTGCAGACGGCCAGTGACTGTCGAAAAGAGGTGCGTTTGTTTTGTTTCCCAGCCGACGCCAGGTTGATCTCTGAGCCCGCCCTCAGCTGCACCGTCCTCTTGGCGGTCAGCTCCAGCTTCTGAACGCCTCGTTCCACCTCACCCGCCTTCCTGTCTGAAACACACAGCAACACGACAACAATGTTAAAGTACAAAAAACTATTCAGTGTTGATTTGTCCTGCACAGTCCAGACATTTCATCACTGGAGAGGAAAAACAGCTGCTGTTCAGACCACTTTTATTCCCACTTTTTCCCTGTGCTCTGAAGAGATCACATATACTCCAGATTGATCATATATAACAATATGACAATATGTTAACAATAAACATTAGAGAAAAAAAATCCCCTGCAGGATAAAACCAGTGTCCCGAGCTTCATTAAACCTGCGGATGCTTCAGGTGTGTGTGATGTGACTCACTGTGGCTGCTGAACATGGTGTTACTGTAGGTCACAGAGTCTTTGGACGACACCGAGCTGCAGCGAACTGAATCCTGAGAGCTGAGGAGCTGGAGGTCGAAACAAAAAGAGATAAAAAACACTTCAGGCGTTCAGAGGAAACTGTTTAAACTGTTAACAGCTCATAAACGTGACGTGTGACCGGAGGCCTCAGACATACACACATGGAGAACCACACCTTCAAGGGTGTTTTATATAAAAAAAAGTATTTTAAAAAGTAAATGAAACTAAATCTATGCAATGAAAAGTACAGTCTGTCCTGTAGAGTGCTGCAGTATCAGAATAAAGTACAGTACTTGAGTAAATGTACTTAGTTACTTTCCAGCACCGATGAAATGAAAGTGAAAGTCCTGTCAATTCAAAACGCTTCACTGTGTTTCATATGTTCTGCAGTTCGTACCATGTGCTCCAGCATGGAGGTGTTGGAGTAGATGGGCTGGTCTCGGCCTGGTCCACTCAGATGGAAGGGATCGTCCATGTAGGTGTTGGAGGTGGGAAACCTCCGAGTCTGCAGCCCACTGAAGAAGAAGAAGAAGAAGAAGAAGAAGAAGAAGAAGAAGAAGAAGGTTCTCAGTACAGAGCACACCACGTTCAGACCTGGGAATCCAGACTCCGGAGGATGGGAGGACGCGGGGACAGTGGATGATCACACTCCAAAAATCCAAACTGTTTTCCAGTCATAACAAATAGAAAAACCTAAAATGAAGCCTAACACAGTCTGCTCTGCCTCAGTTCATTTTCATTTATATACAGAACGAAGTCATAACGAGCCATAAAGAACCATCTTCAGAGACCAGAGAGACGTGGAGTCCTGCAGCAGGTGGAAATTCACTCAGAAATAAAAACTATTCATGGCTTTATTTCTGAAAACATCCTCACTTTACTTTCACTTCAGAATTCTGTTTATTGACTTTAATTTATTAAAACTTCTCAGTAAAAATAGAAAAAGGTTTTTTCTCTGTTTGTCATCCTGCAGCACTGATCATCAGAGGTGGGTGTGTTTCTGGAAGCTTGTGTTTAATGTGTCTGACTGTGTTGGTGTGAGTTGTGTTCTTATTGCCAGGCTGTGTTGGTTGGTGTTGATTTGACAGACAGACATCACTATGTCACCATGACAACATGCGTGCATTAACAGACTCTCACCTGAGAGCTCCACCTGTGTGCTCCTGTGTGCTGTTGTCATGGTGACTGTGATTGGCAGCTCCATCCTGCAGCAGCTTCAACCACTGCTCCTTTTCCTCCAAACTACTGACCTGAGGGAAGGAAAGACGGAGAAGTGAATGAGTGAAAACGTGACTGAATGAGTGAGAGCGAAGACGTTCCTGAGCACGTCTCACTACATGCTTCAGTTAGTGTCTGATTTGTCTTAGTGAGACCACAGGTCTTAATAATAATAACAGTAAAATTTGACCTCATGGCTTCGATTGTCTTTCGTGTTGTGCGTCTGTGTTTTTCTCTTTTCATCAACTTTTATTAACATCTGGATGAGAAACAGTTTTTTAACTCAGGCACGTTCACAGTCACATCAACTCACCTCCAGCACAGCGACCTGGTCACCGAGCATGCTCAGTGTGATCCTGTAGGAGCGCTCGGTGTCGGGCCCGGCCCGGACCTCGCACCCTCTGAGCTGGACGGTGTACTGAGGAGATCGCTCCCTATTCACCCCCTCTCTCTCCTCTTCCTCCTCCTTCTCCTCCTCCTCTCCAAACATGTTGAGGAGACCGGCCCCCACCCGACAGCGTAAACTCTGCCACTGACAGTTCATCAGCACGTTCAGGAAACCTGTCAAACACCACAGGTCAGCGGGGTCAGTGTTCACCGAGCGACGGGCAGCTCCCTGTCCACTGTGTCTCCCAGGGAATCGGACCGTACAGATGAACTAACGTTGTTTTACTGAGGTGGCTGACAGCCGGATTTCCACTGTGTCTTCACTAAATGAATCAGGCATCACTGCTACACAGATGGAGGCGGAGCCAAACAGACTCAAATGACCACAGAGCGACTGTGGTCATTTAATTATAGTTACTCCGTAAATGACTGACAAAACCCCATTATTCCATTTGTTTTCCCAAGCTTCCAGCCCCAGAGTAACCCAGGGCCTGTGAATCCCAGTTTTCACTCGGGGAACATGAGCCACATATTTTATGTGTTCTGTAAAAACCCGTCAGTCCGAGTTCCGACACGTTCTCTGACGCTGCCTCGCTGTAACCCCACATCATAACTGTGAAATCTGATAACTATTATTTATCATGAAAATGAACTACAGTGTCACACACTTGTTTACGGACAGGATCTGAGGATTAAAGCTGAAGGTTGAACTTTTCAAACGTGTTTCTCCAGATTAACACACCAGCAGTTTCACTACCTTTGTCTCTGTTGAAGTTGCAGCCAGCTGAAGGTTTCTCCTCCTCAGAGTCAGTCTGGACTGTACTGGACTGAAGACAGAGACACAAAATCATCAGGAATTTTATTACTGCATTTCAGTCCTCGTGACTCCAGCAGATCTAGACTGGAGAATCCACGACAAGGAGCTCTGACGCTGTTCTGCAGGATCGTGGTCGTAACTAACTTCATGGTTTTCACTTTGATTTGTCATCATCTGAAACGTTTAGGTTAGGGAATGCATTCTGTCGTCAAGGATCCTCACACACGCGTGTGTGTGTGCATGCGTGTGTGTGTGTGTGTGCATGCGTGTGCGCATGCGTGTGTGTGTGTGTGTGTGTGTGTGTGTGTGTGTGTGCGTGTGTGTGTGTCTCACCCTGCAGGACAGCAGCTGGTCTGATCTGATCAGAGATGATGAACTCTGAGTCTCCACTTCACCTCCAGCACTCACCTCCTCTATCACCTGCACACACAACACACATCACTGTGAACACACACACACGTGCACAGGATGTGTCCTCAGGGCTCTCATCCTTTACCTCACAGAAAAACACAGAAGGAGTTTTAACCACTTCATATACAGTTGGATAGCTCGGTGCAGTGGTTCCCAACCTACGGGTCGGGCCCCTCCAAAGGGTCACCAGAGGAAGAGAGGAAAGAAGAAAACACCACAAAACATCTGTCACTGAAAACAAGAAGTGAAAACAACACATGCAGTGTTAGTGATGAGTGTGTGTGTGTGTGTGTGTGTGTGTGTGCTGCTCACCTTCCTCCACTCGTCAGCCTGCTGGAAGCTGTTGTAGCCCAGCACCAGTGTCTCTGAGCCCAGCAGAACCAGTTTGAGCGAGTGCTGGATTTTCCCGCTGCCCTTTGACTTGTAGACGAGCTGACAGCCGCGCAGGTTCAGCTCCAGCTGAGGCAGCAGGTCCTGAGCACACTTATAACACTGACACACACACACACACACACACACACACACACACACACACACACACACACACAGA
Organism: Toxotes lorentzi; assembly: GCA_037833715.1. Classification (NCBI taxonomy): domain Eukaryota; kingdom Metazoa; phylum Chordata; class Actinopteri; family Toxotidae; genus Toxotes; species Toxotes lorentzi. Next base: position 754,363 of record JBBMJY010000024.1, read on the forward strand.
CATCAGTGAAAACAGAAGATGAAGATCAGCAGCAGCCTCTAGTGGAGGTCAGAGGAACTGCTGCTCGGACTCTCAGTCCTTCACTCCCATCTTCCTCCTCACCAGCAGCGTGTTGTTCCTAATGATGAAGAGCTGCTTGGTCCACTGTCCGAGCCACTTCCTCCTCCACAGGTAACCACAGAGGCGGGACTCGGGGGCGGGCCTTAGGCAGGGCTGAGAGGCGCTCCATTGGATGTAGTGAGCTCTGTCCTTCACAAGCCCCTCCCCATCATCATCATCATCATCCTCCTCGCCATATGACTCGTAGTGACTGCTGTCTGACTCCGCCTTCTCTGGAGACGAAGGTCATTGTTAGTGTTTTTACGTCAACATGTTTTTACATGTATGTGTTTCTGTGTGCGTGTCTCTGTAGATACCAGTGTTCGACATGCTCGTGTCAGCAGGTACGTAGGGTTCTGCCTCCTCGTATGTATCTTCATCATCATCACCCCCCAGCCCTCCTGGTGGGTGGGGCGGGACTGTGGGGCCCTGCATCTAAAACAGCAGCAAACAGAACGTGGATTTTATGAAATCTGGATCAGTTCACGATCAAACGATCAGACGATCAGATGATCAGATGATCAGCCTCCAACACGGCATCAGGTGAACCCGTTACCTTTCTGTGTGTGCAGAGGAAAAACACTCACACACTCACACAATCACACACTCACTCAGTCACACACTCACACAATCACACACTCACACAATCACACAGTCACACACTCACACAGTCACACAGTCACACACTCACACACTCACACAGTCACACACTCACACAGTCACACACTCACACAGTCACACAGTCACACACTCACACAGTCACACAGTCACACACTCACACACTCACACAGTCACACACTCACACAGTCACA